>CAMAOD020000057.1:147500-160000 GCA_945859595.2 Megachile willughbiella | reverse complement strand
AGACTGAGACAGAGACAGAGACAGAGACAGAGACAGAGACAGAGACAGAGACAGAGACGGAGACAGTGACAGAGACAGAGACAGAGACAGAGACAGAGACGGAGACAAAGACCGAGACAGACGCAGCGACTGAGACAGAGGCAGAGACAAAGGCGGATGCAGAGACAGAGACAAAGACAGGGACAGAGACAGAGACAGAGACAGAGACAGAGACAGAGACAGAGACAGAGACAGAGACAGAGACAGAGACAGAGACAGAGACAGAGACAGAGACAGAGACAGAGACAGAGACAGGGACAGAGACAGAGACAGAAACAGAGACAGAGACAGAGACAGAGACAGGGACAGAGGCAGAGACTGAGACTGAGACAGAGACAGAGACAGAGACAGAGACAGAGACAGAGACAGAGACAGAGACGGAGACAGTGACAGAGACAGAGACAGAGACAGAGACAGAGACAGAGACGGAGACAAAGACCGAGACAGACGCAGCGACTGAGACAGAGGCAGAGACAAAGGCGGATGCAGAGACAGAGACAAAGACAGGGACAGAGACAGAGACAGAGACAGAGACAGAGACAGAGACAGAGACAGAGACAGAGACAGAGACAGAGACAGAGACAGAGACAGAGACAGAGACAGAGACAGAGACAGAGACAGAGACAGAGACAGAGACAGAGACAGAGACAGAGACAGAGACAGAGACAGAGACAGAGACAGAGACAGAGACAGGGACAGAGACAGAGACAGAGACAGAGACAGAGACAGAGACAGAGACAGGGACAGAGGCAGAGACTGAGACTGAGACAGAGACAGAGACAGAGACAGGGACAGAGACAGGGACGGAGACAAAGACCGATACAGATGCAGAGACACAGACAGAGACAGAGACAGAGACAGAGGCAGAGACAGAGACAGAGACAGAGACAGGGGCAGAGACAGAGACAGAGACAGAGACAAAGACAGAGGCAGAGTCTCAGACAGAGACAGAGACAGAGACAGAGACAGAGACTGAGACAGAGACAAGGGCAGAGACAGAGACAGAGACAGAGACAGGGGCAGAGACAGAGACAGAGACAGAGACAGAGACAGAGACAGAGACAGAGACAGAGACAGAGACAGAGACAGAGACAGAGACAGAGACAGAGACAGAGACAGAGACAGAGACAGAGACAGAGACAGAGACAGAGACAGAGACAGAGACAGAGACAGAGACAGAGACAGAGACAGAGGCAGAGACTGAGACTGAGACAGGGACAGGGACAGAGACAGAGACAGGGACAGAGACAGAGGCAGAGACACAGACAGAGACGGAGACAAAGACCGAGACAGAGGCAGAGACACAGACAGAGACAGAGACAGAGGCAGAGACAGAGACAGAGACAGAGACAGAGACAGAGACAGCCACAGAGACAGAGACAGAGACAGAGATGGAGACAGAGACAGAGACGGACGCAGAGACTGAGACAGAGGCAGAGACAGAGACAGAGACAGAGACAGAGACAGAGACAGAGACAGAGACAGAGACAGAGACAGAGACAGAGACAGAGACAGAGACGGAGACAGAGACAGAGACAGAGGCATAGACAGAGACAGAGACAGAGACAGAGACAGAGACAGAGACGGAGACAGACGCAGAGACTGAGACAGAAGCAGAGACAAAGACGGATACAGAGACAGAGACAAAGACAGGGACAGAGAGAGAGACAGAGACAGAGACAGAGACAGAGACAGAGACAGAGACAGAGACAGAGACAGAGACAGAGACAGAGACAGAGACAGAGACAGAGACAGAGACAGAGACAGAGACAGAGACAGAGACAGAGACAGAGACAGAGACAGAGACAGAGACAGAGACAGAGACAGAGACAGAGGCAGAGACGGAGACAGAGACAGAGACAGAGGCATAGACAGAGACAGAGACAGAGACAGAGACAGAGACAGAGACGGAGGCAGAGTCTCAGACAGGGAAAGAGACAGAGACAGAGACAGAGACAGATACGGAGACAGAGACAGCGACAGAGACAGAAACAGAGACAGAGACAGAGACAGAGACAGAGACGGAGACAGTGACAGAGACAGAGACAGAGGCAGAGACAGAGACGGAGACAAAGACCGAGACAGACGCAGAGACTGAGACAGAGGCAGAGACAAAGGCGGATGCAGAGACAGAGACAAAGACAGGGACAGAGACAGAGACAGAGACAGAGACAGAGACAGAGACAGAGACAGAGACAGAGACAGAGACAGAGACAGAGACAGAGACAGAGACAGAGACAGAGACAGAGACAGAGACAGAGACAGAGACAGAGACAGAGACAGAGACAGAGACAGAGACAGAGACAGAGACAGGGACAGAGGCAGAGACTGAGACTGAGACAGAGACAGAGACAGAGACAGGGACAGAGACAGGGACGGAGACAAAGACCGATACAGATGCAGAGACACAGACAGAGACAGAGACAGAGACAGAGGCAGAGACAGAGACAGAGACAGAGACAGGGGCAGAGACAGAGACAGAGACAGAGAAAAGACAGAGGCAGAGTCTCAGACAGAGACAGAGACAGAGACTGAGACAGAGACAAGGGCAGAGACAGAGACAGAGACAGAGACAGGGGCAGAGACAGAGACAGAGACAGAGACAGAGACAGAGACAGAGACAGAGACAGAGGCAGAGACTGAGACTGAGACAGAGACAGAGACAGAGACAGAGACAGAGACAGAGACAGAGACAGAGACAGAGACAGAGACAGAGACAGAGACAGAGACAGAGACAGAGACAGAGACGGAGACAGAGACAGAGACAGAGACAGAAACAGAAACAGGGACAGAGACAGAGACAGAGACAGAGACAGAGACAGAGACGGAGACAAAGGCCGAGAAAGGGGCAGAGACACAGACAGAGACAAAGACGGAGACAGAGACAGAGACAGAGACAAAGACGGAGACAGAGACAGAGACAGAGACAGAGACAGAGACAGAGACAGAGACAGAGACCGAGACAGAGGCAGAGACAGAGCCAGAGACAGAGACAGGGACAGAGACAGAGGGAGAGACAGCGACAGAGACGGAGACAGAGGCAGAGACAGAGCCAGAGACAGAGACAGAGACAGAGACAGAGGGAGAGACAGCGACAGAGACAGAGACAGAGACAGAGACAGAGACAGAGACAGAGACAGAGACAGAGACAGAGACAGAGACAGAGACAGAGACAGAGACAGAGACAGAGACAGAGACAGAGACAGAGACAGAGACGGAGACAAAGACCGAGACAGAGGCAGAGACAGAGACAGAGACAGAGACAGAGACAGAGACAGAGACAGAGACAGAGACAGAGACAGAGACAGAGACAGAGACAGAGACAGAGACGGAGACAAAGACCGAGACAGAGGCAGAGACACAGACAAAGACAGAGACAGAGACAGAGGCAGAGACTGAGACAGAGACAGCGACAGAGACAGAGACAGAGACAGAGACAGAGACAGAGACAGAGACAGAGACAGAGACAGAGGCAGGGACAGAGACAGAGACAGAGACAGAGACAGGGACAGAGACAGAGACATCGACGGAGACAGAGACAGAGACAGAGACAGAGACAGAGACAGAGACAGAGACAGAGACAGAGACAGAGACAGAGACCGAGACAGAGGCGGAGACAGAGCCAGAGACAGACACAGAGACAGGGACAGAGACAGAGGGAGAGACAGCGACAGAGACGGAGACAGAGGCAGAGACAGAGCCAGAGACAGAGACAGAGACAGAGACAGAGGGAGAGACAGCAACAGAGACAGAGACAGAGACAGAGACAGAGACAGAGACAGAGACAGAGACAGAGACAGAGACAGAGACAGAGACAGAGACAGAGACAGAGACAGAGACAGAGACAGAGACAGAGACGGAGACAGAGACAGAGACGGACGCAGAGACTGAACCAGGGACAGAGACGGAAACAGAGACAGAGGGAGAGACAGCGACAGAGACAGAGACAGAGGCAGAGACAAAGGCAGAGTCTCAGACAGAGAAAGAGACAGAGACAGAGACAGAGACAGAAACAGATACGGAGACAGAGACAGAGACAGAGACAGAGACAGAGACAGTGACGGAGACAGAGACAGAGACAGGGACAGAGACAGGGACGGAGAAAAAGACCGAGACAGATGCAGAGACACAGACAGAGACAGAGACAGAGACAGAGGCAGAGACAGAGACAGAGACAGAGACAGGGGCAGAGACAGAGACAGAGACAGAGACAAAGACAGAGGCAGAGTCTCAGACAGAGACAGAGACAGAGACAGAGACAGAGACTGAGACAGAGACAAGGGCAGAGACAGAGACAGAGACAGAGACAGGGGCAGGGACAGAGACAGAGACAGAGACAGAGACAGAGACAGAGACAGAGACAGAGGCAGAGACTGAGACTGAGACAGAGACAGAGACAGAGACAGAGACAGAGACAGAGACACAGGCAGAGACAGAGACAGAGACAGAGACAGAGACAGAGACGGAGACAGAGACAGAGACAGAGGCATAGACAGAGACAGAGACAGAGACAGAGACAGAGACAGAGACAGAGACGGAGGCAGAGTCTCAGACAGGGAAAGAGACAGAGACAGAGACAGAGACAGATACGGAGACAGAGACAGCGACAGAGACAGAAACAGAGACAGAGACAGAGACAGAGACAGAGACGGAGACTGTGACAGAGACAGAGACAGAGACAGAGACGGAGACAAAGACCGAGACAGACGCAGAGACTGAGACAGAGGCAGAGACAAAGACGGATGCAGAGACAGAGACAAAGACAGGGACAGAGACAGAGACAGAGACAGAGACAGAGACAGAGACAGAGACAGAGACAGAGACAGAGACAGAGACAGAGACAGAGACAGAGACAGAGACAGAGACAGAGACAGAGACAGAGACAGAGACAGAGACAGAGACAGAGACAGAGACAGAGACAGAGACAGAGACAGAGACAGAGACAGAGACAGAGACAGAGACAGAGACAGAGACAGAGACAGAGACAGAGACAGAGACAGAGACAGAGACAGAGACAGAGACAGAGGCAGAGACTGAGACTGAGACAGAGACAGAGACAGAGACAGGGACAGAGACAGACACAGAGACAGAGACACAGAGACAGAGACACAGAGAGAGAGACACAGAGACAGAGACACAGAGACAGAGACACAGAGACACGAGACACAGAGACAGAGACACAGAGACAGAAACACAGAGACAGAGACACAGAGACAGAGACACAGAGAGAGAGACACAGAGACAGAGACACAGAGACAGAGACAGAGACAGAGACAGATTCAGAGACAGAGACACAGAGCACAGACACAGAGACGGATACACAGATACATAGGCGCACAGACAGAGACACAGATTAAGACACACGGAGACAGAGGCAGAGACACAGAGACAGAGACAAGGAGACTTAGACACAGAGACAGAGACACAGAGACAGAGACAGAGACAGAGACACAGAGCACAGACACAGAGACGGATACACAGACACATAGGCGCACAGACAGGGACACAGATTAAGACACACGGAAACAGAGGCAGAGACACAGAGACAGAGAGAGAGATAGAGAAACAGAGACAGAGACACAGAGACAGAGACACAGAGACAGAGGCACAGAGACAGAGACATAGAGGCAGAGACGGAGGCAGAGAGAGAGATAGAGACACAGATACAAAGGCGCACAGACAGAGACACAGATTAAGACACACGGAGGCAGAGGCAGAGACACAGAGACAGAGACAAGGAGACTTAGACACAGAGACAGAGACACAGAGACAGAGACACAGAGACAGACACACAGAGACAGAGACACAGAGACAGAGACACAGAGACAGAGACACAGAGACAGAGACGGAGACAGAGAGAGAGACATAGACACAGAGACATAGACGCAGAGACAGAGACACAGAGACGGAGACACAGACACAGAGACGGAGACACAGAGACGGAGACACAGAGACAGAGACACAGAGACAGAGACACAGAGACAGAGACACAGAGACAGAGACACAGAGACAGAGACACAGAGACAGAGACACAGAGACAGAGACACAGAGACAGAGACACGGAGGCAGAGAGAGAGATAGAGACACAGATACAAAGGCGCACAGACAGAGACACAGATTAAGACACACGGAGGCAGAGGCAGAGACACAGAGACAGAGACAAGGAGACTTAGACACAGAGACAGAGACACAGAGACAGAGACACAGAGACAGACACACAGAGACAGAGACACAGAGACAGAGACACAGAGAGAGAGACACAGAGACAGAGACAGAGACAGAGACACAGAGCACAGACACAGAGACGGATACACAGATACATAGGCGCACAGACAGAGACACAGATTAAGACACACGGAGACAGAGGCAGAGACACAGAGACAGAGACAAGGAGACTTAGACACATCGACAGAGACACAGAGACAGAGACACAGAGACAGAGACACAGAGCACAGACACAGAGACGGATACACAGATACATAGGCGCACAGACAGAGACACAGATTAAGACACACGGAGACACAGGCAGAGACACAGAGACAGAGACACAGAGAAAGAGACACAGAGACAGAGACACAGAGACAGAGGCACAGAGACAGAGACACAGAGACAGAGGCGGAGACAGAGAGAGAGACATAGACACAGAGACATAGACACAGAGACAGAGACACAGAGACACAGACACAGAGACGGAGACACAGAGACGGAGACACAGAGACAGAGACACAGAGACAGAGACACAGAGACAGAGACACAGAGACAGAGACACAGAGACAGAGACACAGAGACAGAGACACAGAGACAGAGACACAGAGACAGAGACACAGAGACAGAGGCACAGAAACAGAGACACAGAGACAGAGACGGAGACAGAGAGAGAGACATAGACACAGTGACATAGACACAGAGACAGAGACGCAGAGACACAGACACAGAGACGGAGACACAGGGACGGAGACACAGAGACAGAGACACAGAGACAGAGACACAGAGACAGAGACACAGAGACAGAGACACAGAGACAGAGACACAGAGACAGAGACACAGAGACAGAGACACAGAGACAGAGACACAGAGACAGAGACACAGAGACAGAGACACGGAGACAGAGACACGGAGACAGAGACACGGAGACAGAGACACGGAGACAGAGACACGGAGACAGAGACACAGAGACAGAGACACAGAGACAAAGACACAGAGAGAGAGACACAGAGAGAGAGACACAGAGACAGAGACACAGAGACAGAGACACAGAGACAGAGACACAGAGACAGAGACACAGAGACAGAGACAGAGACAGAGACAGAGACAGATACACAGAGGCAGAGACACAGAGACACAGAGACAGAGACAGAGACACAGAGACAGGGACACAGAGACAGAGACAGAGACAGAGACACAGAGACAGAGACAAGGAGACTTAGACACAGAGACAGAGACACAGAGACAGAGACACAGAGACAGAGACACAGAGACAGAGACACAGAGACAGAGACGGACGCACAGACAGAGACAGAGGCAGAGACAGAGACAGAGACAGAGACAGAGACAGAGACGGAGACAAAGGCCGAGAAAGAGGCAGAGACACAGACAGAGACAAAGACGGAGACAGAGACAGAGACAAAGACGGAGACAGAGACAGAGACAGTGACAGAGACAGAGACAGGGACAGAGACAGAGGCAGAGGCAGAGACGGAGACAGTGACAGAGACGGACGAAGAGACTGAGACAGAGACAGAGACAGAGACAGAGACAGAGACAGGGACAGGGACAGAGACAGAGACAGGGACAGAGACAGAGGCAGAGACAGAGACAGAGACGGAGACAAAGACCGAGACAGAGGCAGAGACACAGACAGAGACAGAGACAGAGGCAGAGACAGAGACAGAGACAGAGACAGAGACAGAGACAGCCACAGAGACAGAGACAGAGACAGAGATGGAGACAGAGACAGAGACGGACGCAGAGACTGAGACAGAGGCAGAGACAGAGACAGAGACAGAGACAGAGACAGAGACAGAGACAGAGACAGAGACAGAGACGGAGACAGAGACAGAGACAGAGGCATAGACAGAGACAGAGACAGAGACAGAGACAGAGACAGAGACGGAGGCAGAGTCTCAGACAGAGAAAGAGACAGAGACAGAGACAGAGACAGATACGGAGACAGAGACAGCGACAGAGACAGAGACAGAGACAGAGACAGAGACGGAGACAGTGACAGAGACAGAGACAGAGACAGAGACAGAAACAGAAACAGAGACAGAGACAGAGACAGATACGGAGACAGAGACAGCGACAGAGACAGAGACAGAGACAGAGACAGAGACGGAGACAGTGACAGAGACAGAGACAGAGACAGAGACAGAAACAGAAACAGAGACAGAGACAGAGACAGAGACAGAGACAGAGACAGAGACGGACGCAGAGACAGAGACAGAGGCAGTGAGAGAGACAGAGCCAGAGACAGAGACAGAGACAGAGACAGAGGGAGAGACAGCAACAGAGACAGAGACAGAGACAGAGACAGAGACAGAGACAGAGACAGAGACAGAGACAGAGACAGAGACAGAGACAGAGACAGAGACAGAGACAGAGACAGAGACAGAGACAGAGACAGAGACGGAGACAGAGACAGAGACGGACGCAGAGACTGAACCAGGGACAGAGACGGAAACAGAGACAGAGGGAGAGACAGCGACAGAGACAGAGACAGAGGCAGAGACAAAGGCAGAGTCTCAGACAGAGAAAGAGACAGAGACAGAGACAGAGACAGAAACAGATACGGAGACAGAGACAGAGACAGAGACAGAGACAGAGACAGTGACGGAGACAGAGACAGAGACAGGGACAGAGACAGGGACGGAGAAAAAGACCGAGACAGATGCAGAGACACAGACAGAGACAGAGACAGAGACAGAGGCAGAGACAGAGATAGAGACAGAGACAGAGACAGGGGCAGAGACAGAGACAGAGACAGAGACAAAGACAGAGGCAGAGTCTCAGACAGAGACAGAGACAGAGACAGAGACAGAGACTGAGACAGAGACAAGGGCAGAGACAGAGACAGAGACAGAGACAGGGGCAGGGACAGAGACAGAGACAGAGACAGAGACAGAGACAGAGACAGAGACAGAGGCAGAGACTGAGACTGAGACAGAGACAGAGACAGAGACAGAGACAGAGACAGAGACACAGGCAGAGACAGAGACAGAGACAGAGACAGAGACAGAGACGGAGACAGAGACAGAGACAGAGGCATAGACAGAGACAGAGACAGAGACAGAGACAGAGACAGAGACAGAGACGGAGGCAGAGTCTCAGACAGGGAAAGAGACAGAGACAGAGACAGAGACAGATACGGAGACAGAGACAGCGACAGAGACAGAAACAGAGACAGAGACAGAGACAGAGACAGAGACGGAGACTGTGACAGAGACAGAGACAGAGACAGAGACGGAGACAAAGACCGAGACAGACGCAGAGACTGAGACAGAGGCAGAGACAAAGACGGATGCAGAGACAGAGACAAAGACAGGGACAGAGACAGAGACAGAGACAGAGACAGAGACAGAGACAGAGACAGAGACAGAGACAGAGACAGAGACAGAGACAGAGACAGAGACAGAGACAGAGACAGAGACAGAGACAGAGACAGAGACAGAGACAGAGACAGAGACAGAGACAGAGACAGAGACAGAGACAGAGACAGAGACAGAGACAGAGACAGAGACAGAGACAGAGACAGAGACAGAGACAGAGGCAGAGACTGAGACTGAGACAGAGACAGAGACAGAGACAGGGACAGAGACAGACACAGAGACAGAGACACAGAGACAGAGACACAGAGAGAGAGACACAGAGACAGAGACACAGAGACAGAGACACAGAGACACGAGACACAGAGACAGAGACACAGAGACAGAAACACAGAGACAGAGACACAGAGACAGAGACACAGAGAGAGAGACACAGAGACAGAGACACAGAGACAGAGACAGAGACAGAGACAGATTCAGAGACAGAGACACAGAGCACAGACACAGAGACGGATACACAGATACATAGGCGCACAGACAGAGACACAGATTAAGACACACGGAGACAGAGGCAGAGACACAGAGACAGAGACAAGGAGACTTAGACACAGAGACAGAGACACAGAGACAGAGACAGAGACAGAGACACAGAGCACAGACACAGAGACGGATACACAGATACATAGGCGCACAGACAGGGACACAGATTAAGACACACGGAAACAGAGGCAGAGACACAGAGACAGAGAGAGAGATAGAGAAACAGAGACAGAGACACAGAGACAGAGACACAGAGACAGAGGCACAGAGACAGAGACATAGAGGCAGAGACGGAGGCAGAGAGAGAGATAGAGACACAGATACAAAGGCGCACAGACAGAGACACAGATTAAGACACACGGAGGCAGAGGCAGAGACACAGAGACAGAGACAAGGAGACTTAGACACAGAGACAGAGACACAGAGACAGAGACACAGAGACAGACACACAGAGACAGAGACACAGAGACAGAGACACAGAGACAGAGACACAGAGACAGAGACGGAGACAGAGAGAGAGACATAGACACAGAGACATAGACGCAGAGACAGAGACACAGAGACGGAGACACAGACACAGAGACGGAGACACAGAGACGGAGACACAGAGACAGAGACACAGAGACAGAGACACAGAGACAGAGACACAGAGACAGAGACACAGAGACAGAGACACAGAGACAGAGACACAGAGACAGAGACACAGAGACAGAGACACGGAGGCAGAGAGAGAGATAGAGACACAGATACAAAGGCGCACAGACAGAGACACAGATTAAGACACACGGAGGCAGAGGCAGAGACACAGAGACAGAGACAAGGAGACTTAGACACAGAGACAGAGACACAGAGACAGAGACACAGAGACAGACACACAGAGACAGAGACACAGAGACAGAGACACAGAGAGAGAGACACAGAGACAGAGACAGAGACAGAGACACAGAGCACAGACACAGAGACGGATACACAGATACATAGGCGCACAGACAGAGACACAGATTAAGACACACGGAGACAGAGGCAGAGACACAGAGACAGAGACAAGGAGACTTAGACACATCGACAGAGACACAGAGACAGAGACACAGAGACAGAGACACAGAGCACAGACACAGAGACGGATACACAGATACATAGGCGCACAGACAGAGACACAGATTAAGACACACGGAGACACAGGCAGAGACACAGAGACAGAGACACAGAGAAAGAGACACAGAGACAGAGACACAGAGACAGAGGCACAGAGACAGAGACACAGAGACAGAGACGGAGACAGAGAGAGAGACATAGACACAGAGACATAGACACAGAGACAGAGACACAGAGACACAGACACAGAGACGGAGACACAGAGACGGAGACACAGAGACAGAGACACAGAGACAGAGACACAGAGACAGAGACACAGAGACAGAGACACAGAGACAGAGACACAGAGACAGAGACACAGAGACAGAGACACAGAGACAGAGACACAGAGACAGAGGCACAGAAACAGAGACACAGAGACAGAGACGGAGACAGAGAGAGAGACATAGACACAGTGACATAGACACAGAGACAGAGACGCAGAGACACAGACACAGAGACGGAGACACAGGGACGGAGACACAGAGACAGAGACACAGAGACAGAGACACAGAGACAGAGACACAGAGACAGAGACACAGAGACAGAGACACAGAGACAGAGACACAGAGACAGAGACACAGAGACAGAGACACGGAGACAGAGACACGGAGACAGAGACACGGAGACAGAGACACGGAGACAGAGACACAGAGACAGAGACACAGAGACAAAGACACAGAGAGAGAGACACAGAGAGAGAGACACAGAGACAGAGACACAGAGACAGAGACACAGAGACAGAGACACAGAGACAGAGACACAGAGACAGAGACAGAGACAGAGACAGAGACAGATACACAGAGGCAGAGACACAGAGACACAGAGACAGAGACAGAGACACAGAGACAGGGACACAGAGACAGAGACAGAGACAGAGACACAGAGACAGAGACAAGGAGACTTAGACACAGAGACAGAGACACAGAGACAGAGACACAGAGACAGAGACACAGAGACAGAGACACAGAGACAGAGACGGACGCACAGACAGAGACAGAGGCAGAGACAGAGACAGAGACAGAGACAGAGACAGAGACGGAGACAAAGGCCGAGAAAGAGGCAGAGACACAGACAGAGACAAAGACGGAGACAGAGACAGAGACAAAGACGGAGACAGAGACAGAGACAGTGACAGAGACAGAGACAGGGACAGAGACAGAGGCAGAGGCAGAGACGGAGACAGTGACAGAGACGGACGAAGAGACTGAGACAGAGACAGAGACAGAGACAGAGACAGAGACA
>CAMAOD020000057.1:135000-142500 GCA_945859595.2 Megachile willughbiella | reverse complement strand
ACAGAGACAGAGACAGAGAAAAGACAGAGGCAGAGTCTCAGACAGAGACAGAGACAGAGACTGAGACAGAGACAAGGGCAGAGACAGAGACAGAGACAGAGACAGGGGCAGAGACAGAGACAGAGACAGAGACAGAGACAGAGACAGAGACAGAGACAGAGGCAGAGACTGAGACTGAGACAGAGACAGAGACAGAGACAGAGACAGAGACAGAGACAGAGACAGAGACAGAGACAGAGACAGAGACAGAGACAGAGACAGAGACAGAGACAGAGACAGAGACGGAGACAGAGACAGAGACAGAGACAGAAACAGAAACAGGGACAGAGACAGAGACAGAGACAGAGACAGAGACAGAGACAGAGACGGAGACAAAGGCCGAGAAAGGGGCAGAGACACAGACAGAGACAAAGACGGAGACAGAGACAGAGACAGAGACAAAGACGGAGACAGAGACAGAGACAGAGACAGAGACAGAGACAGAGACAGAGACCGAGACAGAGGCAGAGACAGAGCCAGAGACAGAGACAGGGACAGAGACAGAGGGAGAGACAGCGACAGAGACGGAGACAGAGGCAGAGACAGAGCCAGAGACAGAGACAGAGACGGAGACAAAGACCGAGACAGAGGCAGAGACACAGACAAAGACAGAGACAGAGACAGAGGCAGAGACTGAGACAGAGACAGCGACAGAGACAGAGACAGAGACAGAGACAGAGACAGAGACAGAGACAGAGACGGAGGCAGGGACAGAGACAGAGACAGAGACAGAGACAGGGACAGAGACAGAGACATCGACGGAGACAGAGACAGAGACAGAGACAGAGACAGAGACAGAGACAGAGACAGAGACAGAGACCGAGACAGAGGCGGAGACAGAGCCAGAGACAGACACAGAGACAGAGGGAGAGACAGCGACAGAGACGGAGACAGAGGCAGAGACAGAGCCAGAGACAGAGACAGAGACAGAGACAGAGGGAGAGACAGCAACAGAGACAGAGACAGAGACAGAGACAGAGACAGAGACAGAGACAGAGACAGAGACAGAGACAGAGACAGAGACAGAGACAGAGACAGAGACAGAGACAGAGACAGAGACAGAGACGGAGACAGAGACAGAGACGGACGCAGAGACTGAACCAGGGACAGAGACGGAAACAGAGACAGAGGGAGAGACAGCGACAGAGACAGAGACAGAGGCAGAGACAAAGGCAGAGACAGAGACAGAGACAGAGACAGAGACAGAGACGGAGACAGAGACAGAGACGGACGCAGAGACTGAACCAGGGACAGAGACGGAAACAGAGACAGAGAAAGAGACAGAGACAGAGACAGAGACAGAAACAGATACGGAGACAGAGACAGAGACAGAGACAGAGACAGAGACAGAGACGGAGACAGAGACAGAGACAGGGACAGAGACAGGGACGGAGAAAAAGACCGAGACAGATGCAGAGACACAGACAGAGACAGAGACAGAGACAGAGGCAGAGACAGAGACAGAGACAGAGACAGGGGCAGAGACAGAGACAGAGACAGAGACAAAGACAGAGGCAGAGTCTCAGACAGAGACAGAGACAGAGACAGAGACAGAGACTGAGACAGAGACAAGGGCAGAGACAGAGACAGAGACAGAGACAGGGGCAGGGACAGAGACAGAGACAGAGACAGAGACAGAGACAGAGACGGACGCAGAGACTGAACCAGGGACAGAGACGGAAACAGAGACAGAGAAAGAGACAGAGACAGAGACAGAGACAGAAACAGATACGGAGACAGAGACAGAGACAGAGACAGAGACAGAGACAGAGACGGAGACAGAGACAGAGACAGGGACAGAGACAGGGACGGAGAAAAAGACCGAGACAGATGCAGAGACACAGACAGAGACAGAGACAGAGACAGAGGCAGAGACAGAGACAGAGACAGAGACAGGGGCAGAGACAGAGACAGAGACAGAGACAAAGACAGAGGCAGAGTCTCAGACAGAGACAGAGACAGAGACAGAGACAGAGACTGAGACAGAGACAAGGGCAGAGACAGAGACAGAGACAGAGACAGGGGCAGGGACAGAGACAGAGACAGAGACAGAGACAGAGACAGAGACGGAGACAGAGACAGAGACAGAGACAGAGACAGAGACAGAGACAGAGACAGAGACAGAGACAGAGACAGAGACAGAGACAGAGACAGAGACAGAGACGGAGACAGAGACAGAGACAGAGACAGAAACAGAAACAGAGACAGAGACAGAGACAGAGACAGAGACAGAGACAGAGACAGAGACAGAGACGGACGCAGAGACAGAGACAGAGGCAGTGAGAGAGACAGAGACAGAGACAGAGACAGAGACAGACACAGGGACAGAGACGGAGACAAAGGCCGAGCAAGAGGCAGAGACACAGACAGAGACAAAGACGGAGACAGAGACAGAGACAGAGACAAAGACGGAGACAGAGACAGAGACAGAGACAGAGACAGAGACAGGGACAGAGACAGAGGCAGAGGCAGAGACGGAGACAGTGACAGAGACGGACGCAGAGACTGAGACAGAGACAGAGACAGAGACAGAGACAGAGACAGGGACAGGGACAGAGACAGAGACAGAGACAGCCACAGAGACAGAGACAGAGACTGAGATGGAGACAGAGACAGAGACGGACGCAGAGACTGAGACAGAGGCAGAGACAGAGACAGAGACAGAGACAGAGACAGAGACAGAGACAGAGACAGAGACAGAGACAGAGACAGAGACGGAGACAGAGACAGAGACAGAGGCGTAGACAGAGACAGAGACAGAGACAGAGACAGAGACAGAGACGGAGACAGACGCAGAGACTGAGACAGAAGCAGAGACAAAGACGGATACAGAGACAGAGACAAAGACAGGGACAGAGACAGAGACAGAGACAGAGACAGAGACAGAGACAGAGACAGAGACAGAGACAGAGACAGAGACAGAGACAGAGACAGAGACAGAGACAGAGACAGAGACAGAGACAGAGACAGAGACAGAGACAGAGGCAGAGACTGAGACTGAGACAGAGACAGAGACAGAGACAGAGACAGAGACAGAGACAGAGACAGAGGCAGAGACAGAGACAGAGACAGAGACAGAGACGGAGACAGAGACAGAGACAGAGGCATAGACAGAGACAGAGACAGAGACAGAGACAGAGACAGAGACGGAGGCAGAGTCTCAGACAGGGAAAGAGACAGAGACAGAGACAGAGACAGATACGGAGACAGAGACAGCGACAGAGACAGAAACAGAGACAGAGACAGAGACAGAGACAGAGACGGAGACAGTGACAGAGACAGAGACAGAGACAGAGACGGAGACAAAGACCGAGACAGACGCAGAGACTGAGACAGAGGCAGAGACAAAGACGGATGCAGAGACAGAGACAAAGACAGGGACAGAGACAGAGACAGAGACAGAGACAGAGACAGAGACAGAGACAGAGACAGAGACAGAGACAGAGACAGAGACAGAGACAGAGACAGAGACAGAGACAGAGACAGAGACAGAGACAGAGACAGAGACAGAGACGGAGACAGAGACAGAGACAGAGACAGAGACAGAGACAGAGACAGAGACAGAGACAGAGACAGAGACAGAGACAGAGGCAGAGACTGAGACTGAGACAGAGACAGAGACAGAGACAGGGACAGAGACAGACACAGAGACAGAGACACAGAGACAGAGACACAGAGAGAGAGACACAGAGACAGAGACACAGAGACAGAGACACAGAGACACGAGACACAGAGACAGAGACACAGAGACAGAAACACAGAGACAGAGGCACAGAGACAGAGACACAGAGAGAGAGACACAGAGACAGAGACAGAGACAGAGACACAGAGACAGAAACACAGAGACAGAGACACAGAGACAGAGACGGAGGCAGAGAGAGAGATAGAGACACAGATACAAAGGCGCACAGACAGAGACACAGATTAAGACACACGGAGGCAGAGGCAGAGACACAGAGACAGAGACAAGGAGACTTAGACACAGAGACAGAGACACAGAGACAGAGACACAGAGACAGAGACACAGAGACAGAGACACAGAGACAGAGACGGATACACAGATACATAGGCGCACAGACAGAGACACAGATTAAGACACACGGAGACAGAGGCAGAGACAAAGAGACAGAGACAAGGAGACTT
The DNA here is from genome assembly GCA_945859595.2 of Megachile willughbiella. Classification (NCBI taxonomy): domain Eukaryota; kingdom Metazoa; phylum Arthropoda; class Insecta; order Hymenoptera; family Megachilidae; genus Megachile; species Megachile willughbiella. The sequence continues at coordinate 138,318 of CAMAOD020000057.1, read as the reverse complement.
AGACACAGAGACAGAGACACAGAGACAGAGACAGAGACAGAGACAGAGACACAGAGCACAGACACAGAGACGGATACACAGATACATAGGCGCACAGACAGGGACACAGATTAAGACACACGGAAACAGAGGCAGAGACACAGAGACAGAGAGAGAGATAGAGAAACAGAGACAGAGACACAGAGACAGAGACACAGAGACAGAGACACAGAGACAGAGGCACAGAGACAGAGACATAGAGGCAGAGACGGAGGCAGAGAGAGAGATAGAGACACAGATACAAAGGCGCACAGACAGAGACACAGATTAAGACACACGGAGGCAGAGGCAGAGACACAGAGACAGAGACAAGGAGACTTAGACACAGAGACAGAGACACAGAGACAGAGACACAGAGACAGACACACAGAGACAGAGACACAGAGACAGAGACACAGAGACAGAGACGGAGACAGAGAGAGAGACATAGACACAGAGACATAGACGCAGAGACAGAGACACAGAGACGGAGACACAGACACAGGGACGGAGACACAGAGACGGAGACACAGAGACAGAGACACAGAGACAGAGACACAGAGACAGAGACACAGAGACAGAGACACAGAGACAGAGACACAGAGACAGAGACACAGAGACAGAGACACAGAGACAGAGACACGGAGACAGAGAAACGGAGACAGAGACACGGAGACAGTGACACAGAGACAGAGACACAGAGACAGAGACACAGAGACAGAAACACAGAGACAGAGACACAGAGACAGAGACGGAGGCAGAGAGAGAGATAGAGACACAGATACAAAGGCGCACAGACAGAGACACAGATTAAGACACACGGAGGCAGAGGCAGAGACACAGAGACAGAGACAAGGAGACTTAGACACAGAGACAGAGACACAGAGCACAGACACAGAGACGGATACACAGATACATAGGCGCACAGACAGAGACACAGATTAAGACACACGGAGACACAGGCAGAGACACAGAGACAGAGACACAGAGAAAGAGACACAGAGACAGAGACACAGAGACAGAGACACAGAGACAGAGACACAGAGACAGAGACGGAGACAGAGAGAGAGATACAGACACAGCGACAGAGACACAGAGACAGAGACACAGAGACAGAGGCACAGAGACAGAGACACAGAGACAGAGACGGAGACAGAGAGAGAGACATAGACACAGAGACATAGACACAGAGACAGAGACACAGAGACAGAGACACAGAGACAGAGGCACAGAGAGAGAGACACAGAGACACAGACACAGAGACAGAGACACAGAGACAGAGACACAGAGACAGAGACACAGACAGAGACACAGAGACAGAGACACAGAGACAGAGACACAGAGACAGAGACAAAGAGACAGAGACACAGAGACAGAGACAGAGACACAGAGACAGAGACACAGAGACAGAGACACAGAGAGAGAGACACAGAGACAGAGACAGAGACAGAGACACAGAGCACAGACACAGAGACGGATACACAGATACATAGGCGCACAGACAGAGACACAGATTAAGACACACGGAGACAGAGGCAGAGACACAGAGACAGAGACAAGGAGACTTAGACACATCGACAGAGACACAGAGACAGAGACACAGAGACAGAGACACAGAGCACAGACACAGAGACGGATACACAGATACATAGGCGCACAGACAGAGACACAGATTAAGACACACGGAGACACAGGCAGAGACACAGAGACAGAGACACAGAGAAAGAGACACAGAGACAGAGACACAGAGACAGAGGCACAGAGACAGAGACACAGAGACAGAGACGGAGACAGAGAGAGAGACATAGACACAGAGACATAGACACAGAGACAGAGACACAGAGACACAGACACAGAGACGGAGACACAGAGACGGAGACACAGAGACAGAGACACAGAGACAGAGACACAGAGACAGAGACACAGAGACAGAGACACAGAGACAGAGACACAGAGACAGAGACACAGAGACAGAGACACAGAGACAGAGACACAGAGACAGAGGCACAGAAACAGAGACACAGAGACAGAGACGGAGACAGAGAGAGAGACATAGACACAGTGACATAGACACAGAGACAGAGACACAGAGACACAGACACAGAGACGGAGACACAGGGACGGAGACACAGAGACAGAGACACAGAGACAGAGACACAGAGACAGAGACACAGAGACAGAGACACAGAGACAGAGACACAGAGACAGAGACACAGAGACAGAGACACAGAGACAGAGACACAGAGACAGAGACACAGAGACAGAGACACAGAGACAGAGACACGGAGACAGAGACACGGAGACAGAGACACGGAGACAGAGACACGGAGACAGAGACACGGAGACAGAGACACAGAGACAGAGACACAGAGACAAAGACACAGAGAGAGAGACACAGAGAGAGAGACACAGAGACAGAGACACAGAGACAGAGACAGAGACACAGACACAGAGACAGAGACACAGAGACAGAGACACAGAGACAGAGACACAGAGAAAGAGACACAGAGACAGAGACACTGAGACAGAGACACAGAGACAGAGACACAGAGACAGAGACACAGAGACAGAGACACAGAGACAGAGACACAGAGAAAGAGACACAGAGACAGAGACACAGAGACAGAGACACAGAGACAGAGACACAGAGACAGAGACACAGAGACAGAGACACAGAGACAGAGACACAGAGACAGAGACACAGAGACAGAGACACAGAGACAGAGACACAGAGACAGAGACACAGAGACAGAGACAGAGACACAGACAGAGACAGAGACAGAGAAACAGAGACAGAGACACAGAGAGAGAGACACAGAGACAGAGACAGAGACAGAGACAGAGACGGAGACAGAGACAGAGACAGAGGCATAGACAGAGACAGAGACAGAGACAGAGACAGAGACAGAGACAGAGACAGAGACAGAGACGGAGGCAGAGTCTCAGACAGAGAAAGAGACAGAGACAGAGACAGAGACAGATACGGAGACAGAGACAGCGACAGAGACAGAGACAGAGACAGAGACAGAGACGGAGACAGTGACAGAGACAGAGACAGAGACAGAGACAGAAACAGAAACAGAGACAGAGACAGAGACAGAGACAGAGACAGAGACGGACGCAGAGACAGAGACAGAGGCAGTGAGAGAGACAGAGACAGAGACAGAGACAGAGACAGAGACAGAGACGGAGACAGAGACAGAGACAGAGACGGAGACACAGACAGAGACAAAGACGGAGACAGAGACAGAGACAGAGACAAAGACGGAGACAGAGACAGAGACAGAGACAGAGACAGAG
>CAMAOD020000057.1:127500-132500 GCA_945859595.2 Megachile willughbiella | reverse complement strand
AGACAGAGACAGAGACAGAGACAGAGACAGAGACAGAGACAGAGACAGAGACAGAGACAGAGACAGAGACAGAGACAGAGACAGAGACAGAGACAGAGACAGAGACAGAGACAGAGACAGAGACAGAGACAGAGACAGAGACAGAGACAGAGACAGAGACAGAGACAGAGACAGAGACAGAGACAGAGACAGGGACAGAGACAGAGACAGAGACAGAGACAGAGACAGAGACAGAGACAGGGACAGAGGCAGAGACTGAGACTGAGACAGAGACAGAGACAGAGACAGGGACAGAGACAGGGACGGAGACAAAGACCGATACAGATGCAGAGACACAGACAGAGACAGAGACAGAGACAGAGGCAGAGACAGAGACAGAGACAGAGACAGGGGCAGAGACAGAGACAGAGACAGAGACAAAGACAGAGGCAGAGTCTCAGACAGAGACAGAGACAGAGACAGAGACAGAGACTGAGACAGAGACAAGGGCAGAGACAGAGACAGAGACAGAGACAGGGGCAGAGACAGAGACAGAGACAGAGACAGAGACAGAGACAGAGACAGAGACAGAGACAGAGACAGAGACAGAGACAGAGACAGAGACAGAGACAGAGACAGAGACAGAGACAGAGACAGAGACAGAGACAGAGACAGAGACAGAGACAGAGACAGAGACAGAGACAGAGACAGAGACAGAGACAGAGACAGAGACAGAGACAGAGACAGAGACAGAGACAGAGACAGAGACAGAGACAGAGGCAGAGACTGAGACTGAGACAGGGACAGGGACAGAGACAGAGACAGGGACAGAGACAGAGGCAGAGACACAGACAGAGACGGAGACAAAGACCGAGACAGAGGCAGAGACACAGACAGAGACAGAGACAGAGGCAGAGACAGAGACAGAGACAGAGACAGAGACAGAGACAGCCACAGAGACAGAGACAGAGACAGAGATGGAGACAGAGACAGAGACGGACGCAGAGACTGAGACAGAGGCAGAGACAGAGACAGAGACAGAGACAGAGACAGAGACAGAGACAGAGACAGAGACAGAGACAGAGACAGAGACAGAGACGGAGACAGAGACAGAGACAGAGGCATAGACAGAGACAGAGACAGGGACAGAGACAGAGACAGAGACGGAGACAGACGCAGAGACTGAGACAGAAGCAGAGACAAAGACGGATACAGAGACAGAGACAAAGACAGGGACAGAGAGAGAGACAGAGACAGAGACAGAGACAGAGACAGAGACAGAGACAGAGACAGAGACAGAGACAGAGACAGAGACAGAGACAGAGACAGAGACAGAGACAGAGACAGAGACAGAGACAGAGACAGAGACAGAGACAGAGACAGAGACAGAGACAGAGACAGAGACAGAGACAGAGACAGAGACAGAGACAGAGACAGAGACAGAGACAGAGACAGAGACAGAGACAGAGACAGAGACAGAGACAGAGACAGAGACAGAGACAGAGACAGAGACAGAGACAGAGACAGAGGCAGAGACTGAGACTGAGACAGAGACAGAGACAGAAACAGGGACAGAGACAGAGACAGAGACAGAGACAGAGACAGAGACAGAGACGGAGACAAAGGCCGAGAAAGGGGCAGAGACACAGACAGAGACAAAGACGGAGACAGAGACAGAGACAGAGACAAAGACGGAGACAGAGACAGAGACAGAGACAGAGACAGAGACAGAGACGGAGACAAAGACCGAGACAGACGCAGAGACTGAGACAGAGGCAGAGACAAAGGCGGATGCAGAGACAGAGACAAAGACAGGGACAGAGACAGAGACAGAGACAGAGACAGAGACAGAGACAGAGACAGAGACAGAGACAGAGACAGAGACAGAGACAGAGACAGAGACAGAGACAGAGACAGAGACAGAGACAGAGACAGAGACAGAGACAGAGACAGAGACAGAGACAGAGACAGAGACAGAGACAGAGACAGAGACAGAGACAGAGGCAGAGACTGAGACTGAGACAGGGACAGGGACAGAGACAGAGACAGGGACAGAGACAGAGGCAGAGACACAGACAGAGACGGAGACAAAGACCGAGACAGAGGCAGAGACACAGACAGAGACAGAGACAGAGGCAGAGACAGAGACAGAGACAGAGACAGAGACAGAGACAGCCACAGAGACAGAGACAGAGACAGAGATGGAGACAGAGACAGAGACAGAGACAGAGACAGAGACAGAGACAGAGACAGAGACAGAGACAGAGACAGAGACAGAGACAGAGACAGAGACAGAGACAGAGACAGAGACAGAGACAGAGACAGAGACGGAGACAGAGACAGAGACAGAGGCATAGACAGAGACAGAGACAGGGACAGAGACAGAGACAGAGACGGAGACAGACGCAGAGACTGAGACAGAAGCAGAGACAAAGACGGATACAGAGACAGAGACAAAGACAGGGACAAAGACAGGGACAGAGAGAGAGACAGAGACAGAGACAGAGACAGAGACAGAGACAGAGACAGAGACAGAGACAGAGACAGAGACAGAGACAGAGACAGAGACAGAGACAGAGACAGAGACAGAGACAGAGACAGAGACAGAGACAGAGACAGAGACAGAGACAGAGACAGAGACAGAGACAGAGACAGAGACAGAGACAGAGACAGAGACAGAGACAGAGACAGAGACAGAGACAGAGACAGAGACAGAGACAGAGACAGAGACAGAGACAGAGACAGAGACAGAGACAGAGGCAGAGACTGAGACTGAGACAGAGACAGAGACGGATACAGAGACAGAGACAAAGACAGGGACAGAGACAGAGACAGAGACAGAGACAGAGACAGAGACAGAGACAGAGACAGAGACAGAGACAGAGACAGAGACAGAGACAGAGACAGAGACAGAGACAGAGACAGAGACAGAGACAGAGACAGAGACAGAGACAGAGACAGAGACAGAGACAGAGACAGAGACAGAGACAGAGACAGAGACAGAGACAGAGACAGAGACAGAGACAGAGACAGAGACAGAGACAGAGGCAGAGACTGAGACTGAGACAGGGACAGGGACAGAGACAGAGACAGGGACAGAGACAGAGGCAGAGACACAGACAGAGACGGAGACAAAGACCGAGACAGAGGCAGAGACACAGACAGAGACAGAGACAGAGGCAGAGACAGAGACAGAGACAGAGACAGAGACAGAGACAGCCACAGAGACAGAGACAGAGACAGAGATGGAGACAGAGACAGAGACGGACGCAGAGACTGAGACAGAGGCAGAGACAGAGACAGAGACAGAGACAGAGACAGAGACAGAGACAGAGACAGAGACAGAGACAGAGACAGAGACAGAGACGGAGACAGAGACAGAGACAGAGGCATAGACAGAGACAGAGACAGGGACAGAGACAGAGACAGAGACGGAGACAGACGCAGAGACTGAGACAGAAGCAGAGACAAAGACGGATACAGAGACAGAGACAAAGACAGGGACAGAGAGAGAGACAGAGACAGAGACAGAGACAGAGACAGAGACAGAGACAGAGACAGAGACAGAGACAGAGACAGAGACAGAGACAGAGACAGAGACAGAGACAGAGACAGAGACAGAGACAGAGACAGAGACAGAGACAGAGACAGAGACAGAGACAGAGACAGAGACAGAGACAGAGACAGAGACAGAGACAGAGACAGAGACAGAGACAGAGACAGAGACAGAGACAGAGACAGAGACAGAGACAGAGACAGAGACAGAGACAGAGACAGAGACAGAGACAGAGGCAGAGACTGAGACTGAGACAGAGACAGAGACAGAAACAGGGACAGAGACAGAGACAGAGACAGAGACAGAGACAGAGACAGAGACGGAGACAAAGGCCGAGAAAGGGGCAGAGACACAGACAGAGACAAAGACGGAGACAGAGACAGAGACAGAGACAAAGACGGAGACAGAGACAGAGACAGAGACAGAGACAGAGACAGAGACGGAGACAAAGACCGAGACAGACGCAGAGACTGAGACAGAGGCAGAGACAAAGGCGGATGCAGAGACAGAGACAAAGACAGGGACAGAGACAGAGACAGAGACAGAGACAGAGGCAGAGACAGAGACAGAGACAGAGACAGAGACAGAGACAGAGACAGAGACAGAGACAGAGACAGAGACAGAGACAGAGACAGAGACAGAGACAGAGACAGAGACAGAGACAGAGACAGAGACAGAGACAGAGACAGAGACAGAGACAGAGACAGAGACAGAGACAGAGACAGAGACAGGGACAGAGACAGAGACAGAGACAGAGACAGAGACAGAGACAGAGACAGGGACAGAGGCAGAGACTGAGACTGAGACAGAGACAGAGACAGAGACAGGGACAGAGACAGGGACGGAGACAAAGACCGATACAGATGCAGAGACACAGACAGAGACAGAGACAGAGACAGAGGCAGAGACAGAGACAGAGACAGAGACAGGGGCAGAGACAGAGACAGAGACAGAGAAAAGACAGAGGCAGAGTCTCAGACAGAGACAGAGACAGAGACTGAGACAGAGACAAGGGCAGAGACAGAGACAGAGACAGAGACAGGGGCAGAGACAGAGACAGAGACAGAGACAGAGACAGAGACAGAGACAGAGACAGAGGCAGAGACTGAGACTGAGACAGAGACAGAGACAGAGACAGAGACAGAGACAGAGGCAGAGACAGAGACAGAGACAGAGACAGAGACAGAGACAGAGACAGAGACAGAGACAGAGACGGAGACAGAGACAGAGACAGAGACAGAAACAGAAACAGGGACAGAGACAGAGACAGAGACAGAGACAGAGACAGAGACAGAGACGGAGACAAAGGCCGAGAAAGGGGCAGAGACACAGACAGAGACAAAGACGGAGACAGAGACAGAGACAGAGACAAAGACGGAGACAGAGACAGAGACAGAGACAGAGACAGAGACAGAGACAGAGACCGAGACAGAGGCAGAGACAGAGCCAGAGACAGAGACAGGGA
>CAMAOD020000057.1:115000-122500 GCA_945859595.2 Megachile willughbiella | reverse complement strand
AGACAGAGAGAGAGACATAGACACAGTGACATAGACACAGAGACAGAGACACAGAGACACAGACTCAGAGACGGAGACACAGGGACGGAGACACAGAGACAGAGACACAGAGACAGAGACACAGAGACAGAGACACAGAGACAGAGACACAGAGACAGAGACACAGAGACAGAGACACAGAGACAGAGACACAGAGACAGAGACACAGAGACAGAGACACAGAGACAGAGACACGGAGACAGAGACACGGAGACAGAGACACGGAGACAGAGACACGGAGACAGAGACACGGAGACAGAGACACAGAGACAAAGACACAGAGAGAGAGACACAGAGAGAGAGACACAGAGACAGAGACACAGAGACAGAGACAGAGACACAGACACAGAGACAGAGACACAGAGACAGAGACACAGAGACAGAGACACAGAGAAAGAGACACAGAGACAGAGACACTGAGACGGAGACACAGAGACGGAGACACAGAGACAGAGACACAGAGACAGAGACACAGAGAAAGAGACACAGAGACAGAGACACAGAGACAGAGACACAGAGACAGAGACACAGAGACAGAGACACAGAGACAGAGACACAGAGACAGAGACACAGAGACAGAGACACAGAGACACAGACACAGAGACAGAGACACAGAGACAGAGACACAGAGACAGAGACACAGAGACAGAGACACAGAGACAGAGACAGAGACACAGACAGAGACACAGACACAGAGACAGAGACAGAGAAACAGAGACAGAGACACAGAGAGAGAGACACAGAGACAGAGGCACAGAGACAGAGACAGAGACAGAGTCAGAGACAGAGATACAGAGCACAGACACAGAGACGGATACACAAATACATAGGCGCACAGACAGAGACACAGATTAAGACACACGGAGACAGAAGCAGAGACACAGAGACAGAGACAAGGAGACTTAGACACAGAGACAGAGACACAGAGACAGAGACAGAGACAGAGACAGAGACAGAGACAGAGACAGAGACAGAGACAGAGACAGAGACAGAGACAGAGACAGAGTCAGAGACAGAGACACAGAGCACAGACACATAGACGGATACACAGATACATAGGCGCACAGACAGAGACACAGATTAAGACACACGGAGACAGAGGCAGAGACACAGAGACAGAGACAAGGAGACTTAGACACATCGACAGAGACACAGAGACAGAGACACCGAGACAGAGACACAGAGCACAGACACAGAGACGGATACACATGTACATAGGCGCACAGACAGAGACACAGATTAAGACACACGGAGACAGAGGCAGAGACACAGAGACAGAGACAAGGAGACTTAGACACAGAGACAGAGACACAGAAACAGATACACAGGGACAGAGACACAGAGACAGAGACACAGAGACAGAGACACAGAGACAGAGACACAGAGACAGAGACACAGAGACAGAGACACAGAGACAGAGACACAGAGACAGAGACACAGAGACAGAGACACAGAGACAGAGACACAGAGACATAGACGCAGAAACGGAGACAGAGGCAGATGCAGAGGCAGAGACCGAGGCTGAGGCAGAGACAGAGACAGAGACAGAGACAGTGAGAGAGACAGAGACAGAGACAGAGACAGAGACAGAGACAGAGACAGAGACAGAGACAGAGAGACAGAGACACAGAGACAGAGACACAGAGACAGAGACACAGAGACAGAGACACAGAGACAGAGACACAGAGACAGAGACACAGAGACAGAGACACAGAGACAGAGACAGAGACAGAGACAGAGACAGATACACAGAGGCAGAGACACAGAGACACAGAGACAGAGACAGAGACACAGAGACAGGGACACAGAGACAGAGACAGAGACAGAGACACAGAGACAGAGACAAGGAGACTTAGACACAGAGACAGAGACACAGAGACAGAGACACAGAGACAGAGACACAGAGACAGAGACACAAAGACAGAGACACAGAGACAGAGACACAGAGACAGAGACACGGGGACAGAGACAGAGGCAGAGAGAGAGACCGCGACAGAGACAGAGACGGAGTCAAAGACCGAGACAGAGGCAGAGACACAGACAGAGACAGAGACGGAGACAGAGACAGAGGCAGAGACTGAGACAGAGACAGAGACAGAGGCAGAGGCAGAGGCAGAGACAGAGACAGAGACAGCGACAGAGACAGAGACAGAGACAGAGACAGAGACGGAGACAGAGACGGAGACACAGACAGAGACAGAGACAGAGACGGAGACAAAGACCGAGACAGAGGCAGAGACACAGACAGAGACAGAGACAGAGACAGAGACAGAGACAGAGACAGAGGCAGAGACAGAGACAGAGGCAGAGACAGAGACAGAGACAGAGACAGAGACCGAGACAGAGGCAGAGACACAGACAGAGACAGAGACGGAGACAGAGACAGAGACAGAGACAAAGACAGAGACAGAAACAGGGACGGATACAGAGACAGAAACAGAGACAGAGACAGAGACAAAGACAGAGACAGAGACAGAGACACAGACAGAGACAGAGACGGAAACAGAGACAGAGACACATGCATAGACAGAGACAGAGACAGAGACAGAGACAGAGGCAGAGCCTGAGACTGAGACAGAGACAGCGACAGAGACAGAGACGGAGACAAAGACCGAGACAAAGCCGGAGACAGAGACAAAGGCAGAGACAGAGACAGAGACACAGACAGAGACAGAGACAGAGACGGAGGCAGAGACAGAGACACATGCATAGACAGAGACAGAGACAGATGCGGGGACAGAGACAGAGGCAGAGACAGAGACAGAGACAGAGACAGAGACAGAGACAGAGACAGAGACAGAGACAGAGACAGAGACAGAGACAGAGACAGAGACAGAGACAGAGACAGAGACAGAGACAGAGACAGAGACAGAGACAGAGACAGAGACGGACGCAGAGACTGAGACAGAGGCAGAGACAGAGACAGACACAGAGACAGAGACACAGAGACAGAGACACAGAGACAGAGACACAGAGACAGAGACACAGAGACAGAGACACAGAGACAGAGACAGAGACACAGACAGAGACACAGACACAGAGACAGAGACAGAGAAACAGAGACAGAGACACAGAGAGAGAGACACAGAGACAGAGGCACAGAGACAGAGACAGATTAAGACACACGGAGACAGAGGCAGAGACACAGAGACAGAGACAAGGAGACTTAGACACATCGACAGAGACACAGAGACAGAGACACAGAGACAGAGACACAGAGCACAGACACAGAGACGGATACACATGTACATAGGCGCACAGACAGAGACACAGATTAAGACACACGGAGACAGAGGCAGAGACACAGAGACAGAGACAAGGAGACTTAGACACAGAGACAGAGACACAGGAACAGAGACACAGGGACAGAGACACAGAGACAGAGACACAGAGACAGAGACACAGAGACAGAGACACAGAGACAGAGACACAGAGACAGAGACACAGAGACAGAGACACAGAGACAGAGACACAGAGACAGAGACACAGAGACAGAGACACAGAGACAGAGACACAGAGACAGAGACACAGAGACAGAGACAGAGACAGAGACAGAGACAGATACACAGAGGCAGAGACACAGAGACACAGAGACAGAGACAGAGACACAGAGACAGGGACACAGAGACAGAGACAGAGACAGAGACACAGAGACAGAGACAAGGAGACTTAGACACAGAGACAGAGACACAGAGACAGAGACACAGAGACAGAGACACAGAGACGGAGACACAGGGACGGAGACACAGAGACAGAGACACAGAGACAGAGACACGGGGACAGAGACAGAGGCAGAGAGAGAGACCGCGACAGAGACAGAGACGGAGTCAAAGACCGAGACAGAGGCAGAGACACAGACAGAGACAGAGACGGAGACAGAGACAGAGGCAGAGACTGAGACAGAGACAGAGACAGAGGCAGAGGCAGAGGCAGAGACAGAGACAGAGACAGCGACAGAGACAGAGACAGAGACAGAGACAGAGACGGAGACAGAGACGGAGACACAGACAGAGACAGAGACAGAGACGGAGACAAAGACCGAGACAGAGGCAGAGAGACAGACAGAGACAGAGACAGAGACAGAGACAGAGACAGAGACAGAGGCAGAGACAGAGACAGAGGCAGAGACAGAGACAGAGACAGAGACAGAGACAGAGACAGAGACAGAGACTGAGACAGAGACAGAGACAGAGACACAGACAGAGACAGAGACAGAGACAGAGACAGAGACGGAGACAAAGACCGAGACAGAGGCAGAGACACAGACAGAGACAGAGACAGAGACAGAGGCAGAGACAGAGACAGAGACAGAGACAGAGACGGAGACAAAGACCGAGACAGAGGCAGAGACACAGACAGAGACAGAGACGGAGACAGAGACAGAGACAGAGACAAAGACAGAGACAGAAACAGGGACGGATACAGAGACAGAAACAGAGACAGAGACAGAGACAAAGACAGAGACAGAGACAGAGACACAGACAGAGACAGAGACGGAAACAGAGACAGAGACACATGCATAGACAGAGACAGAGACAGAGACAGAGACAGAGGCAGAGCCTGAGACTGAGACAGAGACAGCGACAGAGACAGAGACGGAGACAAAGACCGAGACAAAGGCAGAGACAGAGACAAAGGCAGAGACAGAGACAGAGACACAGACAGAGACAGAGACAGAGACGGAGGAAGAGACAGAGACACATGCATAGACAGAGACAGAGACAGATGCGGGGACAGAGACAGAGGCAGAGACAGAGACAGAGACAGAGACAGAGACAGAGACAGAGACAGAGACAGAGACAGAGACAGAGACAGAGACAGAGACAGAGACAGAGACAGAGACAGAGACAGAGACAGAGACAGAGACAGAGACAGAGACGGACGCAGAGACTGAGACAGAGGCAGAGACAGAGACAGAGACAGAGACAGAGACAGAGACAGTCACAGAGAAAGAGACAGAGACAGAGACAGAGACAGAGACAGAGACAGAGACAGAGACAGAGACAGAGACAGAGACAGACACAGAGACAGAGACAGAGACAGAGACAGAGGCAGAGACGGAGACAGAGACAGAGGCAGAGACAGAGACAGAGACAGAGACAGAGATAGAGACAGAGAGAGAGACATAGACACAGTGACATAGACACAGAGGCAGAGACACAGAGACACAGACACAGAGACGGAGACACAGGGACGGAGACACAGAGACAGAGACACAGAGACAGAGACACGGAGACAGAGACACGGAGACAGAGACACGGAGACAGAGACACAGAGACAAAGACACAGAGAGAGAGACACAGAGAGAGAGACACAGAGACAGAGACACAGAGACAGAGACAGAGACACAGACACAGAGACAGAGACACAGAGACAGAGACACAGAGACAGAGACACAGAGAAAGAGACACAGAGACAGAGACACAGAGACAGAGACACAGAGACAGAGACACAGAGACAGAGACACAGAGACAGAGACACAGAGACAGAGACACAGAGACAGAGACACAGAGACAGAGACACAGAGACAAAGACACAGAGACAGAGACACAGAGACAGAGACACAGAGACAGAGACACAGAGACAGAGACACAGAGACAGAGACACAGAGACACAGACACAGAGACAGAGACACAGAGACAGAGACACAGAGACAGAGACACAGAGACAGAGACACAGAGACAGAGACAGAGACACAGACAGAGACACAGACACAGAGACAGAGACAGAGAAACAGAGACAGAGACACAGAGAGAGAGACACAGAGACAGAGGCACAGAGACAGAGACAGAGACAGAGTCAGAGACAGAGATACAGAGCACAGACACAGAGACGGATACACAAATACATAGGCGCACAGACAGAGACACAGATTAAGACACACGGAGACAGAAGCAGAGACACAGAGACAGAGACAAGGAGACTTAGACACAGAGACAGAGACACAGAGACAGAGACAGAGACAGAGACAGAGACAGAGACAGAGACAGAGACAGAGACAGAGACAGAGACAGAGACAGAGTCAGAGACAGAGACACAGAGCACAGACACATAGACGGATACACAGATACATAGGCGCACAGACAGAGACACAGATTAAGACACACGGAGACAGAGGCAGAGACACAGAGACAGAGACAAGGAGACTTAGACACATCGACAGAGACACAGAGACAGAGACACAGAGACAGAGACACAGAGCACAGACACAGAGACGGATACACATGTACATAGGCGCACAGACAGAGACACAGATTAAGACACACGGAGACAGAGGCAGAGACACAGAGACAGAGACAAGGAGACTTAGACACAGAGACAGAGACACAGGAACAGAGACACAGGGACAGAGACACAGAGACAGAGACACAGAGACAGAGACACAGAGACAGAGACACAGAGACAGAGACACAGAGACAGAGACACAGAGACAGAGACACAGAGACAGAGACACAGAGACAGAGACACAGAGACAGAGACACAGAGACAGAGACACAGAGACATAGACGCAGAAACGGAGACAGAGGCAGATGCAGAGGCAGAGACCGAGGCTGAGGCAGAGACAGAGACAGAGACAGAGACAGTGAGAGAGACAGAGACAGAGACAGAGACAGAGACAGAGACAGAGACAGAGAGACAGAGACACAGAGACAGAGACACAGAGACAGAGACACAGAGACAGAGACACAGAGACAGAGACACAGAGACAGAGACAGAGACAGAGACAGAGACAGATACACAGAGGCAGAGACACAGAGACACAGAGACAGAGACAGAGACACAGAGACAGGGACACAGAGACAGAGACAGAGACAGAGACACAGAGACAGAGACAAGGAGACTTAGACACAGAGACAGAGACACAGAGACAGAGACACAGAGACAGAGACACAGAGACAGAGACACAAAGACAGAGACACAGAGACAGAGACACAGAGACAGTGACACGGGGACAGAGACAGAGGCAGAGAGAGAGACCGCGACAGAGACAGAGACGGAGTCAAAGACCGAGACAGAGGCAGAGACACAGACAGAGACAGAGACGGAGACAGAGACAGAGGCAGAGACTGAGACAGAGACAGAGACAGAGGCAGAGGCAGAGGCAGAGACAGAGACAGAGACAGCGACAGAGACAGAGACAGAGACAGAGACAGAGACGGAGACAGAGACGGAGACACAGACAGAGACAGAGACAGAGACGGAGACAAAGACCGAGACAGAGGCAGAGACACAGACAGAGACAGAGACAGAGACGGAGGCAGAGTCTCAGACAGGGAAAGAGACAGAGACAGAGACAGAGACAGATACGGAGACAGAGACAGCGACAGAGACAGAAACAGAGACAGAGACAGAGACAGAGACAGAGACGGAGACAGTGACAGAGACAGAGACAGAGACAGAGACGGAGACAAAGACCGAGACAGACGCAGAGACTGAGACAGAGGCAGAGACAAAGACGGA
>CAMAOD020000057.1:87500-90000 GCA_945859595.2 Megachile willughbiella | reverse complement strand
GAGACAGAGACAGGGACAGAGACAGAGACATCGACGGGGACAGAGACAGAGACAGAGACAGAGACAGAGACAGAGACAGAGACAGAGACAGAGACAGAGACAGAGCCAGAGACAGAGACAGGGACAGAGACAGAGGGAGAGACAGCGACAGAGACGGAGACAGAGGCAGAGACAGAGCCAGAGGCAGAGACAGAGACAGAGACAGAGGGAGAGACAGCGACAGAGACAGAGACAGAGGCAGAGACGGAGACAGAGACAGAGACGGACGCAGAGACTGAGCCAGGGACAGAGACGGAAACAGAGACAGAGACGGACGCAGAGACTGAGCCAGGGACAGAGACGGAAACAGAGACAGAGGGAGAGACAGCGACAGAGACAGAGACAGAGTCAGAGGCAGAGACAGAGACAGAGACAGAGACTGAGACAGAG
The DNA here is from genome assembly GCA_945859595.2 of Megachile willughbiella. Taxonomy (NCBI): domain Eukaryota; kingdom Metazoa; phylum Arthropoda; class Insecta; order Hymenoptera; family Megachilidae; genus Megachile; species Megachile willughbiella. The sequence goes on along the minus strand of CAMAOD020000057.1, from coordinate 89,571 downwards.
ACAGAGACAGAGACAGAGACAGAGACAGAGACAGAGACAGAGACAGAGACAGAGACAGAGGCAGAGACAGAGACGGAGGCAGAGACTGAGACTGAGACAGAGACAGACAGAGACAGAGACAGAGACAGAGACAGAGACAGAGACGGAGACAAAGACCGAGACAGAGGCAGAGACACAGACAGAGACAGAGACACAGACAGGGACAGGGACAGAGACAGAGACGGAGACAAAGACCGAGACAGAGGCAGAGACAGAGACAGAGACAGAGACAGAGACAGAGACATGGACAGAGACAGAGACATCGACGGAGATAGAGACAGAGACAGAGACAGAGACAGAGACCGAGACAGAGGCAGAGGCAGAGACTGAGACAGAGACAGAGACAGAGACAGAGACAGAGACAGAGACAGAGACAGATGTAGAGACAGAGACAGAGACAGAGACAGAGACAGAGACAGAGACAGAGACAGAGACAGAGACAGAGACAGAGACAGAGACAGAGACAGAGACAGAGACAGAGACAGAGACAGAGACAGAGACAGAGACAGAGACAGAGACAGAGACAGAGACAGAGACAGAGACAGAGACAGAGACAGAGACAGAGACAGAGACAGAGACAGAGACAGAGACAGAGGCAGAGACTGAGACTGAGACAGAGACAGAGACAGAGACAGGGACAGAGACAGGGACGGAGACAAAGACCGATACAGGTGCAGAGACACAGACAGAGACAGAGACAGAGACAGAGGCAGAGACAGAGACAGAGACAGAGACAGGGGCAGAGACAGAGACAGAGACAGAGACAAAGACAGAGGCAGAGTCTCAGACAGAGACAGAGACAGAGACAGAGACAGAGACTGAGACAGAGACAAGGGCAGAGACAGAGACAGAGACAGAGACAGGGGCAGAGACAGAGACAGAGACAGAGACAGAGACAGAGACAGAGACAGCGACAGAGACAGAGACAGAGACAGAGACAGAGACAGAGACAGAGACAGAGACAGAGACAGAGACAGAGACAGAGACAGAGACAGAGACAGAGACAGAGACGGAGACAGAGACAGAGACAGAGACAGAAACAGAAACAGAGACAGAGACAGAGACAGAGACAGAGACAGAGACAGAGACAGACGCAGAGACAGAGACAGAGACAGTGAGAGAGACAGGGACAGAGACAGAGACAGAGACAGAGACAGAGACAGAGACAGAGACAGAGACAGAGACAGAGACACAGACAGAGACAGAGACAAGGGCAAAGACAGAGACAGAGACAGAGACAGAGACGGAGACAAAGACCGAGACAGAGGCAGAGACACAGACAAAGACAGAGACAGAGACAGAGGCAGAGACTGAGACAGAGACAGAGACAGAGGCAGGGACAGAGACAGAGACAGAGACAGGGACAGAGACAGAGACATCGACGGAGACAGAGACAGAGACAGAGACAGAGACAGAGACAGAGACAGAGACAGAGGCAGAGACAGAGACAGAGGGAGAGACAGCGACAGAGACGGAGACAGAGGCAGAGACACAGCCAGAGACAGAGACAGAGACAGAGACAGAGGGAGAGACAGCGACAGAGACAGAGACAGAGACAGAGACAGAGACAGAGACAGAGACAGCCACAGAGACAGTGGCAGAGGCAGAGACGGAGACAGTGACAGAGACGGACGCAGAGACTGAGACAGAGACAGAGACAGAGACAGAGACAGAGACAGAGACAGAGACAGAGACAGAGACAGAGACAGAGACAGAGACAGAGATAGAGACAGAGACAGAGACAGAGACAGAGACAGAGACAGAGACAGAGACAGAGGCAGAGACAGAGACAGAGACAGAGACAGAGACAGAGACAGAGACGGAGACAGCGACAGAGACAGAGACAGAGACAGAAACCGAAACAGAGACAGAGACAGAGACAGAGACAGAGACAGAGGCAGAGACGGAGACAGAGACAGAGACGGACGCAGAGACTTAGCCAGGGACAGAGACGGAAACAGAGACAGAGACGGACGCAGAGACTGAGCCAGGGACAGAGACGGAAACAGAGACAGAGGGAGAGACAGCGACA
>CAMAOD020000057.1:32500-35000 GCA_945859595.2 Megachile willughbiella | reverse complement strand
GAGACACAGACAAAGACAGAGACAGAGACAGAGGCAGAGACTGAGACAGAGACAGAGACAGAGGCAGGGACAGAGACAGAGACAGAGACAGGGACAGAGACGGAAACAGAGACAGAGGGAGAGACAGCGACAGAGACAGAGACAGAGACAGAGACAAAGGCAGAGTCTCAGACAGAGAAAGAGACAGAGACAGAGACAGAGACAGAAACAGATACGGAGACAGAGACAGAGACAGAGACAGAGACAGAGACAGAGACAGAGACAGAGACAGAGACAGAGACAGAGACAGAGACAGAGACAGAGACAGAGACAGAGACAGAGACAGAGAAGAGACAGAGACAGAGACAGAGACAGAGACAGAGACGGAGACAAAGACCGAGACAGAGGCAGAGACACGGACAGAGACAGAGACAGAGACAGGGACAGAGACAGAGACAGAGACAGAGACAAAGACCGAGACAGACGCAGAGACTGAGACAGAGGCAGAGACAGAGACGGAGGCAGAGACTGAGACTGAGACAGAGACAGAGACAGAGGCAGAGACAGAGACGGAGGCAGAGACTGAGACTGAGACAGAGACAGACAGAGACAGAGACAGAGACAGAGACAGATACGGAGACAAAGACCGAGACAGAGGCAGAGAAACAGACAGAGACAGAGACAGGGACAGGGACAGAGACAGAGGCGGAGACAAAAACCGAGACAGAGGCAGAGACACAGACAGAGACAGGGACAGAGACAGAGACAGAGACAGAGACAGAGACGGAGTCAGTGACAGAGACAGAGACAGAGACAGAGACAGCGACAGAGACGGAGACACAGACAGAGACAGAGACAGAGACAGAGCCAGAGACAGAGACAGAGACAGAAACAGAGACAGAGACAGAGGCAGAGGCAGAAACAGAGACAGAGACAGAGACTGAGGCAGAGACGGAGACTGAGACAGAGACAGAGACAGAGACAGAGACGGAGACAAAGACCGAGACAGAGGCAGAGACACAGACAGAGACAGAGACACAGACAGGGACAGAGACAGAGACGGAGACAAAGACCGAGACAGAGGCAGAGACAGAGACAGAGACAGAGACAGAGACAGAGACAGAGACATGGACAGAGACAGAGACATCGGCGGAGATAGAGACAGAGACAGAGACAGAGACAGAGACAGAGACCGAGACAGAGGCAGAGGCAGAGACTGAGACAGAGACAGAGACAGAGACAGAGACAGAGACAGAGACAGAGACAGATGTAGAGACAGAGACAGAGACAGAGACAGAGACAGAGACAGAGACAGAGACAGAGACAGAGACAGAGACAGAGACAGAGACAGAGACAGAGACAGAGACAGAGACAGAGACAGAGACAGAGACAGAGACAGAGACAGAGACAGAGACAGAGACAGAGACAGAGACAGAGACAGAGACAGAGACAGAGACAGAGACAGAGACAGAGACAGAGACAGAGACAGAGACAGAGACAGAGACAGAGACAAAGACAGAGACAGAGACAGAGACGGAGACAGATGCATAGACAGAGACAGAGACAGAGACAGAGACAGAGACAGAGACAGAGACAGAGACAGAGACAGAGACAGAGACAGAGACAGAGACAGAGACAGAGACAGAGACAGAGACAGCCACAGAGACAGAGACAGAGACAGAGACAGAGACAGAGACAGAGACGGAGACAAAGACCGAGACAGAGGCAGAGACACGGACAGAGACAGAGACAGAGACAGGGACAGAGACAGAGACAGATTCAGAGACAAAGACCGAGACAGAGGCAGAGACACAGACAAAGACAGAGACAGAGACAGAGGCAGAGACTGAGACAGAGACAGAGACAGAGACAGAGACAGAGACAGAGACAGAGACAGAGACAGAGACGGAGACAAAGACCGAGACAGAGGCAGAGACACGGACAGAGACAGAGACAGAGACAGGGACAGAGACAGAGACAGATTCAGAGACAAAGACCGAGACAGAGGCAGAGACACAGACAAAGACAGAGACAGAGACAGAGGCAGAGACTGAGACAGAGACAGACACAGAGGCAGGGACAGAGACAGAGACAGAGACAGGGACAGAGACGGAAACAGAGACAGAGGGAGAGACAGCGACAGAGACAGAGACAGAGACAGAGACAAAGGCAGAGTCTCAGACAGAGAAAGAGACAGAGACAGAGACAGAGACAGAAACAGATACGGAGACAGAGACAGAGACAGAGACAGAGACAGAGACAGAGACAGAGACAGACAGAGACAGAGACAGAGACAGAGACAGAGACAGATACGGAGACAAAGACCGAGACAGAGGCAGAGAAACAGACAGAGACAGAGACAGGGACAGGGACAGAGACAGAGGCGGAGACAAAAACCGAGACAGAGGCAGAGACACAGACAGAGACAGGGACAGAGACAGAGACAGAGACAGAGACAGAGACAGAGACGGAGTCAGTGACAGAGACAGAGACAGAGACAGAGACAGCGACAGAGACGGAG
>CAMAOD020000057.1:0-25000 GCA_945859595.2 Megachile willughbiella | reverse complement strand
AGACAGAGACAGAGACAGAGACGGAGACAAAGACCGAGACAGAGGCAGAGACACGGACAGAGACAGAGACAGAGACAGGGACAGAGACAGAGACAGAGACAGAGACAAAGACCGAGACAGACGCAGAGACTGAGACAGAGGCAGAGACAGAGACGGAGGCAGAGACTGAGACTGAGACAGAGACAGAGACAGAGGCAGAGACAGAGACGGAGGCAGAGACTGAGACTGAGGCAGAGACAGACAGAGACAGAGACAGAGACAGAGACAGATACGGAGACAAAGACCGAGACAGAGGCAGAGAAACAGACAGAGGCAGAGACAGGGACAGGGACAGAGACAGAGGCGGAGACAAAAACCGAGACAGAGGCAGAGACACAGACAGAGACAGGGACAGAGACAGAGACAGAGACAGAGACAGAGACAGAGACGGAGACAGTGACAGAGACAGAGACAGAGACAGAGACAGCGACAGAGACGGAGACACAGACAGAGACAGAGACAGAGACAGAGCCAGAGACAGAGACAGAGACAGAAACAGAGACAGAGACAGAGGCAGAAACAAGGACAGAGACAGAGACTGAGGCAGAGACGGAGACTGAGACAGAGACAGAGACAGAGACAGAGACGGAGACAAAGACCGAGACAGAGGCAGAGACACAGACAGAGACAGAGACACAGACAGGGACAGAGACAGAGACGGAGACAAAGACCGAGACAGAGGCAGAGACAGAGACAGAGACAGAGACAGAGACAGAGACATGGACAGAGACAGAGACATCGACGGAGATAGAGACAGAGACAGAGACAGAGACAGAGACCGAGACAGAGGCAGAGGCAGAGACTGAGACAGAGACAGAGACAGAGACAGAGACAGAGACAGAGACAGAGACAGATGTAGAGACAGAGACAGAGACAGAGACAGAGACAGAGACAGAGACAGAGACAGAGACAGAGACAGAGACAGAGACAGAGACAGAGACAGAGACAGAGACAGAGACAGAGACAGAGACAGAGACAGAGACAGAGACAGAGACAGAGACAGAGACAGAGACAGAGACAGAGACAGAGACAGAGACAGAGACAGAGACAGAGACAGAGACTGAGACAGAGACAGAGACAGAGACAGAGACGGACACAAAAACCGAGACAGAGGCAGAGACACAGACAGAGACAGAGACACAGACAGGGACAGAGACAGAGACGGAGACAAAGACCGAGACAGAGGCAGAGACAGAGCCAGAGACAGAGACAGGGACAGAGACAGAGGGAGAGACAGCGACAGAGACGGAGACAGAGGCAGAGACAGAGCCAGAGACAGAGACAGAGACAGAGACAGAGGGAGAGACAGCGACAGAGACAGAGACAGAGACAGAGACAGAGACAGAGACAGAGACAGAGACAGAGACAGAGACAGAGACAGAGACGGAAACAGAGACAGAGGGAGAGACAGCGACAGAGACAGAGACAGAGACAGAGACAAAGGCAGAGTCTCAGACAGAGAAAGAGACAGAGACAGAGACAGAGACAGAGACAGAAACAGATACGGAGACAGAGACAAAGACAGAGACAGAGACAGAGACAGAGACAGAGACAGAGACAGAGACAGAGACAGAGACAGAGACAGAGACAGAGACAGAGACAGAGACAGAGACAGAGACAGAGACAGAGACAGAGACAGAGACAGAGACAGAGACAGAGACAGAGACAGAGACAGAGACAGAGACAGAGACAGAGACAGAGACAGAGACAGAGACAGAGACAGAGACAGAGACAGAGACAGAGACAGAGACAGAGACAGAGACTGAGACAGAGACAGAGACAGAGACAGAGACGGACACAAAAACCGAGACAGAGGCAGAGACACAGACAGAGACAGAGACACAGACAGGGACAGAGACAGAGACGGAGACAAAGACCGAGACAGAGGCAGAGACAGAGCCAGAGACAGAGACAGGGACAGAGACAGAGGGAGAGACAGCGACAGAGACGGAGACAGAGGCAGAGACAGAGCCAGAGACAGAGACAGAGACAGAGACAGAGGGAGAGACAGCGACAGAGACAGAGACAGAGACAGAGACAGAGACAGAGACAGAGACAGAGACAGAGACAGAGACAGAGACAGAGACGGAAACAGAGACAGAGGGAGAGACAGCGACAGAGACAGAGACAGAGACAGAGACAAAGGCAGAGTCTCAGACAGAGAAAGAGACAGAGACAGAGACAGAGACAGAGACAGAAACAGATACGGAGACAGAGACAAAGACAGAGACAGAGACAGAGACAGAGACAGAGACAGAGACAGAGACAGAGACAGAGACAGAGACAGAGACAGAGACAGAGACAGAGACAGAGACAGAGACAGAGACAGAGACAGAGACCGAGACAGAGGCAGAGACACGGACAGAGACAGAGACAGAGACAGGGACAGAGACAGAGACAGATTCAGAGACAAAGACCGAGACAGAGGCAGAGACACAGACAAAGACAGAGACAGAGACAGAGGCAGAGACTGAGACAGAGACAGAGACAGAGGCAGGGACAGAGACAGAGACAGAGACAGGGACAGAGACGGAAACAGAGACAGAGGGAGAGACAGCGACAGAGACAGAGACAGAGACAGAGACAAAGGCAGAGTCTCAGACAGAGAAAGAGACAGAGACAGAGACAGAGACAGAAACAGATACGGAGACAGAGACAGAGACAGAGACAGAGACAGAGACAGAGACAGAGACAGAGACAGAGACAGAGACAGAGACAGAGACAGAGACAGAGACAGAGACAGAGACAGAGACAGAGAAGAGACAGAGACAGAGACAGAGACAGAGACAGAGACGGAGACAAAGACCGAGACAGAGGCAGAGACACGGACAGAGACAGAGACAGAGACAGGGACAGAGACAGAGACAGAGACAGAGACAAAGACCGAGACAGACGCAGAGACTGAGACAGAGGCAGAGACAGAGACGGAGGCAGAGACTGAGACTGAGACAGAGACAGAGACAGAGGCAGAGACAGAGACGGAGGCAGAGACTGAGACTGAGACAGAGACAGACAGAGACAGAGACAGAGACAGAGACAGATACGGAGACAAAGACCGAGACAGAGGCAGAGAAACAGACAGAGACAGAGACAGGGACAGGGACAGAGACAGAGGCGGAGACAAAAACCGAGACAGAGGCAGAGACACAGACAGAGACAGGGACAGAGACAGAGACAGAGACAGAGACAGAGACGGAGTCAGTGACAGAGACAGAGACAGAGACAGAGACAGCGACAGAGACGGAGACACAGACAGAGACAGAGACAGAGACAGAGCCAGAGACAGAGACAGAGACAGAAACAGAGACAGAGACAGAGGCAGAGGCAGAAACAGAGACAGAGACAGAGACTGAGGCAGAGACGGAGACTGAGACAGAGACAGAGACAGAGACAGAGACGGAGACAAAGACCGAGACAGAGGCAGAGACACAGACAGAGACAGAGACACAGACAGGGACAGAGACAGAGACGGAGACAAAGACCGAGACAGAGGCAGAGACAGAGACAGAGACAGAGACAGAGACAGAGACAGAGACATGGACAGAGACAGAGACATCGGCGGAGATAGAGACAGAGACAGAGACAGAGACAGAGACCGAGACAGAGGCAGAGGCAGAGACTGAGACAGAGACAGAGACAGAGACAGAGACAGAGACAGAGACAGAGACAGATGTAGAGACAGAGACAGAGACAGAGACAGAGACAGAGACAGAGACAGAGACAGAGACAGAGACAGAGACAGAGACAGAGACAGAGACAGAGACAGAGACAGAGACAGAGACAGAGACAGAGACAGAGACAGAGACAGAGACAGAGACAGAGACAGAGACAGAGACAGAGACAGAGACAGAGACAGAGACAGAGACAGAGACAGAGACAGAGACAGAGACAGAGACAGAGACAGAGACAGAGACAGAGACAGAGACAGAGACAGAGACGGAGACAGTGACAGAGACAGAGACAAAGACAGAGACAGAAACAGGAACAGAGACAGAGACAGAAACAGAGACAGAGACAGAGACAGAGACAGAGACAGAGACAAAGACAGAGACAGAGACAGAGACGGAGACAGATGCATAGACAGAGACAGAGACAGAGACAGAGACAGAGACAGAGACAGAGACAGAGACAGAGGCAGAGACAGAGACAGAGACAGAGACAGAGACAGAGACAGAGACAGAGACAGCCACAGAGACAGAGACAGAGACAGAGACAGAGACAGAGACAGAGACGGAGACAAAGACCGAGACAGAGGCAGAGACACGGACAGAGACAGAGACAGAGACAGGGACAGAGACAGAGACAGATTCAGAGACAAAGACCGAGACAGAGGCAGAGACACAGACAAAGACAGAGACAGAGACAGAGGCAGAGACTGAGACAGAGACAGAGACAGAGACAGAGACAGAGACAGAGACAGAGACAGAGACAGAGACGGAGACAAAGACCGAGACAGAGGCAGAGACACGGACAGAGACAGAGACAGAGACAGGGACAGAGACAGAGACAGATTCAGAGACAAAGACCGAGACAGAGGCAGAGACACAGACAAAGACAGAGACAGAGACAGAGGCAGAGACTGAGACAGAGACAGACACAGAGGCAGGGACAGAGACAGAGACAGAGACAGGGACAGAGACGGAAACAGAGACAGAGGGAGAGACAGCGACAGAGACAGAGACAGAGACAGAGACAAAGGCAGAGTCTCAGACAGAGAAAGAGACAGAGACAGAGACAGAGACAGAAACAGATACGGAGACAGAGACAGAGACAGAGACAGAGACAGAGACAGAGACAGAGACAGACAGAGACAGAGACAGAGACAGAGACAGAGACAGATACGGAGACAAAGACCGAGACAGAGGCAGAGAAACAGACAGAGACAGAGACAGGGACAGGGACAGAGACAGAGGCGGAGACAAAAACCGAGACAGAGGCAGAGACACAGACAGAGACAGGGACAGAGACAGAGACAGAGACAGAGACAGAGACAGAGACGGAGTCAGTGACAGAGACAGAGACAGAGACAGAGACAGCGACAGAGACGGAGACACAGACAGAGACAGAGACAGAGACAGAGCCAGAGACAGAGACAGAGACAGAAACAGAGACAGAGACAGAGGCAGAAACAGAGACAGAGACAGAGACTGAGGCAGAGACGGAGACTGAGACAGAGACAGAGACAGAGACAGAGACGGAGACAAAGACCGAGACAGAGGCAGAGACACAGACAGAGACAGAGACACAGACAGGGACAGAGACAGAGACGGAGACAAAGACCGAGACAGAGGCAGAGACAGAGACAGAGACAGAGACAGAGACAGAGACATGGACAGAGACAGAGACATCGACGGAGATAGAGACAGAGACAGAGACAGAGACAGAGACAGAGACAGAGACTGAGGCAGAGACGGAGACTGAGACAGAGACAGAGACAGAGACAGAGACGGAGACAAAGACCGAGACAGAGGCAGAGACACAGACAGAGACAGAGACACAGACAGGGACAGAGACAGAGACGGAGACAAAGACCGAGACAGAGGCAGAGACAGAGACAGAGACAGAGACAGAGACAGAGACATGGACAGAGACAGAGACATCGACGGAGATAGAGACAGAGACAGAGACAGAGACAGAGACCGAGACAGAGGCAGAGGCAGAGACTGAGACAGAGACAGAGACAGAGACAGAGACAGAGACAGAGACAGAGACAGAGACAGATGTAGAGACAGAGACAGAGACAGAGACAGAGACAGAGACAGAGACAGAGACAGAGACAGAGACAGAGACAGAGACAGAGACAGAGACAGAGACAGAGACAGAGACAGAGACAGAGACAGAGACAGAGACAGAGACAGAGACAGAGACAGAGACAGAGACAGAGACGGAGACAAAGACCGAGACAGAGGCAGAGACAGAGCCAGAGACAGAGACAGGGACAGAGACAGAGGGAGAGACAGCGACAGAGACGGAGACAGAGGCAGAGACAGAGCCAGAGACAGAGACAGAGACAGAGACAGAGGGAGAGACAGCGACAGAGACAGAGACAGAGACAGAGACAGAGACAGAGACAGAGACAGAGACAGAGACAGAGACAGAGACAGAGACGGAAACAGAGACAGAGGGAGAGACAGCGACAGAGACAGAGACAGAGACAGAGACAAAGGCAGAGTCTCAGACAGAGAAAGAGACAGAGACAGAGACAGAGACAGAGACAGAAACAGATACGGAGACAGAGACAAAGACAGAGACAGAGACAGAGACAGAGACAGAGACAGAGACAGAGACAGAGACAGAGACAGAGACAGAGACAGAGACAGAGACAGAGACAGAGACAGAGACAGAGACAGAGACAGAGACAGAGACAGAGACAGAGACGGAGACAAAGACCGAGACAGAGGCAGAGACACGGACAGAGACAGAGACAGAGACAGGGACAGAGACAGAGACAGATTCAGAGACAAAGACCGAGACAGAGGCAGAGACACAGACAAAGACAGAGACAGAGACAGAGGCAGAGACTGAGACAGAGACAGAGACAGAGGCAGGGACAGAGACAGAGACAGAGACAGGGACAGAGACGGAAACAGAGACAGAGGGAGAGACAGCGACAGAGACAGAGACAGAGACAGAGACAAAGGCAGAGTCTCAGACAGAGAAAGAGACAGAGACAGAGACAGAGACAGAAACAGATACGGAGACAGAGACAGAGACAGAGACAGAGACAGAGACAGAGACAGAGACAGAGACAGAGACAGAGACAGAGACAGAGACAGAGACAGAGACAGAGACAGAGACAGAGACAGAGAAGAGACAGAGACAGAGACAGAGACAGAGACAGAGACGGAGACAAAGACCGAGACAGAGGCAGAGACACGGACAGAGACAGAGACAGAGACAGGGACAGAGACAGAGACAGAGAGTGAGACAAAGACCGAGACAGACGCAGAGACTGAGACAGAGGCAGAGACAGAGACGGAGGCAGAGACTGAGACTGAGACAGAGACAGAGACAGAGGCAGAGACAGAGACGGAGGCAGAGACTGAGACTGAGACAGAGACAGAGACGGAGACAAAGGCCGAGAAAGAGGCAGAGACACAGACAGAGACAAAGACGGAGACAGAGACAGAGACAGAGACAAAGACGGAGACAGAGACAGAGACAGAGACAGAGACAGAGACAGAGACAGAGACAGGGACAGAGACAGTGGCAGAGGCAGAGACGGAGACAGTGACAGAGACGGACGCAGAGACTGAGACAGAGACAGAGACAGAGACAGAGACAGGGACAGGGACAGAGACAGAGACAGGGACAGAGAGAGAGACAGAGGCAGAGACAGAGACAGAGACGGAGACAAAGACCGAGACAGAGGCAGAGACACAGACAGAGACAGAGACAGAGACAGAGACAGAGACAGAGACAGAGACAGAGACAGAGACAGAGACAGAGACAGAGACAGAGACAGAGACAGAGACAGAGACAGAGACAGAGACAGAGACAGAGACAGAGACAGCCACAGAGACAGAGACAGAGACAGAGACAGAGACAGAGACAGAGACAGGGACAGAGACAGAGACATCGACGGAGACAGAGACAGAGACAGAGACAGAGACAGAGACAGAGACAGAGACAGAGACAGAGACGGAGACCGAGACAGAGGCAGAGGCAGAGACAGAGCCAGAGACAGAGGCAGGGACAGAGACAGAGGGAGAGACAGCGACAGAGACGGAGACAGAGGCAGCGACAGAGCCAGAGACAGAGACAGAGACAGAGACAGAGGGAGAGACAGCGACAGAGACAGAGACAGAGACAGAGACAGAGACAGAGACAGAGACAGAGACAGAGACGGAGACAAAGACCGAGACAGAGGCAGAGACACGGACAGAGACAGAGACAGAGACAGGGACAGAGACAGAGACAGAGACAGAGACAAAGACCGAGACAGACGCAGAGACTGAGACAGAGGCAGAGACAGAGACGGAGGTAGAGACTGAGACTGAGACAGAGACAGAGACAGAGGCAGAGACAGAGACGGAGGCAGAGACTGAGACTGAGACAGAGACAGACAGAGACAGAGACAGAGACAGAGACAGATACGGAGACAAAGACCGAGACAGAGGCAGAGAAACAGACAGAGACAGAGACAGGGACAGGGACAGAGACAGAGGCGGAGACAAAAACCGAGACAGAGGCAGAGACACAGACAGAGACAGGGACAGAGACAGAGACAGAGACAGAGACAGAGACAGAGACGGAGACAGTGACAGAGACAGAGACAGAGACAGAGACAGCGACAGAGACGGAGACACAGACAGAGACAGAGACAGAGACAGAGCCAGAGACAGAGACAGAGACAGAAACAGAGACAGAGACAGATGCAGAAACAGAGACAGAGACAGAGACTGAGGCAGAGACGGAGACTGAGACAGAGACAGAGACAGAGACAGAGACGGAGACAAAGACCGAGACAGAGGCAGAGACACAGACAGAGACAGAGACACAGACAGGGACAGAGACAGAGACGGAGACAAAGACCGAGACAGAGGCAGAGACAGAGACAGAGACAGAGACAGAGACAGAGACAGAGACATGGACAGAGACAGAGACATCGACGGAGATAGAGACAGAGACAGAGACAGAGACAGAGACCGAGACAGAGGCAGAGGCAGAGACTGAGACAGAGACAGAGACAGAGACAGAGACAGAGACAGAGACAGAGACAGAGACAGAGACAGATGTAGAGACAGAGACAGAGACAGAGACAGAGACAGACACAGAGACAGAGACAGAGACAGAGACAGAGACAGAGACAGAGACAGAGACAGAGACAGAGACAGAGACAGAGACAGAGACAGAGACAGAGTCAGAGACAGAGACAGAGACAGAGACAGAGACAGAGACAGAGACAGAGACAGAGACAGAGACAGAGACAGAGACAGAGACGGAGACAGTGACAGAGACAGAGACAAAGACAGAGACAGAAACAGGAACAGAGACAGAGACAGAAACAGAGACAGAGACAGAGACAGAGACAGAGACAAAGACAGAGACAGAGACAGAGACGGAGACAGAGACAGAGACAGATGCATAGACAGAGACAGAGACAGAGACAGAGACAGAGACAGAGACAGAGGTAGAGACAGAGACAGAGACAGAGACAGAGACAGAGACAGAGACAGAGACGGAGACAGAGACAGAGACAGAGGCATAGACAGAGACAGAGACAGAGACAGAGACAGAGACAGAGACGGAGGCAGAGTCTCAGACAGAGACAGAGACAGAGACAGAGACAGAGACAGAGACAGAGACGGAGACAAAGGCCGAGAAAGAGGCAGAGACACAGACAGAGACAAAGACGGAGACAGAGACAGAGACAGAGACAAAGACGGAGACAGAGACAGAGACAGAGACAGAGACAGAGACAGAGACAGAGACAGGGACAGAGACAGTGGCAGAGGCAGAGACGGAGACAGTGACAGAGACGGACGCAGAGACTGAGACTGAGACAGAGACAGAGACAGAGACAGAGACAGAGACAGAGACAGAGACAGAGACAGAGACAGAGACAGAGACAGAGACAGAGACAGAGACAGAGACAGAGACAGAGACAGAGACGGACGCAGAGACTGAGCCAGGGACAGAGACGGAAACAGAGACAGAGACGGACGCAGAGACTGAGCCAGGGACAGAGACGGAAACAGAGACAGAGGGAGAGACAGCGACAGAGACAGAGACAGAGACAGAGGCAGAGACAGAGACAGAGACAGAGACTGAGACAGAGACAGAGACAGAGACAGAGACAGAGACAGAGACAGAGACAGAGACAGAGACAGAGACAGAGACAGAGGCAGAGACAGAGACGGAGGCAGAGACTGAGACTGAGACAGAGACAGACAGAGACAGAGACAGAGACAGAGACAGAGACGGAGACAAAGACCGAGACAGAGGCAGAGAAACATACAGAGACAGAGACAGAGACAGGGACAGAGACAGAGACGGAGACAAAAACCGAGACAGAGGCAGAGACACAGACAGAGACAGGGACAGAGACAGAGACAGAGACAGAGACAGAGACGGAGACAGTGACAGAGACAGAGACAGAGACAGAGACAGCGACAGAGACGGAGACACAGACAGAGACAGAGACAGAGACAGAGCCAGAGACAGAGACAGAGACAGAAACAGAGACAGAGACAGAGGCAGAAACAGAGACAGAGACAGAGACTGAGGCAGAGACGGAGACTGAGACAGAGACAGAGACAGAGACAGAGACGGACACAAAGACCGAGACAGAGGCAGAGACACAGACAGAGACAGAGACACAGACAGGGACAGAGACAGAGACGGAGACAAAGACCGAGACAGAGGCAGAGACAGAGACAGAGACAGAGACAGAGACATGGACAGAGACAGAGACATCGACGGAGATAGAGACAGAGACAGAGACAGAGACAGAGACCGAGACAGAGGCAGAGACAGAGACAGAGACAGAGACAGAGACAGAGACAGAGACAGAGACAGAGACAGAGACAGAGACAGAGACAGAGACAGAGACAGAGACAGAGACAGAGACAGAGACAGAGACAGAGACAGAGACAGAGACAGAGACAGAGACAGAGACGGAGACAAAGACCGAGACAGAGGCAGAGACACAGACAGAGACAGAGACAAGGGCAAAGACAGAGACAGAGACAGAGACAGAGACGGAGACAAAGACCGAGACAGAGGCAGAGACACAGACAAAGACAGAGACAGAGACAGAGACAGAGACAGAGCCAGAGACAGAGACAGAGACAGAAACAGAGACAGAGACAGAGGCAGAAACAGAGACAGAGACAGAGACTGAGGCAGAGACGGAGACTGAGACAGAGACAGAGACAGAGACAGAGACGGACACAAAGACCGAGACAGAGGCAGAGACACAGACAGAGACAGAGACACAGACAGGGACAGAGACAGAGACGGAGACAAAGACCGAGACAGAGGCAGAGACAGAGACAGAGACAGAGACAGAGACAGAGACATGGACAGAGACAGAGACATCGACGGAGATAGAGACAGAGACAGAGACAGAGACAGAGACCGAGACAGAGGCAGAGACAGAGACAGAGACAGAGACAGAGACAGAGACAGAGACAGAGACAGAGACAGAGACAGAGACAGAGACAGAGACAGAGACAGAGACAGAGACAGAGACAGAGACAGAGACAGAGACGGAGACAAAGACCGAGACAGAGGCAGAGACACAGACAGAGACAGAGACAAGGGCAAAGACGGAGACAGAGACAGAGACAGAGACAGAGACAGAGACAGAGACAGAGACAGGGACAGAGACAGTGGCAGAGGCAGAGACGGAGACAGTGACAGAGACGGACGCAGAGACTGAGACTGAGACAGAGACAGAGACAGAGACAGAGACAGAGACAGAGACAGAGACAGAGACAGAGACAGAGACAGAGACAGAGACAGAGACAGAGACAGAGACAGAGACAGAGACAGAGACGGACGCAGAGACTGAGCCAGGGACAGAGACGGAAACAGAGACAGAGACGGACGCAGAGACTGAGCCAGGGACAGAGACGGAAACAGAGACAGAGGGAGAGACAGCGACAGAGACAGAGACAGAGACAGAGGCAGAGACAGAGACAGAGACAGAGACTGAGACAGAGACAGAGACAGAGACAGAGACAGAGACAGAGACAGAGACAGAGACAGAGACAGAGACAGAGACAGAGGCAGAGACAGAGACGGAGGCAGAGACTGAGACTGAGACAGAGACAGACAGAGACAGAGACAGAGACAGAGACAGAGACGGAGACAAAGACCGAGACAGAGGCAGAGAAACATACAGAGACAGAGACAGAGACAGGGACAGAGACAGAGACGGAGACAAAAACCGAGACAGAGGCAGAGACACAGACAGAGACAGGGACAGAGACAGAGACAGAGACAGAGACAGAGACAGAGACGGAGACAGTGACAGAGACAGAGACAGAGACAGAGACAGCGACAGAGACCTAGACACAGACAGAGACAGAGACAGAGACAGAGCCAGAGACAGAGACAGAGACAGAAACAGAGACAGAGACAGAGGCAGAAACAGAGACAGAGACAGAGACTGAGGCAGAGACGGAGACTGAGACAGAGACAGAGACAGAGACAGAGACGGACACAAAGACCGAGACAGAGGCAGAGACACAAACAGAGACAGAGACACAGACAGGGACAGAGACAGAGACGGAGACAAAGACCGAGACAGAGGCAGAGACAGAGACAGAGACAGAGACAGAGACATGGACAGAGACAGAGACATCGACGGAGATAGAGACAGAGACAGAGACAGAGACAGAGACCGAGACAGAGGCAGAGACAGAGACAGAGACAGAGACAGAGACAGAGACAGAGACAGAGACAGAGACAGAGACAGAGACAGAGACAGAGACAGAGACAGAGACAGAGACAAAGACCGAGACAGAGGCAGAGAAACATACAGAGACAGAGACAGAGACAGGGACAGAGACAGAGACGGAGACAAAAACCGAGACAGAGGCAGAGACACAGACAGAGACAGGGACAGAGACAGAGACAGAGACAGAGACAGAGACAGAGACGGAGACAGTGACAGAGACAGAGACAGAGACAGAGACAGCGACAGAGACGGAGACACAGACAGAGACAGAGACAGAGACAGAGCCAGAGACAGAGACAGAGACAGAAACAGAGACAGAGACAGAGGCAGAAACAGAGACAGAGACAGAGACTGAGGCAGAGACGGAGACTGAGACAGAGACAGAGACAGAGACAGAGACGGACACAAAGACCGAGACAGAGGCAGAGACACAGACAGAGACAGAGACACAGACAGGGACAGAGACAGAGACGGAGACAAAGACCGAGACAGAGGCAGAGACAGAGACAGAGACAGAGACAGAGACAGAGACATGGACAGAGACAGAGACATCGACGGAGATAGAGACAGAGACAGAGACAGAGACAGAGACCGAGACAGAGGCAGAGACAGAGACAGAGACAGAGACAGAGACAGAGACAGAGACAGAGACAGAGACAGAGACAGAGACAGAGACAGAGACAGAGACAGAGACAGAGACAGAGACAGAGACAGAGACAGAGACAGAGACAGAGACAGAGACAGAGACGGAGACAAAGGCCGAGAAAGAGGCAGAGACACAGACAGAGACAAAGACGGAGACAGAGACAGAGACAGAGACAAAGACGGAGACAGAGACAGAGACAGAGACAGAGACAGAGACAGAGACAGAGACAGGGACAGAGACAGTGGCAGAGGCAGAGACGGAGACAGTGACAGAGACGGACGCAGAGACTGAGACTGAGACAGAGACAGAGACAGAGACAGAGACAGAGACAGAGACGGACGCAGAGACTGAGCCAGGGACAGAGACGGAAACAGAGACAGAGACGGACGCAGAGACTGAGCCAGGGACAGAGACGGAAACAGAGACAGAGGGAGAGACAGCGACAGAGACAGAGACAGAGACAGAGGCAGAGACAGAGACAGAGACAGAGACTGAGACAGAGACAGAGACAGAGACAGAGACAGAGACAGAGACAGAGACAGAGACAGAGACAGAGACAGAGACAGAGGCAGAGACAGAGACGGAGGCAGAGACTGAGACTGAGACAGAGACAGACAGAGACAGAGACAGAGACAGAGACAGAGACGGAGACAAAGACCGAGACAGAGGCAGAGAAACATACAGAGACAGAGACAGAGACAGGGACAGAGACAGAGACGGAGACAAAAACCGAGACAGAGGCAGAGACACAGACAGAGACAGGGACAGAGACAGAGACAGAGACAGAGACAGAGACGGAGACAGTGACAGAGACAGAGACAGAGACAGAGACAGCGACAGAGACGGAGACACAGACAGAGACAGAGACAGAGACAGAGCCAGAGACAGAGACAGAGACAGAAACAGAGACAGAGACAGAGGCAGAAACAGAGACAGAGACAGAGACTGAGGCAGAGACGGAGACTGAGACAGAGACAGAGACAGAGACAGAGACGGACACAAAGACCGAGACAGAGGCAGAGACACAGACAGAGACAGAGACACAGACAGGGACAGAGACAGAGACGGAGACAAAGACCGAGACAGAGGCAGAGACAGAGACAGAGACAGAGACAGAGACATGGACAGAGACAGAGACATCGACGGAGATAGAGACAGAGACAGAGACAGAGACAGAGACCGAGACAGAGGCAGAGACAGAGACAGAGACAGAGACAGAGACAGAGACAGAGACAGAGACAGAGACAGAGACAGAGACAGAGACAGAGACAGAGACAGAGACAGAGACAGAGACAGAGACAGAGACAGAGACAGAGACAGAGACAGAGACAGAGACAGAGACAGAGACAGAGACGGAGACAAAGACCGAGACAGAGGCAGAGACACAGACAGAGACAGAGACAAGGGCAAAGACAGAGACAGAGACAGAGACAGAGACGGAGACAAAGACCGAGACAGAGGCAGAGACACAGACAAAGACAGAGACAGAGACAGAGACAGAGACAGAGCCAGAGACAGAGACAGAGACAGAAACAGAGACAGAGACAGAGGCAGAAACAGAGACAGAGACAGAGACTGAGGCAGAGACGGAGACTGAGACAGAGACAGAGACAGAGACAGAGACGGACACAAAGACCGAGACAGAGGCAGAGACACAGACAGAGACAGAGACACAGACAGGGACAGAGACAGAGACGGAGACAAAGACCGAGACAGAGGCAGAGACAGAGACAGAGACAGAGACAGAGACATGGACAGAGACAGAGACATCGACGGAGATAGAGACAGAGACAGAGACAGAGACAGAGACCGAGACAGAGGCAGAGACAGAGACAGAGACAGAGACAGAGACAGAGACAGAGACAGAGACAGAGACAGAGACAGAGACAGAGACAGAGACAGAGACAGAGACAGAGACAGAGACAGAGACAGAGACAGAGGCAGAGACAGAGACGGAGGCAGAGACTGAGACTGAGACAGAGACAGACAGAGACAGAGACAGAGACAGAGACAGAGACGGAGACAAAGACCGAGACAGAGGCAGAGAAACATACAGAGACAGAGACAGAGACAGGGACAGAGACAGAGACGGAGACAAAAACCGAGACAGAGGCAGAGACACAGACAGAGACAGGGACAGAGACAGAGACAGAGACAGAGACAGAGACGGAGACAGTGACAGAGACAGAGACAGAGACAGAGACAGCGACAGAGACGGAGACACAGACAGAGACAGAGACAGAGACAGAGCCAGAGACAGAGACAGAGACAGAAACAGAGACAGAGACAGAGGCAGAAACAGAGACAGAGACAGAGACTGAGGCAGAGACGGAGACTGAGACAGAGACAGAGACAGAGACAGAGACGGACACAAAGACCGAGACAGAGGCAGAGACACAGACAGAGACAGAGACACAGACAGGGACAGAGACAGAGACGGAGACAAAGACCGAGACAGAGGCAGAGACAGAGACAGAGACAGAGACAGAGACATGGACAGAGACAGAGACATCGACGGAGATAGAGACAGAGACAGAGACAGAGACAGAGACCGAGACAGAGGCAGAGACAGAGACAGAGACAGAGACAGAGACAGAGACAGAGACAGAGACAGAGACAGAGACAGAGACAGAGACAGAGACAGAGACAGAGACAGAGACAGAGACAGAGACAGAGACAGAGACAGAGACAGAGACAGAGACAGAGACAGAGACAGAGACAGAGACAGAGACGGAGACAAAGACCGAGACAGAGGCAGAGACACAGACAGAGACAGAGACAAGGGCAAAGACAGAGACAGAGACAGAGACAGAGACGGAGACAAAGACCGAGACAGAGGCAGAGACACAGACAAAGACAGAGACAGAGACAGAGACAGAGACAGAGCCAGAGACAGAGACAGAGACAGAAACAGAGACAGAGACAGAGGCAGAAACAGAGACAGAGACAGAGACTGAGGCAGAGACGGAGACTGAGACAGAGACAGAGACAGAGACAGAGACGGACACAAAGACCGAGACAGAGGCAGAGACACAGACAGAGACAGAGACACAGACAGGGACAGAGACAGAGACGGAGACAAAGACCGAGACAGAGGCAGAGACAGAGACAGAGACAGAGACAGAGACATGGACAGAGACAGAGACATCGACGGAGATAGAGACAGAGACAGAGACAGAGACAGAGACCGAGACAGAGGCAGAGACAGAGACAGAGACAGAGACAGAGACAGAGACAGAGACAGAGACAGAGACAGAGACAGAGACAGAGACAGAGACAGAGACAGAGACAGAGACAGAGACAGAGACAGAGACGGAGACAAAGACCGAGACAGAGGCAGAGACACAGACAGAGACAGAGACAAGGGCAAAGACGGAGACAGAGACAGAGACAGAGACAGAGACAGAGACAGAGACAGAGACAGGGACAGAGACAGTGGCAGAGGCAGAGACGGAGACAGTGACAGAGACGGACGCAGAGACTGAGACTGAGACAGAGACAGAGACAGAGACAGAGACAGAGACAGAGACAGAGACAGAGACAGAGACAGAGACAGAGACAGAGACAGAGACAGAGACAGAGACAGAGACAGAGACAGAGACAGAGACAGAGACAGAGACGGACGCAGAGACTGAGCCAGGGACAGAGACGGAAACAGAGACAGAGACGGACGCAGAGACTGAGCCAGGGACAGAGACGGAAACAGAGACAGAGGGAGAGACAGCGACAGAGACAGAGACAGAGACAGAGGCAGAGACAGAGACAGAGACAGAGACTGAGACAGAGACAGAGACAGAGACAGAGACAGAGACAGAGACAGAGACAGAGACAGAGACAGAGACAGAGGCAGAGACAGAGGCAGAGACAGAGACGGAGGCAGAGACTGAGACTGAGACAGAGACAGACAGAGACAGAGACAGAGACAGAGACAGAGACGGAGACAAAGACCGAGACAGAGGCAGAGAAACATACAGAGACAGAGACAGAGACAGGGACAGAGACAGAGACGGAGACAAAAACCGAGACAGAGGCAGAGACACAGACAGAGACAGGGACAGAGACAGAGACAGAGACAGAGACAGAGACGGAGACAGTGACAGAGACAGAGACAGAGACAGAGACAGCGACAGAGACGGAGACACAGACAGAGACAGAGACAGAGACAGAGCCAGAGACAGAGACAGAGACAGAAACAGAGACAGAGACAGAGGCAGAAACAGAGACAGAGACAGAGACTGAGGCAGAGACGGAGACTGAGACAGAGACAGAGACAGAGACAGAGACGGACACAAAGACCGAGACAGAGGCAGAGACACAAACAGAGACAGAGACACAGACAGGGACAGAGACAGAGACGGAGACAAAGACCGAGACAGAGGCAGAGACAGAGACAGAGACAGAGACAGAGACATGGACAGAGACAGAGACATCGACGGAGATAGAGACAGAGACAGAGACAGAGACAGAGACCGAGACAGAGGCAGAGACAGAGACAGAGACAGAGACAGAGACAGAGACAGAGACAGAGACAGAGACAGAGACAGAGACAGAGACAGAGACAGAGACAGAGACAGAGACAAAGACCGAGACAGAGGCAGAGAAACATACAGAGACAGAGACAGAGACAGGGACAGAGACAGAGACGGAGACAAAAACCGAGACAGAGGCAGAGACACAGACAGAGACAGGGACAGAGACAGAGACAGAGACAGAGACAGAGACAGAGACGGAGACAGTGACAGAGACAGAGACAGAGACAGAGACAGCGACAGAGACGGAGACACAGACAGAGACAGAGACAGAGACAGAGCCAGAGACAGAGACAGAGACAGAAACAGAGACAGAGACAGAGGCAGAAACAGAGACAGAGACAGAGACTGAGGCAGAGACGGAGACTGAGACAGAGACAGAGACAGAGACAGAGACGGACACAAAGACCGAGACAGAGGCAGAGACACAGACAGAGACAGAGACACAGACAGGGACAGAGACAGAGACGGAGACAAAGACCGAGACAGAGGCAGAGACAGAGACAGAGACAGAGACAGAGACAGAGACATGGACAGAGACAGAGACATCGACGGAGATAGAGACAGAGACAGAGACAGAGACAGAGACCGAGACAGAGGCAGAGACAGAGACAGAGACAGAGACAGAGACAGAGACAGAGACAGAGACAGAGACAGAGACAGAGACAGAGACAGAGACAGAGACAGAGACAGAGACAGAGACAGAGACAGAGACAGAGACAGAGACAGAGACAGAGACAGAGACAGTGACAGAGACAGAGACGGAGACAAAGACCGAGACAGAGGCAGAGACACAGACAGAGACAGAGACAAGGGCAAAGACAGAGACAGAGACAGAGACAAGGGCAAAGACAGAGACAGAGACAGAGACAGAGACGGAGACAAAGACCGAGACAGAGGCAGAGACACAGACAAAGACAGAGACAGAGACAGAGGCAGAGACAGAGACATCGACGGAGACAGAGACAGAGACAGAGACAGAGACAGAGACAGAGACAGAGACAGAGACAGAGACAGAGACAGAGACAGAGACAGAGACCGAGACAGAGGCAGAGACAGAGCCAGAGACAGAGACAGGGACAGAGACAGAGGGAGAGACAGCGACAGAGACGGAGACAGAGGCAGAGACAGAGCCAGAGACAGAGACAGAGACAGAGACAGAGGGAGAGACAGCGACAGAGACAGAGACAGAGACAGAGACAGAGACAGAGACAGAGACAGAGACAGAGACAGAGACAGAGACGGAAACAGAGACAGAGGGAGAGACAGCGACAGAGACAGAGATAGAGACAGAGACAAAGGCAGAGTCTCAGACAGAGAAAGAGACAGAGACAGAGACAGAGACAGAAACAGATACGGAGACAGAGACAAAGACAGAGACAGAGACAGAGACAGAGACAGAGACAGAGACAGAGACAGAGACAGAGACAGAGACAGAGACAGAGACAGAGACAGAGACAGAGACAGAGACAGAGACAGAGACAGAGACCGAGAAAGAGGCAGAGGCAGAGACAGAGCCAGAGACAGAGACAGGGACAGAGACAGAGGGAGAGACAGCGACAGAGACGGAGACAGAGGCAGAGACAGAGCCAGAGACAGAGACAGAGACAGAGACAGAGGGAGAGACAGCGACAGAGACAGAGACAGAGACAGAGACAGAGACAGAGACAGAGACAGAGACAGAGACAGAGACAGAGACAGAGACAGAGACAGAGACAGAGACAGAGACAGAGACAGAGACAGAGACAGAGACAGAGACGGAGACAAAGACCGAGACAGAGGCAGAGACACGGACAGAGACAGAGACAGAGACAGGGACAGAGACAGAGACAGATTCAGAGACAAAGACCGAGACAGAGGCAGAGACACAGACAAAGACAGAGACAGAGACAGAGGCAGAGACTGAGACAGAGACAGAGACAGAGACAGAGGCAGGGACAGAGACAGAGACAGAGACAGGGACAGAGACAGAGACATCGACGGAGACAGAGACAGAGACAGAGACAGAGACAGAGACAGAGACAGAGACAGTGACAGAGACAGAGACAGAGACAGAGACCGAGAAAGAGGCAGAGGCAGAGACAGAGCCAGAGACAGAGACAGGGACAGAGACAGAGGGAGAGACAGCGACAGAGACGGAGACAGAGGCAGAGACAGAGCCAGAGACAGAGACAGAGACAGAGACAGAGGGAGAGACAGCGACAGAGACAGAGACAGAGACAGAGACAGAGACAGAGACAGAGACAGAGACAGAGACAGAGACAGAGACAGAGACAGAGACAGAGACAGAGACAGAGACAGAGACAGAGACAGAGACAGAGACAGAGACGGAGACAGAGACAGAGACGGACGCAGAGACTGAACCAGGGACAGAGACGGAAACAGAGACAGAGGGAGAGACAGCGACAGAGACGGAGACACAGACAGAGACAGAGACAGAGACAGAGCCAGAGACAGAGACAGAGACAGAAACAGAGACAGAGACAGAGGCAGAAACAGAGACAGAGACAGAGACTGAGGCAGAGACGGAGACTGAGACAGAGACAGAGACAGAGACAGAGACGGACACAAAGACCGAGACAGAGGCAGAGACACAAACAGAGACAGAGACACAGACAGGGACAGAGACAGAGACGGAGACAAAGACCGAGACAGAGGCAGAGACAGAGACAGAGACAGAGACAGAGACATGGACAGAGACAGAGACATCGACGGAGATAGAGACAGAGACAGAGACAGAGACAGAGACCGAGACAGAGGCAGAGACAGAGACAGAGACAGAGACAGAGACGGAGACAGTGACAGAGACAGAGACAGAGACAGAGACAGCGACAGAGACGGAGACACAGACAGAGACAGAGACAGAGACAGAGCCAGAGACAGAGACAGAGACAGAAACAGAGACAGAGACAGAGGCAGAAACAGAGACAGAGACAGAGACTGAGGCAGAGACGGAGACTGAGACAGAGACAGAGACAGAGACAGAGACGGACACAAAGACCGAGACAGAGGCAGAGACACAAACAGAGACAGAGACACAGACAGGGACAGAGACAGAGACGGAGACAAAGACCGAGACAGAGGCAGAGACAGAGACAGAGACAGAGACAGAGACATGGACAGAGACAGAGACATCGACGGAGATAGAGACAGAGACAGAGACAGAGACAGAGACCGAGACAGAGGCAGAGACAGAGACAGAGACAGAGACAGAGACAGAGACAGAGACAGAGACAGAGACAGAGACAGAGACAGAGACAGAGACAGAGACAGAGACAGAGACAAAGACCGAGACAGAGGCAGAGAAACATACAGAGACAGAGACAGAGACAGGGACAGAGACAGAGACGGAGACAAAAACCGAGACAGAGGCAGAGACACAGACAGAGACAGGGACAGAGACAGAGACAGAGACAGAGACAGAGACAGAGACGGAGACAGTGACAGAGACAGAGACAGAGACAGAGACAGCGACAGAGACGGAGACACAGACAGAGACAGAGACAGAGACAGAGCCAGAGACAGAGACAGAGACAGAAACAGAGACAGAGACAGAGGCAGAAACAGAGACAGAGACAGAGACTGAGGCAGAGACGGAGACTGAGACAGAGACAGAGACAGAGACAGAGACGGACACAAAGACCGAGACAGAGGCAGAGACACAGACAGAGACAGAGACACAGACAGGGACAGAGACAGAGACGGAGACAAAGACCGAGACAGAGGCAGAGACAGAGACAGAGACAGAGACAGAGACAGAGACATGGACAGAGACAGAGACATCGACGGAGATAGAGACAGAGACAGAGACAGAGACAGAGACCGAGACAGAGGCAGAGACAGAGACAGAGACAGAGACAGAGACAGAGACAGAGACAGAGACAGAGACAGAGACAGAGACAGAGACAGAGACAGAGACAGAGACAGAGACAGAGACAGAGACAGAGACAGAGACAGAGACAGAGACAGAGACAGAGACAGAGACAGAGACAGAGACAGAGACAGTGACAGAGACAGAGACGGAGACAAAGACCGAGACAGAGGCAGAGACACAGACAGAGACAGAGACAAGGGCAAAGACAGAGACAGAGACAGAGACAAGGGCAAAGACAGAGACAGAGACAGAGACAGAGACGGAGACAAAGACCGAGACAGAGGCAGAGACACAGACAAAGACAGAGACAGAGACAGAGGCAGAGACAGAGACATCGACGGAGACAGAGACAGAGACAGAGACAGAGACAGAGACAGAGACAGAGACAGAGACAGAGACAGAGACAGAGACAGAGACAGAGACCGAGACAGAGGCAGAGACAGAGCCAGAGACAGAGACAGGGACAGAGACAGAGGGAGAGACAGCGACAGAGACGGAGACAGAGGCAGAGACAGAGCCAGAGACAGAGACAGAGACAGAGACAGAGGGAGAGACAGCGACAGAGACAGAGACAGAGACAGAGACAGAGACAGAGACAGAGACAGAGACAGAGACAGAGACAGAGACGGAAACAGAGACAGAGGGAGAGACAGCGACAGAGACAGAGATAGAGACAGAGACAAAGGCAGAGTCTCAGACAGAGAAAGAGACAGAGACAGAGACAGAGACAGAAACAGATACGGAGACAGAGACAAAGACAGAGACAGAGACAGAGACAGAGACAGAGACAGAGACAGAGACAGAGACAGAGACAGAGACAGAGACAGAGACAGAGACAGAGACAGAGACAGAGACAGAGACAGAGACAGAGACAGAGACAGAGACCGAGAAAGAGGCAGAGGCAGAGACAGAGCCAGAGACAGAGACAGGGACAGAGACAGAGGGAGAGACAGCGACAGAGACGGAGACAGAGGCAGAGACAGAGCCAGAGACAGAGACAGAGACAGAGACAGAGGGAGAGACAGCGACAGAGACAGAGACAGAGACAGAGACAGAGACAGAGACAGAGACAGAGACAGAGACAGAGACAGAGACAGAGACAGAGACGGAGACAGAGACAGAGACGGACGCAGAGACTGAACCAGGGACAGAGACGGAAACAGAGACAGAGGGAGAGACAGCGACAGAGACGGAGACACAGACAGAGACAGAGACAGAGACAGAGCCAGAGACAGAGACAGAGACAGAAACAGAGACAGAGACAGAGGCAGAGACAGAGACAGAGACTGAGGCAGAGACGGAGACTGAGACAGAGACAGAGACAGAGACAGAGACGGACACAAAGACCGAGACAGAGGCAGAGACACAAACAGAGACAGAGACACAGACAGGGACAGAGACAGAGACGGAGACAAAGACCGAGACAGAGGCAGAGACAGAGACAGAGACAGAGACAGAGACATGGACAGAGACAGAGACATCGACGGAGATAGAGACAGAGACAGAGACAGAGACAGAGACCGAGACAGAGGCAGAGACAGAGACAGAGACAGAGACAGAGACAGAGACAGAGACAGAGACAGAGACAGAGACAGAGACAGAGACAGAGACAGAGACAGAGACAGAGACAGAGACAAAGACCGAGACAGAGGCAGAGAAACATACAGAGACAGAGACAGAGACAGGGACAGAGACAGAGACGGAGACAAAAACCGAGACAGAGGCAGAGACACAGACAGAGACAGGGACAGAGACAGAGACAGAGACAGAGACAGAGACAGAGACGGAGACAGTGACAGAGACAGAGACAGAGACAGAGACAGCGACAGAGACGGAGACACAGACAGAGACAGAGACAGAGACAGAGCCAGAGACAGAGACAGAGACAGAAACAGAGACAGAGACAGAGGCAGAAACAGAGACAGAGACAGAGACTGAGGCAGAGACGGAGACTGAGACAGAGACAGAGACAGAGACAGAGACGGACACAAAGACCGAGACAGAGGCAGAGACACAGACAGAGACAGAGACACAGACAGGGACAGAGACAGAGACGGAGACAAAGACCGAGACAGAGGCAGAGACAGAGACAGAGACAGAGACAGAGACAGAGACATGGACAGAGACAGAGACATCGACGGAGATAGAGACAGAGACAGAGACAGAGACAGAGACCGAGACAGAGGCAGAGACAGAGACAGAGACAGAGACAGAGACAGAGACAGAGACAGAGACAGAGACAGAGACAGAGACAGAGACAGAGACAGAGACAGAGACAGAGACAGAGACAGAGACAGAGACAGAGACAGAGACAGAGACAGAGACAGAGACAGTGACAGAGACAGAGACGGAGACAAAGACCGAGACAGAGGCAGAGACACAGACAGAGACAGAGACAAGGGCAAAGACAGAGACAGAGACAGAGACAAGGGCAAAGACAGAGACAGAGACAGAGACAGAGACGGAGACAAAGACCGAGACAGAGGCAGAGACACAGACAAAGACAGAGACAGAGACAGAGGCAGAGACAGAGACATCGACGGAGACAGAGACAGAGACAGAGACAGAGACAGAGACAGAGACAGAGACAGAGACAGAGACAGAGACAGAGACAGAGACAGAGACAGAGACCGAGACAGAGGCAGAGACAGAGCCAGAGACAGAGACAGGGACAGAGACAGAGGGAGAGACAGCGACAGAGACGGAGACAGAGGCAGAGACAGAGCCAGAGACAGAGACAGAGACAGAGACAGAGGGAGAGACAGCGACAGAGACAGAGACAGAGACAGAGACAGAGACAGAGACAGAGACAGAGACAGAGACAGAGACAGAGACAGAGACAGAGACGGAAACAGAGACAGAGGGAGAGACAGCGACAGAGACAGAGACAGAGACAGAGACAAAGGCAGAGTCTCAGACAGAGAAAGAGACAGAGACAGAGACAGAGACAGAAACAGATACGGAGACAGAGACAAAGACAGAGACAGAGACAGAGACAGAGACAGAGACAGAGACAGAGACAGAGACAGAGACAGAGACAGAGACAGAGACAGAGACAGAGACAGAGACAGAGACAGAGACAGAGACAGAGACAGAGACAGAGACAGAGACAGAGACAGAGACAGAGACAGAGACAGAGACCGAGAAAGAGGCAGAGGCAGAGACAGAGCCAGAGACAGAGACAGGGACAGAGACAGAGGGAGAGACAGCGACAGAGACGGAGACAGAGGCAGAGACAGAGCCAGAGACAGAGACAGAGACAGAGACAGAGGGAGAGACAGCGACAGAGACAGAGACAGAGACAGAGACAGAGACAGAGACAGAGACAGAGACAGAGACAGAGACAGAGACAGAGACAGAGACAGAGACAGAGACAGAGACAGAGACAGAGACAGAGACAGAGACAGAGACGGAGACAAAGACCGAGACAGAGGCAGAGACACGGACAGAGACAGAGACAGAGACAGGGACAGAGACAGAGACAGATTCAGAGACAAAGGACC
>CAMAOD020000056.1:0-17784 GCA_945859595.2 Megachile willughbiella | reverse complement strand
CTTATTTTTATCCTTATTTCTATTATTATTATCATTATAACTATTACTTTCAGCCATATTCCTATTTTTACTATGTAATAACTCTTATTTTTATCCTTATTTCTATTATTATTATCGTAATAACTGTTATTTTTATCCTTATTTCTATTATTATTATCGTAATAACTTTTATTTTTATCCTTATAAATATTATTATTATCGTAATAACTCTTATTTTTATCCTTATAACTATTATTATTATCGTAATAACTCTTATTTTTGTCCTTATTCCTATTTTATCATCGCATTAACTCTTACTTTTATCCTTATTACTATTATTATTATCGTAATAACTCTTATTCTTATCCTTATTTGTATTATTATTATCGTAATAACTCTTATTTTTATCCTTATTTCTGTTATTATTATCATTATAACTATTACTTTCAGCCATATTCCTATTTTTATTATGTACTAACTCTTATTTTTATCCTTATTTCTATTATTATTATCGTAATAACTCTTATTTTTATCCTTATAGCTATTATTATTATCATTATAACTATTATTTTCAGCCATATTCCTATTTTTATTATGTAATAACTGTTATTTTTATCCTTATTTCTATTATTATTATCGTAATAACTCTTATTTTTATCATTATAACTATTATTATTATCGTAATAACTCTTATTTTTATCGTTATAACTATTATTATTATCGTAATAACCCTTATTTTTGTCCTTATTCGTATTTTATCATCGTATTAACTCTTACTTTTATCCTTATTACTATTATTATTATCGTAATAACTCTTACTTTTATCCTTATTACTATTATTATTATCGTAATAACTCTTATTTTTATCCTTATTTCTGTTATTATTATCATTATAACTATTACTTTCAGCCATATTCCTATTTTTATTATGTACTAACTCTTATTTTTATCCTTATTTCTATTATTATTATCGTAATAACTCTTATTTTTATCCTTATAACTATTATTATTATCGTAATAACTCTTATTTTTGTCCTTATTCCTATTTTATCATCGTATTAACTCTTACTTTTATCATTATTACTATTATTATTATCGTAGTAACTCTTATTTTTATCCTTATAACTATTATCATTATCGTAATAACTCTTATTTTTGTCCTTATTCCTATTTTATCATCGTATTAACTCTTACTTTTATCCTTATTACTATTATTATTATCGTAATAACTCTTATTTTTATCCTTATTTCTATTATTATTATCGTAATAACTCTTATTTTTATCCTTATAACTATTATCATTATCGTAATAACTCTTATTTTTGTCCTTATTCCTATTTTATCATCGTATTAACTCTTACTTTTATCCTTATTACTATTATTATTATCGTAATAACTCTTATTTTTATCCTTATTTCTATTATTATTATCATTATAACTATTACTTTCAGCCATATTCCTATTTTTATTATGTAATAACTCTTATTTTTATCCTTATTTCTATTATTATTATCATTATAACTATTACTTTCAGCCATATTCCTATTTTTATTATGTAATAACTCTTATTTTTATCCTTATTTCTATTATTATTATCGTAATAACTGTTATTTTTATCCTCATTTCTATTATTATTATCGTAATAACTCTTATTTTTATCCTTATAAATATTATTATTATCGTAGTAACTCTTATTTTTATCCTTATAACTATTATTATTATCGTAATAACTCTTATTTTTATCCTTATTTCTGTTATTATTATCATTATAACTATTACTTTCAGCCATATTCCTATTTTTATTATGTACTAACTCTTATTTTTATCCTTATTTCTATTATTATTATCATAATAACTCTTATTTTTATCCTTATAACTATTATTATTATCGTAATAACTCTTATTTTTGTCCTTATTCCTATTTTATCATCGTATTAACTCTTACTTTTATCCTTATTACTATTATTATTATCGTATTAACTCTTACTTTTATCCTTATTACTATTATTATTATCGTAATAACTCTTATTTTTATCCTTATAACTATTATCATTATCGTAATAACTCTTATTTTTGTCCTTATTCCTATTTTATCATCGTATTAACTCTTACTTTTATCCTTATTACTATTATTATTATCGTAATAACTCTTATTTTTATCCTTATTTCTATTATTATTATCATTATAACCATTATTTTCAGCCTTATTCCTATTTTTATTATGTAATAACTCTTATCTTTATCCTCATTTCTATTATTATTATCGTAATGACTCTTATTTTTATCCTTAATTCCATTATTATTATCGTAATAACTCTTATTTTTATCCTTATAACTATTATTATTATCGTAATAACACTTATTTTTATCCTTATTTCTGTTATTATTATCATTATAACTATTACTTTCAGCCATATTCCTATTTTTATTATGTACTAACTCTTATTTTTATCCTTATTTCTATTATTATTATCGTAATAACTCTTATTTTTATCCTTATAACTATTATTATTATCGTAATAACTCTTATTTTTGTCCTTATTCCTATTTTATCATCGTATTAACTCTTACTTTTATCATTATTACTATTATTATTATCGTAATGACTCTTATTTTTATCCTTATAACTATTATCATTATCGTAATAACTCTTATTTTTGTCCTTATTCCTATTTTATCATCGTATTAACTCTTACTTTTATCCTTATTACTATTATTATTATCGTAATAACTCTTATTTTTCTCCTTATTTCTATTATTATTATCATTATAACTATTACTTTCAGCCATATTCCTATTTTTATTATGTAATAACTCTTATTTTTATCCTTATTTCTATTATTATTATCATTATAACTGTTACTTTCAGCCATATTCCTATTTTTATTATGTAATAACTCTTATTTTTATCCTTATTTCTATTATTATTATCGTAATAACTGTTATCTTTGTCCTTATTTCTATTATTATTATCGTAATAGCTCTTATTTTTATCCTTATAAATATTATTATTATCGTAATAACTCTTATTTTTATCCTTATAACTATTATCATTATCGTAATATCTCTTATTTTTGTCCTTATTCCTATTTTATCATCGTATTAACTCTTACTTTTATCATTATTACTATTATTATTATCGTAATAACTCTTATTTTTATCCTTATTGCTATTATTATTATCGTAATAACTATTATTTTTATCCTTTTTACTATTATTATTATCGTAATAACTCTTATTTTTGTCCTTATTCCTAGCTTATCATCGTACTAACTCTTACTTTTATCCTTATTACTATTATTATTATCGTAATAACTCTTATTTTTACCCTTATTACTATTATTATTATGATTATAACTATTAGTTTCAGCCATATTCCTATTTTTATTATGTAATAACTCTTATTTTTATCCTTATTTATATTATTATTATCGTAGTAACTCTTATTTTTATCCTTATAACTATTATTATTATCGTAGTAACTCTTATTTTTATCCTTATAACTATTATTATTATCGTAATAACTCTTATTTTATCCTTATAACTATTATTATTATCGTAATAACTCTTATTCTTGTCCTTATTCCTATTTTATCATCGTATTAACTCTTACTTTTATCCTTATTACTATTATTATTATCGTAATAACTCTTACTTTTATCCTTATTACTATTATTATTATCGTAATAACTCTTATTTTTATCCTTATTTCTGTTATTATTATCATTATGACTATTACTTTCAGCCATATTCCTATTTTTATTATGTACTAACTCTTATGTTTATCCTTATTTCTATTATTATTATCGTAATAACTCTTATTTTTATCCTTATAACAATTATTATTATCGTAATAACCCCTATTTTTGTCCTTATTCCTATTATATCATCGTATTAACTCTTACTTTTATCCTTATTACTATTATTATTATCGTATTAACTCTTACTTTTATCCTTATTACTATTATTATTATCGTAATAACTCTTATTTTTATCCTTATTTCTATTATTAGTATCGTAGTAACTGTTATTTTTATCCTTATAACTATTATTATTATCGCAATAACTCTTATTTTTATCCTTATTTCTATTATTATTATCATTATAACTATTACTTTCAGCCATATTCCTATTTTTACTATGTAATAACTCTTATTTTTATCCTTATTTCTATTATTATTATCGTAATAACTGTTATTTTTATCCTTATTTCTATTATTATTATCGTAATAACTTTTATTTTTATCCTTATAAATATTATTATTATCGTAATAACTCTTATTTTTATCCTTATAACTATTATTATTATCGTAATAACTCTTATTTTTGTCCTTATTCCTATTTTATCATCGCATTAACTCTTACTTTTATCCTTATTACTATTATTATTATCGTAATAACTCTTATTCTTATCCTTATTTGTATTATTATTATCGTAATAACTCTTATTTTTATCCTTATTTCTGTTATTATTATCATTATAACTATTACTTTCAGCCATATTCCTATTTTTATTATGTACTAACTCTTATTTTTATCCTTATTTCTATTATTATTATCGTAATAACTCTTATTTTTATCCTTATAGCTATTATTATTATCATTATAACTATTATTTTCAGCCATATTCCTATTTTTATTATGTAATAACTGTTATTTTTATCCTTATCTCTATTATTATTATCGTAATAACTCTTATTTTTATCATTATAACTATTATTATTATCGTAATAACTCTTATTTTTATCGTTATAACTATTATTATTATCGTAATAACCCTTATTTTTGTCCTTATTCGTATTTTATCATCGTATTAACTCTTACTTTTATCCTTATTACTATTATTATTATCGTAATAACTCTTACTTTTATCCTTATTACTATTATTATTATCGTAATAACTCTTATTTTTATCCTTATTTCTGTTATTATTATCATTATAACTATTACTTTCAGCCATATTCCTATTTTTATTATGTACTAACTCTTATTTTTATCCTTATTTCTATTATTATTATCGTAATAACTCTTATTTTTATCCTTATAACTATTATTATTATCGTAATAACTCTTATTTTTGTCCTTATTCCTATTTTATCATCGTATTAACTCTTACTTTTATCATTATTACTATTATTATTATCGTAGTAACTCTTATTTTTATCCTTATAACTATTATCATTATCGTAATAACTCTTATTTTTGTCCTTATTCCTATTTTATCATCGTATTAACTCTTACTTTTATCCTTATTACTATTATTATTATCGTAATAACTCTTATTTTTATCCTTATTTCTATTATTATTATCGTAATAACTCTTATTTTTATCCTTATAACTATTATCATTATCGTAATAACTCTTATTTTTGTCCTTATTCCTATTTTATCATCGTATTAACTCTTACTTTTATCCTTATTACTATTATTATTATCGTAATAACTCTTATTTTTATCCTTATTTCTATTATTATTATCATTATAACTATTACTTTCAGCCATATTCCTATTTTTATTATGTAATAACTCTTATTTTTATCCTTATTTCTATTATTATTATCATTATAACTATTACTTTCAGCCATATTCCTATTTTTATTATGTAATAACTCTTATTTTTATCCTTATTTCTATTATTATTATCGTAATAACTCTTATTTTTATCCTTATAACTATTATTATTATCGTAATAACTCTTATTTTTGTCCTTATTCCTATTTTATCATCGTATTAACTCTTACTTTTATCATTATTACTATTATTATTATCGTAATGACTCTTATTTTTATCCTTATAACTATTATCATTATCGTAATAACTCTTATTTTTGTCCTTATTCCTATTTTATCATCGTATTAACTCTTACTTTTATCCTTATTACTATTATTATTATCGTAATAACTCTTATTTTTATCCTTATTTCTATTATTATTATCATTATAACTATTACTTTCAGCCATATTCCTATTTTTATTATGTAATAACTCTTATTTTTATCCTTATTTCTATTATTATTATCATTATAACTGTTACTTTCAGCCATATTCCTATTTTTATTATGTAATAACTCTTATTTTTATCCTTATTTCTATTATTATTATCGTAATAACTGTTATCTTTGTCCTTATTTCTATTATTATTATCGTAATAACTCTTATTTTTATCCTTATAAATATTATTATTATCGTAATAACTCTTATTTTTATCCTTATAACTATTATCATTATCGTAATATCTCTTATTTTTGTCCTTATTCCTATTTTATCATCGTATTAACTCTTACTTTTATCATTATTACTATTATTATTATCGTAATAACTCTTATTTTTATCCTTATTGCTATTATTATTATCGTAATAACTATTATTTTTATCCTTTTTACTATTATTATTATCGTAATAACTCTTATTTTTGTCCTTATTCCTAGCTTATCATCGTACTAACTCTTACTTTTATCCTTATTACTATTATTATTATCGTAATAACTCTTATTTTTACCCTTATTACTATTATTATTATGATTATAACTATTAGTTTCAGCCATATTCCTATTTTTATTATGTAATAACTCTTATTTTTATCCTTATTTATATTATTATTATCGTAGTAACTCTTATTTTTATCCTTATAACTATTATTATTATCGTAGTAACTCTTATTTTTATCCTTATAACTATTATTATTATCGTAATAACTCTTATTTTATCCTTATAACTATTATTATTATCGTAATAACTCTTATTCTTGTCCTTATTCCTATTTTATCATCGTATTAACTCTTACTTTTATCCTTATTACTATTATTATTATCGTAATAACTCTTATTTTTGTCCTTATTCCTAGCTTATCATCGTACTAACTCTTACTTTTATCCTTATTACTATTATTATTATCGTAATAACTCTTATTTTTACCCTTATTACTATTATTATTATGATTATAACTATTAGTTTCAGCCATATTCCTATTTTTATTATGTAATAACTCTTATTTTTATCCTTATTTATATTATTATTATCGTAGTAACTCTTATTTTTATCCTTATAACTATTATTATTATCGTAGTAACTCTTATTTTTATCCTTATAACTATTATTATTATCGTAATAACTCTTATTTTATCCTTATAACTATTATTATTATCGTAATAACTCTTATTCTTGTCCTTATTCCTATTTTATCATCGTATTAACTCTTACTTTTATCCTTATTACTATTATTATTATCGTAATAACTCTTACTTTTATCCTTATTACTATTATTATTATCGTAATAACTCTTATTTTTATCCTTATTTCTGTTATTATTATCATTATGACTATTACTTTCAGCCATATTCCTATTTTTATTATGTACTAACTCTTATGTTTATCCTTATTTCTATTATTATTATCGTAATAACTCTTATTTTTATCCTTATAACAATTATTATTATCGTAATAACCCCTATTTTTGTCCTTATTCCTATTATATCATCGTATTAACTCTTACTTTTATCCTTATTACTATTATTATTATCGTATTAACTCTTACTTTTATCCTTATTACTATTATTATTATCGTAATAACTCTTATTTTTATCCTTATTTCTATTATTAGTATCGTAGTAACTGTTATTTTTATCCTTATAACTATTATTATTATCGCAATAACTCTTATTTTTATCCTTATTTCTATTATTATTATCATTATAACTATTACTTTCAGCCATATTCCTATTTTTACTATGTAATAACTCTTATTTTTATCCTTATTTCTATTATTATTATCGTAATAACTGTTATTTTTATCCTTATTTCTATTATTATTATCGTAATAACTTTTATTTTTATCCTTATAAATATTATTATTATCGTAATAACTCTTATTTTTATCCTTATAACTATTATTATTATCGTAATAACTCTTATTTTTGTCCTTATTCCTATTTTATCATCGCATTAACTCTTACTTTTATCCTTATTACTATTATTATTATCGTAATAACTCTTATTCTTATCCTTATTTGTATTATTATTATCGTAATAACTCTTATTTTTATCCTTATTTCTGTTATTATTATCATTATAACTATTACTTTCAGCCATATTCCTATTTTTATTATGTACTAACTCTTATTTTTATCCTTATTTCTATTATTATTATCGTAATAACTCTTATTTTTGTCCTTATTCCTATTTTATCATCGCATTAACTCTTACTTTTATCCTTATTACTATTATTATTATCGTAATAACTCTTATTCTTATCCTTATTTGTATTATTATTATCGTAATAACTCTTATTTTTATCCTTATTTCTATTATTATTATCATTATAACTATTACTTTCAGCCATATTCCTATTTTTTATTATGTAATAACTCTTATTTTTATCCTTATTTCTATTATTATTATCATTATAACTATTACTTTCAGCCATATTCCTATTTTTATTATGTAATAACTCTTATTTTTATCCTTATTTCTATTATTATTATCGTAATAACTCTTATTTTTATCCTTATAACTATTATTATTATCGTAATAACTCTTATTTTTGTCCTTATTCCTATTTTATCATCGTATTAACTCTTACTTTTATCATTATTACTATTATTATTATCGTAATGACTCTTATTTTTATCCTTATAACTATTATCATTATCGTAATAACTCTTATTTTTGTCCTTATTCCTATTTTATCATCGTATTAACTCTTACTTTTATCCTTATTACTATTATTATTATCGTAATAACTCTTATTTTTATCCTTATTTCTATTATTATTATCATTATAACTATTACTTTCAGCCATATTCCTATTTTTATTATGTAATAACTCTTATTTTTATCCTTATTTCTATTATTATTATCATTATAACTGTTACTTTCAGCCATATTCCTATTTTTATTATGTAATAACTCTTATTTTTATCCTTATTTCTATTATTATTATCGTAATAACTGTTATCTTTGTCCTTATTTCTATTATTATTATCGTAATAACTCTTATTTTTTATCCTTATAAATATTATTATTATCGTAATAACTCTTATTTTTATCCTTATAACTATTATCATTATCGTAATATCTCTTATTTTTGTCCTTATTCCTATTTTATCATCGTATTAACTCTTACTTTTATCATTATTACTATTATTATTATCGTAATAACTCTTATTTTTATCCTTATTGCTATTATTATTATCGTAATAACTATTATTTTTATCCTTTTTACTATTATTATTATCGTAATAACTCTTATTTTTGTCCTTATTCCTAGCTTATCATCGTACTAACTCTTACTTTTATCCTTATTACTATTATTATTATCGTAATAACTCTTATTTTTACCCTTATTACTATTATTATTATGATTATAACTATTAGTTTCAGCCATATTCCTATTTTTATTATGTAATAACTCTTATTTTTATCCTTATTTATATTATTATTATCGTAGTAACTCTTATTTTTATCCTTATAACTATTATTATTATCGTAGTAACTCTTATTTTTATCCTTATAACTATTATTATTATCGTAATAACTCTTATTTTATCCTTATAACTATTATTATTATCGTAATAACTCTTATTCTTGTCCTTATTCCTATTTTATCATCGTATTAACTCTTACTTTTATCCTTATTACTATTATTATTATCGTAATAACTCTTATTTTTGTCCTTATTCCTAGCTTATCATCGTACTAACTCTTACTTTTATCCTTATTACTATTATTATTATCGTAATAACTCTTATTTTTACCCTTATTACTATTATTATTATGATTATAACTATTAGTTTCAGCCATATTCCTATTTTTATTATGTAATAACTCTTATTTTTATCCTTATTTATATTATTATTATCGTAGTAACTCTTATTTTTATCCTTATAACTATTATTATTATCGTAGTAACTCTTATTTTTATCCTTATAACTATTATTATTATCGTAATAACTCTTATTTTATCCTTATAACTATTATTATTATCGTAATAACTCTTATTCTTGTCCTTATTCCTATTTTATCATCGTATTAACTCTTACTTTTATCCTTATTACTATTATTATTATCGTAATAACTCTTACTTTTATCCTTATTACTATTATTATTATCGTAATAACTCTTATTTTTATCCTTATTTCTGTTATTATTATCATTATGACTATTACTTTCAGCCATATTCCTATTTTTATTATGTACTAACTCTTATGTTTATCCTTATTTCTATTATTATTATCGTAATAACTCTTATTTTTATCCTTATAACAATTATTATTATCGTAATAACCCCTATTTTTGTCCTTATTCCTATTATATCATCGTATTAACTCTTACTTTTATCCTTATTACTATTATTATTATCGTATTAACTCTTACTTTTATCCTTATTACTATTATTATTATCGTAATAACTCTTATTTTTATCCTTATTTCTATTATTAGTATCGTAGTAACTGTTATTTTTATCCTTATAACTATTATTATTATCGCAATAACTCTTATTTTTATCCTTATTTCTATTATTATTATCATTATAACTATTACTTTCAGCCATATTCCTATTTTTACTATGTAATAACTCTTATTTTTATCCTTATTTCTATTATTATTATCGTAATAACTGTTATTTTTATCCTTATTTCTATTATTATTATCGTAATAACTTTTATTTTTATCCTTATAAATATTATTATTATCGTAATAACTCTTATTTTTTATCCTTATAACTATTATTATTATCGTAATAACTCTTATTTTTGTCCTTATTCCTATTTTATCATCGCATTAACTCTTACTTTTATCCTTATTACTATTATTATTATCGTAATAACTCTTATTCTTATCCTTATTTGTATTATTATTATCGTAATAACTCTTATTTTTATCCTTATTTTCTGTTATTATTATCATTATAACTATTACTTTCAGCCATATTCCTATTTTTATTATGTACTAACTCTTATTTTTTATCCTTATTTCTATTATTATTATCGTAATAACTCTTATTTTTATCCTTATAGCTATTATTATTATCATTATAACTATTACTTTCAGCCATATTCCTATTTTTATTATGTAATAACTGTTATTTTTATCCTTATTTCTATTATTATTATCGTAATAACTCTTATTTTTATCCTTATAACTATTATTATTATCGTAATATCTCTTATTTTTGTCCTTATTCCTATTTTATCATCGTATTAACTCTTACTTTTATCATTATTACTATTATTATTATCGTAGTAACTCTTATTTTTATCCTTATAACTATTATCATTATCGTAATAACTCTTATTTTTGTCCTTATTCCTATTTTATCATCGTATTAACTCTTACTTTTATCCTTATTACTATTATTATTATCGTAATAACTCTTGTTTTTATCCTTATTTCTATTATTATTATCATTATAACTATTACTTTCAGCCATATTCCTATTTTTATTATGTAATAACTCTTATTTTTATCCTTATTTCTATTATTATTATCATTATAACTATTACTTTCAGCCATATTCCTATTTTTATTATGTAATAACTCTTATTTTTATCCTTATTTCTATTATTATTATCGTAATAACTGTTATTTTTATCCTCATTTCTATTATTATTATCGTAATAACTCTTATTTTTATCCTTATAAATATTATTATTATCGTAATAACTCTTATTTTTATCCTTATAACTATTATTATTATCGTAATAACTCTTATTTTTATCCTTATTTCTGTTATTATTATCATTATAACTATTACTTTCAGCCATATTCCTATTTTTATTATGTACTAACTCTTATTTTTATCCTTATTTCTATTATTATTATCATAATAACTCTTATTTTTATCCTTATAACTATTATTATTATCGTAATAACTCTTATTTTTG
Source organism: Megachile willughbiella (assembly GCA_945859595.2). Classification (NCBI taxonomy): domain Eukaryota; kingdom Metazoa; phylum Arthropoda; class Insecta; order Hymenoptera; family Megachilidae; genus Megachile; species Megachile willughbiella. Next base: position 5,924 of record CAMAOD020000056.1, on the reverse strand, counting down.
TCCTTATTCCTATTTTATCATCGTATTAACTCTTACTTTTATCCTTATTTCTATTACTATTATCATTATAACCATTATTTTCAGCCTTATTCCTATTTTTATTATGTAATAACTCTTATCTTTATCCTTATTTCTATTATTATTATCGTAATGACTCTTATTTTTATCCTTATTTCCATTATTATTATCGTAATAACTCTTATTTTTATCCTTATAAACTATTATTATTATCGTAATAACTCTTATTTTTATCCTTATAACTATTATTATTATCGTAATAACCCTTATTTTTGTCCTTATTCGTATTTTATCGTCGTATTAACTCTTACTTTTATCCTTATTACTATTATTATTATCGTAATAACTCTTACTTTTATCCTTATTACTATTATTATTATCGTAATAACTCTTATTTTTATCCTTATTTCTGTTATTATTATCATTATAACTATTACTTTCAGCCATATTCCTATTTTTATTATGTACTAACTCTTATTTTTATCCTTATTTCTATTATTATTATCGTAATAACTCTTATTTTTATCCTTATAACTATTATTATTATCGTAATAACTCTTATTTTATCCTTATAACTATTATTATTATCGTAATAACTCTTATTCTTGTCCTTATTCCTATTTTATCATCGTATTAACTCTTACTTTTATCCTTATTACTATTATTATTATCGTAATAACTCTTACTTTTATCCTTATTACTATTATTATTATCGTAATAACTCTTATTTATATCCTTATTTCTGTTATTATTATCATTATAACTATTACTTTCAGCCATATTCCTATTTTTATTATGTACTAACTCTTATTTTTATCCTTATTTCTATTATTATTATCATAATAACTCTTATTTTTATCCTTATAACTATTATTATTATCGTAATAACTCTTATTTTTGTCCTTATTCCTATTTTATCATCGTATTAACTCTTACTTTTATCCTTATTACTATTATTATTATCGTATTAACTCTTACTTTTATCCTTATTACTATTATTATTATCGTAATAACTCTTATTTTTATCCTTATTTCTGTTATTATTATCATTATAACTATTACTTTCAGCCATATTCCTATTTTTATTATGTACTAACTCTTATTTTTATCCTTATTTCTATTATTATTATCGTAATAACTCTTATTTTTATCCTTATAACTATTATTACTATCGTAATAACTCTTATTTTTGTCCTTATTCCTATTTTATCATCGTATTAACTCTTACTTTTATCCTTATTACTATTATTATTATCGTAATAACTCTTATTTATATCCTTATTTCTGTTATTATTATCATTATAACTATTACTTTCAGCCATATTCCTATTTTTATTATGTACTAACTCTTATTTTTATCCTTATTTCTATTATTATTATCATAATAACTCTTATTTTTATCCTTATAACTATTATTATTATCGTAATAACTCTTATTTTTGTCCTTATTGCTATTTTATCATCGTATTAACTCTTACTTTTATCATTATTACTATTATTATTATCGTAATAACTCTTATTTTTATCCTTATTTCTATTATTATTATCGTAATAACTCTTATTTTTATCCTTTTAACTATTATCATTATCGTAATAACTCTTATTTTTGTCCTTATTCCTATTTTATCATCGTATTAACTCTTACTTTTATCCTTATTACTATTATTATTATCGTAATAACTCTTATTTTTATCCTTATTTCTATTATTATTATCATTATAACTATTACTTTCAGCCATATTCCTATTTTTATTATGTAATAACTCTTATTTTTATCCTTATTTCTATTATTATTATCATTATAACTATTACTTTCAGCCATATTCCTATTTTTATTATGTAATAACTCTTATTTTTATCCTTATTTCTATTATTATTATCGTAATAACTGTTATTTTTATCCTCATTTCTATTATTATTATCGTAATAACTCTTATTTTTATCCTTATAAATATTATTATTATCGTAATAACTCTTATTTTTATCCTTATAACTATTATTATTATCGTAATAACTCTTATTTTTATCCTTATTTCTGTTATTATTATCATTATAACTATTACTTTCAGCCATATTCCTATTTTTATTATGTACTAACTCTTATTTTTATCCTTATTTCTATTATTATTATCATAATAACTCTTATTTTTATCCTTATAACTATTATTATTATCGTAATAACTCTTATTTTTGTCCTTATTCCTATTTTATCATCGTATTAACTCTTACTTTTATCCTTATTACTATTATTATTATCGTATTAACTCTTACTTTTATCCTTATTACTATTATTATTATCGTAATAACTCTTATTTTTATCCTTATAACTATTATCATTATCGTAATAACTCTTATTTTTGTCCTTATTCCTATTTTATCATCGTATTAACTCTTACTTTTATCCTTATTACTATTATTATTATCGTAATAACTCTTATTTTTATCCTTATTTCTATTATTATTATCATTATAACCATTATTTTCAGCCTTATTCCTATTTTTATTATGTAATAACTCTTATCTTTATCCTTATTTCTATTATTATTATCGTAATGACTCTTATTTTTATCCTTATTTCCATTATTATTATCGTAATAACTCTTATTTTTATCCTTATAACTATTATTATTATCGTAATAACTCTTATTTTTATCCTTATAACTATTATTATTATCGTAATAACCCTTATTTTTGTCCTTATTCGTATTTTATCGTCGTATTAACTCTTACTTTTATCCTTATTACTATTATTATTATCGTAATAACTCTTACTTTTATCCTTATTACTATTATTATTATCGTAATAACTCTTATTTTTATCCTTATTTCTGTTATTATTATCATTATAACTATTACTTTCAGCCATATTCCTATTTTTATTATGTACTAACTCTTATTTTTATCCTTATTTCTATTATTATTATCGTAATAACTCTTATTTTTATCCTTATAACTATTATTATTATCGTAATAACTCTTATTTTATCCTTATAACTATTATTATTATCGTAATAACTCTTATTCTTGTCCTTATTCCTATTTTATCATCGTATTAACTCTTACTTTTATCCTTATTACTATTATTATTATCGTAATAACTCTTACTTTTATCCTTATTACTATTATTATTATCGTAATAACTCTTATTTATATCCTTATTTCTGTTATTATTACCATTATAACTATTACTTTCAGCCATATTCCTATTTTTATTATGTACTAACTCTTATTTTTATCCTTATTTCTATTATTATTATCATAATAACTCTTATTTTTATCCTTATAACTATTATTATTATCGTAATAACTCTTATTTTTGTCCTTATTCCTATTTTATCATCGTATTAACTCTTACTTTTATCCTTATTACTATTATTATTATCGTATTAACTCTTACTTTTATCCTTATTACTATTATTATTATCGTAATAACTCTTATTTTTATCCTTATTTCTATTATTAGTATCGTAGTAACTGTTATTTTTATCCTTATAACTATTATTATTATCGTAATAACTCTTATTTTTATCCTTATTTCTATTATTATTATCATTATAACCATTATTTTCAGCCTTATTCCTATTTTTATTATGTAATAACTCTTATTTTTATCATTATTACTATTATTATTATCGTAATAACTCTTATTTTTATCCTTATAGCTATTATTATTATCATTATAACTATTATTTTCAGCCATATTCCTATTTTTATTATGTAATAACTGTTATTTTTATCCTTATTTCTATTATTATTATCGTAATAACTCTTATTTTTATCCTTATAAATATTATTAGAATCGTAATAACTCATATTTTTATCCTTATTTCTATTATTATTATCGTAATAACTCATATTTTTGTCCTTATTCCTATTTTATCATCGTATTAACTCTTACTTTTATCATTATTACTATTATTATTATCGTAATAACTCTTATTTTTATCCTTATAACTATTATTATTATCGTAATAACTCTTATTTTTGTCCTTATTCCTATTTTATCATCGTATTAACTCTTACTTTTATCCTTATTACTATTATTATTATCGTAATAACTCTTATTTTTATCCTTATTTCTATTATTATTATCGTAATAACTCTTATTTTTATCCTTATAACTATTATCATTATCGTAATAACTCTTATTTTTGTCCTTATTCCTATTTTATCATCGTATTAACTCTTACTTTTATCCTTATTACTATTATTATTATCGTAATAACTCTTATTTTTATCCTTATTTCTATTATTATTATCATTATAACTATTACTTTCAGCCATATTCCTATTTTTATTATGTAATAACTCTTATTTTTATCCTTATTTCTATTATTATTATCATTATAACTATTACTTTCAGCCATATTCCTATTTTTATTATGTAATAACTCTTATTTTTATCCTTATTTCTATTATTATTATCGTAATAACTGTTATTTTTATCCAATTTTCTATTATTATTATCGTAATAACTCTTATTTTTATCCTTATAAATATTATTATTATCGTAATAACTCTTATTTTTATCCTTATAACTATTATTACTATCGTAATAACTCTTATTCTTATCCTTATTTCTATTATTATTATCGTAATAACTCTTATTTTTATCCTTATAACTATTATCATTATCGTAATAACTCTTATTTTTGTCCTTATTCCTATTTTATCATCGTATTAACTCTTACTTTTATCCTTATTACTATTATTATTATCGTAATAACTCTTATTTTTATCCTTATTTCTATTATTATTATCATTATAACCATTATTTTCAGCCTTATTCCTATTTTTATTATGTAATAACTCTTATCTTTATCCTTATTTCTATTATTATTATCGTAATGACTCTTATTTTTATCCTTAATTCCATTATTATTATCGTAATAACTCTTATTTTTATCCTTATAACTATTATTATTATCGTAATAACTCTTATTTTTATCCTTATAACTATTATTATTATCGTAATAACCCTTATTTTTGTCCTTATTCGTATTTTATCATCGTATTAACTCTTACTTTTATCCTTATTACTATTATTATTATCGTAATAACTCTTACTTTTATCCTTATTACTATTATTATTATCGTAATAACTCTTATTTTTATCCTTATTTCTGTTATTTTTATCATTATAACTATTACTTTCAGCCATATTCCTGTTTTTATTATGTACTAACTCTTATTTTTATCCTTATTTCTATTATTATTATCGTAATAACTCTTATTTTTATCCTTATAACTATTATTATTAACGTAATAACTCTTATTTTTGTCCTTATTCCTATTTTATCATCGTATTAACTCTTACTTTTATCCTTATTACTATTATTATTATCGTAATAACTCTTATTTTTATCCTTATTTCTATTATTATTATCATTATAACTATTACTTTCAGCCATGTTCCTATTTTTATTATGTAATAACTCTTATCTTTATCCTTATTTCTATTATTATTATCGCAATAACTGTTATTTTTATCCTTATTTCTATTATTATTATCGTAATAACTCTTATTTTTATCCTTATAAATATTATTATTATCGTAATAACTCTTATTTTTATCCTTATAACTATTATCATTATCGTAATATCTCTTATTTTTGTCCTTATTCCTATTTTATCATCGTATTAACTCTTACTTTTATCATTATTACTATTATTATTATCGTAATAACTCTTATTTTTATCCTTATTGCTATTATTATTATCGTAATAACTATTATTTTTATCCTTTTTACTATTATTATTATCGTAATAACTCTTATCTTTACCCTTATTACTATTATTATTATGATTATAACTATTACTTTCAGCCATATTCCTATTTTTATTATGTAATAACTCTTATTTTTATCCTTATTTATATTATTATTATCGTAGTAACTCTTATTTTT
>CAMAOD020000055.1:0-130381 GCA_945859595.2 Megachile willughbiella | reverse complement strand
GTTTGTGAACTACATGAATATGCTGGTTAAACGTTCAACAATTTCAGCTGTTTGTATTTTGTAAAAATAATTTAAACAGATTAATGTTTGGTTTAACTGTAACATGAGAACTAAAAAAACATCAAAGTGAAACCTCTTCATAAAGGATTCAAGCTTTTTTTTTTGTTTTCATCTGGTTCAAGGTATCCGTTTTAAAAAAAAAAAATTAAGAGTTTTTATCTCTTTTTAAAAAAAGAAATAGAATTTGGAAAGATCGTCACATTTATCTTTTCCATTCTATACAAAACTCAAAAACAAATTCATTTCATGGTTGAGTGGCTGTTGTATATCCCGACATAGATTGTTCTGAACATAACGTTTTCAACATGTCACTGCAATGGATTGACATTAAAAAATTAGGTAGATTAAATTATTTCGATTAGCACTGATGAGGATTGAAATTATAAACTGAAAAACCATATGGATTTTTATTTGCCATGATCTATCCTGGCAAGATAATCATGTTTAAGTTTATGGAAAAAAAAGTATTACTATCTTAACGTAAAAAAATTAAGCTCATTGCAAAATTACATAAAACCATGGTGCATTGTTCTTACTTTATATACTTTAAGATTTATTTATAGTTTGCTTTCCAACAACACAAAAAACAGTTGTATTTTGTTGCTAAAAAATATTGATACATTTTGAAGAAAACTCTTCCTCCATACGTAAAACAATTTAATAGTGTAATCATGAGGATCTGAACAAAAATCTAAGCTCAATACTCCACTATGGAAGCGGCTTAGAACGACGAATTTAAATTTTTTTGAAAAGGTGAGACTTCAAGCACTTCATCGTAAATAAGCTCATCGTTTATCGTGTAAAACGTTATTTCACAGACACTATAGGATGGTCCATTAAAAAGTTTTTTTATTTTTATTAAAATAATAAACCGCAAATGAACGGATCCTTCGCACAAATTTTCTTGACGAATACATAAAAAATAAACAGTTCGAACGTTCTAAATTAGATCGCTGAATGCATAAAAAGGCGCTTCTTAATGCTTTAATTATAAGGAAGGAATCAATATGTCTTTAACATATACTGGTGACTTTTGAATACATCACTGAGGGATCAATATTTTGATGAGTCAGTCATTATATTTTATACTTTCTCAACTTGCGTAGAACTGAATAAAAATTAAGAGAATCAATGTAATGCTTACTGGCTGTATGCTCACTAACATGGATTATAAAAAGTACTTTTACTGCTGTTGTACTATAGAAATGTGATCAAGGTCAATAAACGAAGAATGAAAAAAAGCATAAATTTGATTTAGCTAAAAAAGAAAAACGTATATTCTGTAAATCATATAAAGTAAGCGTTTCTTCTTGGAGACTGTTGCTGTTCGTAAAGTCCACATGAAACTTTTACGGAAATCAGAAAAATGAAACCGTTTCAATTATTAAAGATGTACTGAGGTTAATAATAAAGATGGAAATTTCCATATAGTCTAGCTTAATATCAAAACATTAAAAATTCAAAATAAACTGCATTTCATTTACACTTTTGTAAAGATGTTTTATTAAAAGTCCAATGTCTTGCATTTTATTAAATTCACATTTCCAATGCCAAAGGTGACGGTCTCAACCAACCTATCTGTAATACATTGCGAAACATTTTTTCTATTATGTATAGTTTGTCAATATTTCAGATTATAGAAACCTTTTTATTGTTGACCATTGATGAGTGCGTACTTTTTATTTTTAAACGTAATATAATAGTGAAGAGTCTCTTTTTTTAAGAAAATAGACGGAAATGAAACACCTTAATGCTTACTATAGTAGCCTTAACTATTTAACATACTTGAAAAAAATCATTGTATTAAATCGTACATGTAGTCTGGGTTCTGACAGTTTAATATAGAGCGAAAGACGATCAAGCCAAAAGTTAAAAAAGCTTTCTATGCCATAGATGCTGCAGTATTTTTTTTACCTTGTTCCTATTCTATTGTTTAGTTTCATTTAAAAATCTAAAAACTTCTTGTTTCATTTATCACTATACACAAGCGTTCAGTTTGAATTTTGGGGCTGAATGTATTTAGAAGTAGCGACGTTTTTCATGTAGCGATCTTCAGAGTAAATCTTTTCTACATATGTTTTCAGTGATGTTAAAAAGAGTTGTACCATATAGACTTTGGTAAGTTTGTTACTCAAATGTACAAGTAGGAAAATGTTACTGAATGTCGCCTAAGATACCTCAGCGTAAGGCCACAATAATATAGTGAAAACGACTTCTAACACGTCAAGAAAGTGTTTACTTCCCTTTCAATAAAAGTAAGATCCCCAAATTCGTCAATCTGTATAATCATTATTCTGGTGCAGAAAACTCCAAAAAATTAAACGTTGATATGCTCATGAAGCAATCAGTATACGAACAAAGGTGGTATTGGTCAATTAAAACTTTTATCACTCTACTAGTAGTACTATTTATGAAACAGATGCTTCTTTTTTGTTGTTGAAAAGCCACACTAAAGGTGGTAATTTTTTTGAATAAATTTCACCATTCTAAAAATTTTTACATTGCTAATCATTAAAATGTATTTCGCATTGCAACAGGAATTAAAAAAAGCAAGTCATTTACACTCTCCTAAGAAATGTAAACCGCACGGTCGAATAACTAGTTGTCTTTGTCATATGGCTTAATGCAGTAATAAGATTTTTTACAGAAAGTCTATATGATTCTTTTGGTGTGGCGCAATAAATTGAAAGAAGTTTAATTCAAAACGATTTAGAACTGATGACCAGTTCAATGTTTTCTGTTATTTCCGCAATATTTCAACGGGTTTCGTATGTCCATTGTTTGTGAACTACATGAATATGCTGGTTAAACGTTCAACAATTTCAGCTGTTTGTATTTTGTAAAAATAATTTAAACAGATTAATGTTTGGTTTAACTGTAACATGAGAACTAAAAAAACATCAAAAGGAAACCTCTTCATAAAGGATTCAAGCTTTTTTTTTTGTTTTCATCAGGTTCAAGGTATCCGTTTTAAAAAAAATAAATTAAGAGTTTTTATCTCTTTTTAAAAAAAGAAATAGAATTTGGAAAGATCGTCACATTTATCTTTTCCATTCTATACAAAACTCAAAAACAAATTTATTTCATGGTTGAGTGGCTGTTGTATATCCCGACATAGATTGTTCTGAACATAACGTTTTCAACATGTCACTGCAATGGATTGACATTAAAAAATTAGGTAGATTAAATTATTTCGATTAGCACTGATGAGGATTGAAATTATAAACTGAAAAACTATATGGATTTTTATTTGCCATGATCTATCCTGGCAAGATAATCATGTTTAAGTTTATGGAAAAAAAAGTATTACTATCTTAACGTGAGAAAATTAAGCTCATTGCAAAATTACATAAAGCCATGGTGCATTGTTCTTACTTTATATACTTTAAGATTTATTTATAGTTTGCTTCCCAACAACACAAAAAACAGTTGTATTTTGTTGCTAAAAAATATTGATACATTTTGAAGAAAACTTTTCCTCCATACGTAAAACAATTTAATAGTGTAATCATGAGGATCTGAACAAAAATCTAAGCTCAATACTCCACTATGGAAACGGCTTAGAACGACGAATTTAAATTTTTTTGAAAAGGTGAGACTTCAAGCACTTCATCGTAAAATAAGCTCATCGTTTATCGTGTAAAACGTTATTTCACAGACACTATAGGATGGTCCATTAAAAAGTTTTTTTATTTTTATTAAAATAATAAACCGCAAATGAACGGATCCTTCGCACAAATTTTCTTGACGAATACATAAAAAATAAACAGTTCGAACGTTCTAAATTAGATCGCTGAAGGCATAAAAAAGCGCTTCTTAATGCTTTAATTATAAGGAAGGAATCAATATGTCTTTAACATATACTGGTGACTTTTGAATACATCACTGAGGGATCAATATTTTGATGAGTCAGTCATTATATTTTATACTTTCTCAACTTGCGTAGAACTGAATAAAAATTAAGAGAATCAATGTAATGCTTACTGGCTGTATGCTCACTAACATGGATTATAAAAAGTACTTTTACTGCTGTTGTACTATAGAAATGTGATCAAGGTCAATAAACGAAGAATGAAAAAAAGCATAAATTTGATTTAGCTAAAAAAGAAAAACCTATATTCTGTAAATCATATAAAGTAAGCGTTTCTTCTTGGAGACTGTTGCTGTTGTTAAAGTCCACATGAAACGTTTACAGAAATCAGAAAAATGAAACCGTTTCAATTATTAAAGATGTACTGACGTTAATAATAAAGATGGAAATTTCCATATAGTCTAGCTTAATATCAAAACATTAAAAATTCAAAATAAACTGCATTTCATTTACATTTTTGTAAAGATGTTTTATTAAAAGTCCAATGTCTTGAATTTTATTAAATTTACATTTCCAATGCCAAAGGTGATGGTCTCAACCAACCTATCTGTAATACATTGCGAAACATTTTTTCTATTATGTATAGTTTGTCAATATTTCATATTATAGAAACCTTTTTATTGTTGACCATTGATGAGTGCGTACTTTTTATTTTTAAACGTAATATAATAGTGAAGAGTCTCTTTTTTTAAGAAAATAGTCTGAAATGAAACACCTTAATGCTCACTATAGTAGCCTTAACTATTTAACATACTTGAAAAAAATCATTGTATTAAATCGTACATGTAGTCTGGGTTCCGACAGTTTAATATAGAGCGAAAGACGATCAAGCCAAAAGTTAAAAAAGCTTTCTATGCCATAGATGCTGCAGTATTTTTTTTACCTTGTTCCTATTCTATTGTTTAGTTTCATTTAAAAATCTAAAAACTTCTTGTTTCATTTATCACTATACACAAGCGTTCAGTTTGAATTTTGGGGCTGAATGTATTTAGAAGTAGCGACGTTTTTCATGTAGCGATCTTCATAGTAAATCTTTTCTACATATGTTTTCAGTGATGTTAAAAAGAGTTGTACCATATAGACTTTGGTAAGTTTGTTACTCAAATGTACAAGTAGGAAAATGTTACTGAATGTCGCCTAAGATACCTCAGCGTAAGACCACAATAATATAGTGAAAACGACTTCTAACACGTCAAGAAAGTGTTTACTTCCCTTTCAATAAAAGTAAGATCCCCAAATTCGTCAATCTCTATAATCATTATTCTGGTGCAGAAAACTCCAAAAAATTAAACGTTGATATGCTCATGAAGCAATCAGTATACGAACAAAGGTGGTATTGGTCAATTAAAACTTTTATTACTCTACTAGTAGTACTATTTATGAAACAGATGCTTTTTTTTTGTTGTTGAAAAGCCACACTAAAGGTGGTAATTTTTTTGAATAAATTTCACCATTCTAAAAATTTTTACATTGCTAATCATTAAAATGTATTTCGCATTGCAACAGGAATTAAAAAAAGCAAGTCATTTACACTCTCCTAAGAAATGTAAACCGCACGGTCGAATAACTAGTTGTCTTTGTCATATGGCTTAATGCAGTAATAAGATTTTTTACAGAAAGTCTATATGATCCTTTTGGTGTGGCGCAATAAATTGAAAGAAGTTTAATTCAAAACGATTTAGAACTGATGACCAGTTCAATGTTTTCTGTTATTTCCGCAATATTTCAACGGGTTTCGTATGTCCATTGTTTGTGAACTACATGAATATGCTGGTTAAACGTTCAACAATTTCAGCTGTTTGTATTTTGTAAAAATAATTTAAACAGATTAATGTTTGGTTTAACTGTAACATGAGAACTAAAAAAACATCAAAGTGAAACCTCTTCATAAAGGATTCAAGCTTTTTTTTTTGTTTTCATCTGGTTCAAGGTATCCGTTTTAAAAAAAATAAATTAAGAGTTTTTATCTCTTTTTAAAAAAAGAAATAGAATTTGGAAAGATCGTCACATTTATCTTTTCCATTCTATACAAAACTCAAAAACAAATTTATTTCATGGTTGAGTGGCTGTTGTATATCCCGACATAGATTGTTCTGAACATAACGTTTTCAACATGTCACTGCAATGGATTGACATTAAAAAATTAGGTAGATTAAATTATTTCGATTAGCACTGATGAGGATTGAAATTATAAACTGAAAAACTATATGGATTTTTATTTGCCATGATCTATCCTGGCAAGATAATCATGTTTAAGTTTATGGAAAAAAAAGTATTACTATCTTAACGTGAGAAAATTAAGCTCATTGCAAAATTACATAAAGCCATGGTGCATTGTTCTTACTTTATATACTTTAAGATTTATTTATAGTTTGCTTCCCAACAACACAAAAAACAGTTGTATTTTGTTGCTAAAAAATATTGATACATTTTGAAGAAAACTCTTCCTCCATACGTAAAACAATTTAATAGTGTAATCATGAGGATCTGAACAAAAATCTAAGCTCAATACTCCACTATGGAAACGGCTTAGAACGACGAATTTAAATTTTTTTGAAAAGGTGAGACTTCAAGCACTTCATCGTAAAATAAGCTCATCGTTTATCGTGTAAAACGTTATTTCACAGACACTATAGGATGGTCCATTAAAAAGTTTTTTTATTTTTATTAAAATAATAAACCGCAAATGAACGGATCCTTCGCACAAATTTTCTTGACGAATACATAAAAAATAAACAGTTCGAACGTTCTAAATTAGATCGCTGAAGGCATAAAAAAGCGCTTCTTAATGCTTTAATTATAAGGAAGGAATCAATATGTCTTTAACATATACTGGTGACTTTTGAATACATCACTGAGGGATCAATATTTTGATGAGTCAGTCATTATATTTTATACTTTCTCAACTTGCGTAGAACTGAATAAAAATTAAGAGAATCAATGTAATGCTTACTGGCTGTATGCTCACCAACATAGATTATAAAAAGTACTTTTACTGCTGTTGTACTATAGAAATGTGATCAAGGTCAATATACGAAGAATGAAAAAAAGCATAAATTTGGTTTAGCTAAAAAAGAAAAACCTATATTCTGTAAATCATATAAAGTAAGCGTTTCTTCTTGGAGACTGTTGCTGTTGTTAAAGTCCACATGAAACGTTTACAGAAATCAGAAAAATGAAACCGTTTCAATTATTAAAGATGTACTGACGTTAATAATAAAGATGGAAATTTCCATATAGTCTAGCTTAATATCAAAACATTAAAAATTCAAAATAAACTGCATTTCATTTACATTTTTGTAAAGATGTTTTATTAAAAGTTCAATGTCTTGAATTTTATTAAATTTACATTTCCAATGCCAAAGGTGATGGTCTCAACCAACCTATCTGTAATACATTGCGAAACATTTTTTCTATTATGTATAGTTTGTCAATATTTCAGATTATAGAAACCTTTTTATTGTTGACCATTGATGAGTGCGTACTTTTTATTTTTAAACGTAATATAATAGTGAAGAGTCTCTTTTTTTAAGAAAATAGACGGAAATGAAACACCTTAATGCTTACTATAGTAGCCTTAACTATTTAACATACTTGAAAAAAATCATTGTATTAAATCGTACATGTAGTCTGGGTTCTGACAGTTTAATATAGAGCGAAAGACGATCAAGCCAAAAGTTAAAAAAGCTTTCTATGCCATAGATGCTGCAGTATTTTTTTTACCTTGTTCCTATTCTATTGTTTAGTTTCATTTAAAAATCTAAAAACTTCTTGTTTCATTTATCACTATACACAAGCGTTCAGTTTGAATTTTGGGGTTGAATGTATTTAGAAGTAGCGACGTTTTTCATGTAGCGATCTTCATAGTAAATCTTTTCTACATATGTTTTCAGTGATGTTAAAAAGAGTTGTACCATATAGACTTTGGTAAGTTTGTTACTCAAATGTACAAGTAGGAAAATGTTACTGAATGTCGCCTAAGATACCTCAGCGTAAGACCACAATAATATAGTAAAAACGACTTCTAACACGTCAAGAAAGTGTTTACTTCCCTTTCAATAAAAGTAAGATCCCCAAATTCGTCAATCTCTATAATCATTATTCTGGTGCAGAAAACTCCAAAAAATTAAATGTTGATATGCTCATGAAGCAACCACTATACGAACAAAGGTGGTATTGGTCAATTAAAACATTTATCACTCTACTAGTAGTACTATTTATGAAACAGATGCTTTTTTTTTGTTGTTGAAAAGCCACACTAAAGGTGGTAATTTTTTTGAATAAATTTCACCATTCTAAAAATTTTTACATTGCTAATCATTAAAATTTATTTCGCATTGCAACAGGAATTAAAAAAAGCAAGTCATTTACACTCTCCTAAGAAATGTAAACCGCACGGTCGAATAACTAGTTGTCTTTGTCATATGGCTTAATGCAGTAATAAGATTTTTTACAGAAAGTCTATATGATCCTTTTGGTGTGGCGCAATAAATTGAAAGAAGTTTAATTCAAAACGATTTAGAACTGATGACCAGTTCAATGTTTTCTGTTATTTCCGCAATATTTCAACGGGTTTCGTATGTCCATTGTTTGTGAACTACATGAATATGCTGATTAAACGTTCAACAATTTCAGCTGTTTGTATTTTGTAAAAATAATTTAAACAGATTAATGTTTGGTTTAACTGTAACATGAGAACTAAAAAAACATCAAAGTGAAACCTCTTCATAAAGGATTCAAGCTTTTTTTTTTGTTTTCATCTGGTTCAAGGTATCCGTTTTAAAAAAAATAAATTAAGAGTTTTTATCTCTTTTTAAAAAAAGAAATAGAATTTGGAAAGATCGTCACATTTATCTTTTCCATTCTATACAAAACTCAAAAACAAATTTATTTCATGGTTGAGTGGCTGTTGTATATCCCGACATAGATTGTTCTGAACATAACGTTTTCAACATGTCACTGCAATGGATTGACATTAAAAAATTAGGTAGATTAAATTATTTCGATTAGCACTGATGAGGATTGAAATTATAAACTGAAAAACCATATGGATTTTTATTTGCCATGATCTATCCTGGCAAGATAATCATGTTTAAGTTTATGGAAAAAAAAGTATTACTATCTTAACGTAAAAAAATTAAGCTCATTGCAAAATTACATAAAGCCATGGTGCATTGTTCTTACTTTATATACTTTAAGATTTATTTATAGTTTGCTTTCCAACAACACAAAAAACAGTTGTATTTTGTTGCTAAAAAATATTGATACATTTTGAAGAAAACTCTTCCTCCATACGTAAAACAATTTAATAGTGTAATCATGAGGATCTGAACAAAAATCTAAGCTCAATACTCCACTATGGAAGCGGCTTAGAACGACGAATTTAAATTTTTTTGAAAAGGTGAGACTTCAAGCACTTCATCGTAAATAAGCTCATCGTTTATCGTGTAAAACGTTATTTCACAGACACTATAGGATGGTCCATTAAAAAGTTTTTTTATTTTTATTAAAATAATAAACCGCAAATGAACGGATCCTTCGCACAAATTTTCTTGACGAATACATAAAAAATAAACAGTTCGAACGTTCTAAATTAGATCGCTGAATGCATAAAAAGGCGCTTCTTAATGCTTTAATTATAAGGAAGGAATCAATATGTCTTTAACATATACTGGTGACTTTTGAATACATCACTGAGGGATCAATATTTTGATGAGTCAGTCATTATATTTTATACTTTCTCAACTTGCGTAGAACTGAATAAAAATTAAGAGAATCAATGTAATGCTTACTGGCTGTATGCTCACTAACATGGATTATAAAAAGTACTTTTACTGCTGTTGTACTATAGAAATGTGATCAAGGTCAATAAACGAAGAATGAAAAAAAGCATAAATTTGATTTAGCTAAAAAAGAAAAACGTATATTCTGTAAATCATATAAAGTAAGCGTTTCTTCTTGGAGACTGTTGCTGTTCGTAAAGTCCAAATGAAACTTTTACGGAAATCAGAAAAATGAAACCGTTTCAATTATTAAAGATGTACTGAGGTTAATAATAAAGATGGAAATTTCCATATAGTCTAGCTTAATATCAAAACATTAAAAATTCAAAATAAACTGCATTTCATTTACACTTTTGTAAAGATGTTTTATTAAAAGTCCAATGTCTTGCATTTTATTAAATTCACATTTCCAATGCCAAAGGTGACGGTCTCAACCAACCTATCTGTAATACATTGCGAAACATTTTTTCTATTATGTATAGTTTGTCAATATTTCAGATTATAGAAACCTTTTTATTGTTGACCATTGATGAGTGCGTACTTTTTATTTTTAAACGTAATATAATAGTGAAGAGTCTCTTTTTTTAAGAAAATAGACGGAAATGAAACACCTTAATGCTTACTATAGTAGCCTTAACTATTTAACATACTTGAAAAAAATCATTGTATTAAATCGTACATGTAGTCTGGGTTCTGACAGTTTAATATAGAGCGAAAGACGATCAAGCCAAAAGTTAAAAAAGCTTTCTATGCCATAGATGCTGCAGTATTTTTTTTACCTTGTTCCTATTCTATTGTTTAGTTTCATTTAAAAATCTAAAAACTTCTTGTTTCATTTATCACTATACACAAGCGTTCAGTTTGAATTTTGGGGCTGAATGTATTTAGAAGTAGCGACGTTTTTCATGTAGCGATCTTCAGAGTAAATCTTTTCTACATATGTTTTCAGTGATGTTAAAAAGAGTTGTACCATATAGACTTTGGTAAGTTTGTTACTCAAATGTACAAGTAGGAAAATGTTACTGAATGTCGCCTAAGATACCTCAGCGTAAGGCCACAATAATATAGTGAAAACGACTTCTAACACGTCAAGAAAGTGTTTACTTCCCTTTCAATAAAAGTAAGATCCCCAAATTCGTCAATCTGTATAATCATTATTCTGGTGCAGAAAACTCCAAAAAATTAAACGTTGATATGCTCATGAAGCAATCAGTATACGAACAAAGGTGGTATTGGTCAATTAAAACTTTTATCACTCTACTAGTAGTACTATTTATGAAACAGATGCTTCTTTTTTGTTGTTGAAAAGCCACACTAAAGGTGGTAATTTTTTTGAATAAATTTCACCATTCTAAAAATTTTTACATTGCTAATCATTAAAATGTATTTCGCATTGCAACAGGAATTAAAAAAAGCAAGTCATTTACACTCTCCTAAGAAATGTAAACCGCACGGTCGAATAACTAGTTGTCTTTGTCATATGGCTTAATGCAGTAATAAGATTTTTTACAGAAAGTCTATATGATTCTTTTGGTGTGGCGCAATAAATTGAAAGAAGTTTAATTCAAAACGATTTAGAACTGATGACCAGTTCAATGTTTTCTGTTATTTCCGCAATATTTCAACGGGTTTCGTATGTCCATTGTTTGTGAACTACATGAATATGCTGGTTAAACGTTCAACAATTTCAGCTGTTTGTATTTTGTAAAAATAATTTAAACAGATTAATGTTTGGTTTAACTGTAACATGAGAACTAAAAAAACATCAAAAGGAAACCTCTTCATAAAGGATTCAAGCTTTTTTTTTTGTTTTCATCAGGTTCAAGGTATCCGTTTTAAAAAAAATAAATTAAGAGTTTTTATCTCTTTTTAAAAAAAGAAATAGAATTTGGAAAGATCGTCACATTTATCTTTTCCATTCTATACAAAACTCAAAAACAAATTTATTTCATGGTTGAGTGGCTGTTGTATATCCCGACATAGATTGTTCTGAACATAACGTTTTCAACATGTCACTGCAATGGATTGACATTAAAAAATTAGGTAGATTAAATTATTTCGATTAGCACTGATGAGGATTGAAATTATAAACTGAAAAACTATATGGATTTTTATTTGCCATGATCTATCCTGGCAAGATAATCATGTTTAAGTTTATGGAAAAAAAAGTATTACTATCTTAACGTGAGAAAATTAAGCTCATTGCAAAATTACATAAAGCCATGGTGCATTGTTCTTACTTTATATACTTTAAGATTTATTTATAGTTTGCTTCCCAACAACACAAAAAACAGTTGTATTTTGTTGCTAAAAAATATTGATACATTTTGAAGAAAACTTTTCCTCCATACGTAAAACAATTTAATAGTGTAATCATGAGGATCTGAACAAAAATCTAAGCTCAATACTCCACTATGGAAACGGCTTAGAACGACGAATTTAAATTTTTTTGAAAAGGTGAGACTTCAAGCACTTCATCGTAAAATAAGCTCATCGTTTATCGTGTAAAACGTTATTTCACAGACACTATAGGATGGTCCATTAAAAAGTTTTTTTATTTTTATTAAAATAATAAACCGCAAATGAACGGATCCTTCGCACAAATTTTCTTGACGAATACATAAAAAATAAACAGTTCGAACGTTCTAAATTAGATCGCTGAAGGCATAAAAAAGCGCTTCTTAATGCTTTAATTATAAGGAAGGAATCAATATGTCTTTAACATATACTGGTGACTTTTGAATACATCACTGAGGGATCAATATTTTGATGAGTCAGTCATTATATTTTATACTTTCTCAACTTGCGTAGAACTGAATAAAAATTAAGAGAATCAATGTAATGCTTACTGGCTGTATGCTCACCAACATGGATTATAAAAAGTACTTTTACTGCTGTTGTACTATAGAAATGTGATCAAGGTCAATATACGAAGAATGAAAAAAAGCATAAATTTGGTTTAGCTAAAAAAGAAAAACCTATATTCTGTAAATCATATAAAGTAAGCGTTTCTTCTTGGAGACTGTTGCTGTTGTTAAAGTCCACATGAAACGTTTACAGAAATCAGAAAAATGAAACCGTTTCAATTATTAAAGATGTACTGACGTTAATAATAAAGATGGAAATTTCCATATAGTCTAGCTTAATATCAAAACATTAAAAATTCAAAATAAACTGCATTTCATTTACATTTTTGTAAAGATGTTTTATTAAAAGTCCAATGTCTTGAATTTTATTAAATTTACATTTCCAATGCCAAAGGTGATGGTCTCAACCAACCTATCTGTAATACATTGCGAAACATTTTTTCTATTATGTATAGTTTGTCAATATTTCATATTATAGAAACCTTTTAATTGTTGACCATTGATGAGTGCGTACTTTTTATTTTTAAACGTAATATAATAGTGAAGAGTCTCTTTTTTTAAGAAAATAGACGGAAATGAAACACCTTAATGCTTACTATAGTAGCCTTAACTATTTAACATACTTGAAAAAAATCATTGTATTAAATCGTACATGTAGTCTGGTTTCTGACAGTTTAATATAGAGCGAAAGACGATCAAGCCAAAAGTTAAAAAAGCTTTCTATGCCATAGATGCTGCAGTATTTTTTTTACCTTGTTCCTATTCTATTGTTTAGTTTCATTTAAAAATCTAAAAACTTCTTGTTTCATTTATCACTATACACAAGCGTTCAGTTTGAATTTTGGGGCTGAATGTATTTAGAAGTAGCGACGTTTTTCATGTAGCGATCTTCATAGTAAATCTTTTCTACATATGTTTTCAGTGATGTTAAAAAGAGTTGTACCATATAGACTTTGGTAAGTTTGTTACTCAAATGTACAAGTAGGAAAATGTTACTGAATGTCGCCTAAGATACCTCAGCATAAGACAACAATAATATAGTGAAAACGACTTCTAACACGTCAAGAAAGTGTTTACTTCCCTTTCAATAAAAGTAAGATCCCCAAATTCGCCAATCTCTATAATCATTATTCTGGTGCAGAAAACTCCAAAAAAATAAACGTTGATATGCTCATGAAGCAATCAGTATACGAACAAAGGTGGTATTGGTCAATTAAAACTTTTATCACTCTACTAGTAGTACTATTTATGAAACAGATGCTTTTTTTTTGTTGTTGAAAAGCCACACTAAAGGTGGTAATTTTTTTGAATAAATTTCACCATTCTAAAAATTTTTACATTGCTAATCATTAAAATGTATTTCGCATTGCAACAGGAATTAAAAAAAGCAAGTCATTTACACTCTCCTAAGAAATGTAAACCGCACGGTCGAATAACTAGTTGTCTTTGTCATATGGCTTAATGCAGTAATAAGATTTTTTACAGAAAGTCTATATGATCCTTTTGGTGTGGCGCAATAAATTGAAAGAAGTTTAATTCAAAACGATTTAGAACTGATGACCAGTTCAATGTTTTCTGTTATTTCCGCAATATTTCAACGGGTTTCGTATGTCCATTGTTTGTGAACTACATGAATATGCTGGTTAAACGTTCAACAATTTCAGCTGTTTGTATTTTGTAAAAATAATTTAAACAGATTAATGTTTGGTTTAACTGTAACATGAGAACTAAAAAAACATCAAAGTGAAACCTCTTCATAAAGGATTCAAGCTTTTTTTTTTGTTTTCATCTGGTTCAAGGTATCCGTTTTAAAAAAAAATAAATTAAGAGTTTTTATCTCTTTTTAAAAAAAGAAATAGAATTTGGAAAGATCGTCACATTTATCTTTTCCATTCTATACAAAACTCAAAAACAAATTCATTTCATGGTTGAGTGGCTGTTGTATATCCCGACATAGATTGTTCTGAACATAACGTTTTCAACATGTCACTGCAATGGATTGACATTAAAAAATTAGGTAGATTAAATTATTTCGATTAGCACTGATGAGGATTGAAATTATAAACTGAAAAACCATATGGATTTTTATTTGCCATGATCTATCCTGGCAAGATAATCATGTTTAAGTTTATGGAAAAAAAAGTATTACTATCTTAACGTAAAAAAATTAAGCTCATTGCAAAATTACATAAAACCATGGTGCATTGTTCTTACTTTATATACTTTAAGATTTATTTATAGTTTGCTTTCCAACAACACAAAAAACAGTTGTATTTTGTTGCTAAAAAATATTGATACATTTTGAAGAAAACTCTTCCTCCATACGTAAAACAATTTAATAGTGTAATCATGAGGATCTGAACAAAAATCTAAGCTCAATACTCCACTATGGAAGCGGCTTAGAACGACGAATTTAAATTTTTTTGAAAAGGTGAGACTTCAAGCACTTCATCGTAAATAAGCTCATCGTTTATCGTGTAAAACGTTATTTCACAGACACTATAGGATGGTCCATTAAAAAGTTTTTTTATTTTTATTAAAATAATAAACCGCAAATGAACGGATCCTTCGCACAAATTTTCTTGACGAATACATAAAAAATAAACAGTTCGAACGTTCTAAATTAGATCGCTGAATGCATAAAAAGGCGCTTCTTAATGCTTTAATTATAAGGAAGGAATCAATATGTCTTTAACATATACTGGTGACTTTTGAATACATCACTGACGGATCAATATTTTGATGAGTCAGTCATTATATTTTATACTTTCTCAACTTGCGTAGAACTGAATAAAAATTAAGAGAATCAATGTAATGCTTACTGGCTGTATGCTCACTAACATGGATTATAAAAAGTACTTTTACTGCTGTTGTACTATAGAAATGTGATCAAGGTCAATAAACGAAGAATGAAAAAAAGCATAAATTTGATTTAGCTAAAAAAGAAAAACGTATATTCTGTAAATCATATAAAGTAAGCGTTTCTTCTTGGAGACTGTTGCTGTTCGTAAAGTCCACATGAAACTTTTACAGAAATCAGAAAAATGAAACCGTTTCAATTATTAAAGATGTACTGACGTTAATAATAAAGATGGAAATTTCCATATAGTCTAGCTTAATATCAAAACATTAAAAATTCAAAATAAACTGCATTTCATTTACATTTTTGTAAAGATGTTTTATTAAAAGTCCAATGTCTTGAATTTTATTAAATTTACATTTCTAATGCCAAAGGTGATGGTCTCAACCAACCTATCTGTAATACATTGCGAAACATTTTTTCTATTATGTATAGTTTGTCAATATTTCATATTATAGAAACCTTTTAATTGTTGACCATTGATGAGTGCGTACTTTTTATTTTTAAACGTAATATAATAGTGAAGAGTCTCTTTTTTTAAGAAAATAGACGGAAATGAAACACCTTAATGCTTACTATAGTAGCCTTAACTATTTAACATACTTGAAAAAAATCATTGTATTAAATCGTACATGTAGTCTGGTTTCTGACAGTTTAATATAGAGCGAAAGACGATCAAGCCAAAAAATAAAAAAGCTTTCTATGCCATAGATGCTGCAGTATTTTTTTTACCTTGTTCCTATTCTATTGTTTAGTTTCATTTAAAAATCTAAAAACTTCATGTTTCATTTATCACTATACACAAGCGTTCAGTTTGAATTTTGGGGCTGAATGTATTTAGAAGTAGCGACGTTTTTCATGTAGCGATCTTCATAGTAAATCTTTTCTACATATGTTTTCAGTGATGTTAAAAAGAGTTGTACCATATAGACTTTGGTAAGTTTGTTACTCAAATGTACAAGTAGGAAAATGTTACTGAATGTCGCCTAAGATACCTCAGCGTAAGGCCACAATAATATAGTGAAAACGACTTCTAACACGTCAAGAAAGTGTTTACTTCCCTTTCAATAAAAGTAAGATCCCCAAATTCGTCAATCTCTATAATCATTATTCTGGTGCAGAAAACTCCAAAAAATTAAACGTTGATATGCTCATGAAGCAATCAGTATACGAACAAAGGTGGTATTGGTCAATTAAAACTTTTATCACTCTACTAGTAGTACTATTTATGAAACAGATGCTTCTTTTTTGTTGTTGAAAAGCCACACTAAAGGTGGTAATTTTTTTGAATAAATTTCACCATTCTAAAAATTTTTACATTGCTAATCATTAAAATGTATTTCGCATTGCAACAGGAATTAAAAAAAGCAAGTCATTTACACTCTCCTAAGAAATGTAAACCGCACGGTCGAATAACTAGTTGTCTTTGTCATATGGCTTAATGCAGTAATAAGATTTTTTACAGAAAGTCTATATGATTCTTTTGGTGTGGCGCAATAAATTGAAAGAAGTTTAATTCAAAACGATTTAGAACTGATGACCAGTTCAATGTTTTCTGTTATTTCCGTAATATTTCAACGGGTTTCGTATGTCCATTGTTTGTGAACTACATGAATATGCTGGTTAAACGTTCAACAATTTCAGCTGTTTGTATTTTGTAAAAATAATTTAAACAGATTAAAGGTTGGTTTAACTGTAACATGAGAACTAAAAAAACATCAAAAGGAAACCTCTTCATAAAGGATTCAAGCTTTTTTTTTTGTTTTCATCAGGTTCAAGGTATCCGTTTAAAAAAAAAATAAATTAAGAGTTTTTATCTCTTTTTAAAAAAAGAAATAGAATTTGGAAAGATCGTCACATTTATCTTTTCCATTCTATACAAAACTCAAAAACAAATTTACTTCATGGTTGAGTGGCTGTTGTATATCCCGACATAGATTGTTCTGAACATAACGTTTTCAACATGTCACTGCAATGGATTGACATTAAAAAATTAGGTAGATTAAATTATTTCGATTAGCACTGATGAGGATTGAAATTATAAACTGAAAAACTATATGGATTTTTATTAGCCATGATCTATCCTGGCAAGATAATCATGTTTAAGTTTATGGAAAAAAAAGTATTACTATCTTAACGTGAGAAAATTAAGCTCATTGCAAAATTACATAAAGCCATGGTGCATTGTTCTTACTTTATATACTTTAAGATTTATTTATAGTTTGCTTCCCAACAACACAAAAAACAGTTGTATTTTGTTGCTAAAAAATATTGATACATTTTGAAGAAAACTCTTCCTCCATACGTAAAACAATTTAATAGTGTAATCATGAGGATCTGAACAAAAATCTAAGCTCAATACTCCACTATGGAAACGGCTTAGAACGACGAATTTAAATTTTTTTGAAAAGGTGAGACTTCAAGCACTTCATCGTAAAATAAGCTCATCGTTTATCGTGTAAAACGTTATTTCACAGACACTATAGGATGGTCCATTAAAAATTTTTTTTATTTTTATTAAAATAATAAACCGCAAATGAACGGATCCTTCGCACAAATTTTCTTGACGAATACATAAAAAATAAACAGTTCGAACGTTCTAAATTAGATCGCTGAAGGCATAAAAAAGCGCTTCTTAATGCTTTAATTATAAGGAAGGAATCAATATGTCTTTAACATATACTGGTGACTTTTGAATACATCACTGAGGGATCAATATTTTGATGAGTCAGTCATTATATTTTATACTTTCTCAACTTGCGTAGAACTGAATAAAAATTAAGAGAATCAATGTAATGCTTACTGGCTGTATGCTCACCAACATGGATTATAAAAAGTACTTTTACTGCTGTTGTACTATAGAAATGTGATCAAGGTCAATATACGAAGAATGAAAAAAAGCATAAATTTGGTTTAGCTAAAAAAGAAAAACCTATATTCTGTAAATCATATAAAGTAAGCGTTTCTTCTTGGAGACTGTTGCTGTTGTTAAAGTCCACATGAAACGTTTACAGAAATCAGAAAAATGAAACCGTTTCAATTATTAAAGATGTACTGACGTTAATAATAAAGATCGAAATTTCCATATAGTCTAGCTTAATATCAAAACATTAAAAATTCAAAATAAACTGCATTTCATTTACATTTTTGTAAAGATGTTTTATTAAAAGTCCAATGTCTTGAATTTTATTAAATTTACATTTCCAATGCCAAAGGTGATGGTCTCAACCAACCTATCTGTAATACATTGCGAAACATTTTTTCTATTATGTATAGTTTGTCAATATTTCATATTATAGAAACCTTTTAATTGTTGACCATTGATGAGTGCGTACTTTTTATTTTTAAACGTAATATAATAGTGAAGAGTCTCTTTTTTTAAGAAAATAGACGGAAATGAAACACCTTAATGCTTACTATAGTAGCCTTAACTATTTAACATACTTGAAAAAAATCATTGTATTAAATCGTACATGTAGTCTGGTTTCTGACAGTTTAATATAGAGCGAAAGACGATCAAGCCAAAAGTTAAAAAAGCTTTCTATGCCATAGATGCTGCAGTATTTTTTTTACCTTGTTCCTATTCTATTGTTTAGTTTCATTTAAAAATCTAAAAACTTCTTGTTTCATTTATCACTATACACAAGCGTTCAGTTTGAATTTTGGGGCTGAATGTATTTAGAAGTAGCGACGTTTTTCATGTAGCGATCTTCATAGTAAATCTTTTCTACATATGTTTTCAGTGATGTTAAAAAGAGTTGTACCATATAGACTTTGGTAAGTTTGTTACTCAAATGTACAAGTAGGAAAATGTTACTGAATGTCGCCTAAGATACCTCAGCATAAGACAACAATAATATAGTGAAAACGACTTCTAACACGTCAAGAAAGTGTTTACTTCCCTTTCAATAAAAGTAAGATCCCCAAATTCGCCAATCTCTATAATCATTATTCTGGTGCAGAAAACTCCAAAAAAATAAACGTTGATATGCTCATGAAGCAATCAGTATACGAACAAAGGTGGTATTGGTCAATTAAAACTTTTATCACTCTACTAGTAGTACTATTTATGAAACAGATGCTTTTTTTTTGTTGTTGAAAAGCCACACTAAAGGTGGTAATTTTTTTGAATAAATTTCACCATTCTAAAAATTTTTACATTGCTAATCATTAAAATGTATTTCGCATTGCAACAGGAATTAAAAAAAGCAAGTCATTTACACTCTCCTAAGAAATGTAAACCGCACGGTCGAATAACTAGTTGTCTTTGTCATATGGCTTAATGCAGTAATAAGATTTTTTACAGAAAGTCTATATGATCCTTTTGGTGTGGCGCAATAAATTGAAAGAAGTTTAATTCAAAACGATTTAGAACTGATGACCAGTTCAATGTTTTCTGTTATTTCCGCAATATTTCAACGGGTTTCGTATGTCCATTGTTTGTGAACTACATGAATATGCTGGTTAAACGTTCAACAATTTCAGCTGTTTGTATTTTGTAAAAATAATTTAAACAGATTAATGTTTGGTTTAACTGTAACATGAGAACTAAAAAAACATCAAAGTGAAACCTCTTCATAAAGGATTCAAGCTTTTTTTTTTGTTTTCATCTGGTTCAAGGTATCCGTTTTAAAAAAAAATAAATTAAGAGTTTTTATCTCTTTTTAAAAAAAGAAATAGAATTTGGAAAGATCGTCACATTTATCTTTTCCATTCTATACAAAACTCAAAAACAAATTCATTTCATGGTTGAGTGGCTGTTGTATATCCCGACATAGATTGTTCTGAACATAACGTTTTCAACATGTCACTGCAATGGATTGACATTAAAAAATTAGGTAGATTAAATTATTTCGATTAGCACTGATGAGGATTGAAATTATAAACTGAAAAACCATATGGATTTTTATTTGCCATGATCTATCCTGGCAAGATAATCATGTTTAAGTTTATGGAAAAAAAAGTATTACTATCTTAACGTGAGAAAATTAAGCTCATTGCAAAATTACATAAAGCCATGGTGCATTGTTCTTACTTTATATACTTTAAGATTTATTTATAGTTTGCTTCCCAACAACACAAAAAACAGTTGTATTTTGTTGCTAAAAAATATTGATACATTTTGAAGAAAACTCTTCCTCCATACGTAAAACAATTTAATAGTGTAATCATGAGGATCTGAACAAAAATCTAAGCTCAATACTCCACTATGGAAACGGCTTAGAACGACGAATTTAAATTTTTTTGAAAAGGTGAGACTTCAAGCACTTCATCGTAAAATAAGCTCATCGTTTATCGTGTAAAACGTTATTTCACAGACACTATAGGATGGTCCATTAAAAAGTTTTTTTATTTTTATTAAAATAATAAACCGCAAATGAACGGATCCTTCGCACAAATTTTCTTGACGAATACATAAAAAATAAACAGTTCGAACGTTCTAAATTAGATCGCTGAAGGCATAAAAAAGCGCTTCTTAATGCTTTAATTATAAGGAAGGAATCAATATGTCTTTAACATATACTGGTGACTTTTGAATACATCACTGAGGGATCAATATTTTGATGAGTCAGTCATTATATTTTATACTTTCTCAACTTGCGTAGAACTGAATAAAAATTAAGAGAATCAATGTAATGCTTACTGGCTGTATGCTCACCAACATAGATTATAAAAAGTACTTTTACTGCTGTTGTACTATAGAAATGTGATCAAGGTCAATATACGAAGAATGAAAAAAAGCATAAATTTGGTTTAGCTAAAAAAGAAAAACCTATATTCTGTAAATCATATAAAGTAAGCGTTTCTTCTTGGAGACTGTTGCTGTTGTTAAAGTCCACATGAAACGTTTACAGAAATCAGAAAAATGAAACCGTTTCAATTATTAAAGATGTACTGACGTTAATAATAAAGATGGAAATTTCCATATAGTCTAGCTTAATATCAAAACATTAAAAATTCAAAATAAACTGCATTTCATTTACATTTTTGTAAAGATGTTTTATTAAAAGTTCAATGTCTTGAATTTTATTAAATTTACATTTCCAATGCCAAAGGTGATGGTCTCAACCAACCTATCTGTAATACATTGCGAAACATTTTTTCTATTATGTATAGTTTGTCAATATTTCAGATTATAGAAACCTTTTTATTGTTGACCATTGATGAGTGCGTACTTTTTATTTTTAAACGTAATATAATAGTGAAGAGTCTCTTTTTTTAAGAAAATAGACGGAAATGAAACACCTTAATGCTTACTATAGTAGCCTTAACTATTTAACATACTTGAAAAAAATCATTGTATTAAATCGTACATGTAGTCTGGGTTCTGACAGTTTAATATAGAGCGAAAGACGATCAAGCCAAAAGTTAAAAAAGCTTTCTATGCCATAGATGCTGCAGTATTTTTTTTACCTTGTTCCTATTCTATTGTTTAGTTTCATTTAAAAATCTAAAAACTTCTTGTTTCATTTATCACTATACACAAGCGTTCAGTTTGAATTTTGGGGTTGAATGTATTTAGAAGTAGCGACGTTTTTCATGTAGCGATCTTCATAGTAAATCTTTTCTACATATGTTTTCAGTGATGTTAAAAAGAGTTGTACCATATAGACTTTGGTAAGTTTGTTACTCAAATGTACAAGTAGGAAAATGTTACTGAATGTCGCCTAAGATACCTCAGCGTAAGACCACAATAATATAGTAAAAACGACTTCTAACACGTCAAGAAAGTGTTTACTTCCCTTTCAATAAAAGTAAGATCCCCAAATTCGTCAATCTCTATAATCATTATTCTGGTGCAGAAAACTCCAAAAAATTAAATGTTGATATGCTCATGAAGCAACCACTATACGAACAAAGGTGGTATTGGTCAATTAAAACATTTATCACTCTACTAGTAGTACTATTTATGAAACAGATGCTTTTTTTTTGTTGTTGAAAAGCCACACTAAAGGTGGTAATTTTTTTGAATAAATTTCACCATTCTAAAAATTTTTACATTGCTAATCATTAAAATTTATTTCGCATTGCAACAGGAATTAAAAAAAGCAAGTCATTTACACTCTCCTAAGAAATGTAAACCGCACGGTCGAATAACTAGTTGTCTTTGTCATATGGCTTAATGCAGTAATAAGATTTTTTACAGAAAGTCTATATGATCCTTTTGGTGTGGCGCAATAAATTGAAAGAAGTTTAATTCAAAACGATTTAGAACTGATGACCAGTTCAATGTTTTCTGTTATTTCCGCAATATTTCAACGGGTTTCGTATGTCCATTGTTTGTGAACTACATGAATATGCTGATTAAACGTTCAACAATTTCAGCTGTTTGTATTTTGTAAAAATAATTTAAACAGATTAATGTTTGGTTTAACTGTAACATGAGAACTAAAAAAACATCAAAGTGAAACCTCTTCATAAAGGATTCAAGCTTTTTTTTTTGTTTTCATCTGGTTCAAGGTATCCGTTTTAAAAAAAATAAATTAAGAGTTTTTATCTCTTTTTAAAAAAAGAAATAGAATTTGGAAAGATCGTCACATTTATCTTTTCCATTCTATACAAAACTCAAAAACAAATTTATTTCATGGTTGAGTGGCTGTTGTATATCCCGACATAGATTGTTCTGAACATAACGTTTTCAACATGTCACTGCAATGGATTAACATTAAAAAATTAGGTAGATTAAATTATTTCGATTAGCACTGATGAGGATTGAAATTATAAACTGAAAAACTATATGGATTTTTATTTGCCATGATCTATCCTGGCAAGATAATCATGTTTAAGTTTATGGAAAAAAAAGTATTACTATCTTAACGTGAGAAAATTAAGCTCATTGCAAAATTACATAAAGCCATGGTGCATTGTTCTTACTTTATATACTTTAAGATTTATTTATAGTTTGCTTCCCAACAACACAAAAAACAGTTGTATTTTGTTGCTAAAAAATATTGATACATTTTGAAGAAAACTTTTCCTCCATACGTAAAACAATTTAATAGTGTAATCATGAGGATCTGAACAAAAATCTAAGCTCAATACTCCACTATGGAAACGGCTTAGAACGACGAATTTAAATTTTTTTGAAAAGGTGAGACTTCAAGCACTTCATCGTAAAATAAGCTCATCGTTTATCGTGTAAAACGTTATTTCACAGACACTATAGGATGGTCCATTAAAAAGTTTTTTTATTTTTATTAAAATAATAAACCGCAAATGAACGGATCCTTCGCACAAATTTTCTTGACGAATACATAAAAAATAAACAGTTCGAACGTTCTAAATTAGATCGCTGAAGGCATAAAAAAGCGCTTCTTAATGCTTTAATTATAAGGAAGGAATCAATATGTCTTTAACATATACTGGTGACTTTTGAATACATCACTGACGGATCAATATTTTGATGAGTCAGTCATTATATTTTATACTTTCTCAACTTGCGTAGAACTGAATAAAAATTAAGAGAATCAATGTAATGCTTACTGGCTGTATGCTCACCAACATGGATTATAAAAAGTACTTTTACTGCTGTTGTACTATAGAAATGTGATCAAGGTCAATATACGAAGAATGAAAAAAAGCATAAATTTGGTTTAGCTAAAAAAGAAAAACCTATATTCTGTAAATCATATAAAGTAAGCGTTTCTTCTTGGAGACTGTTGCTGTTGTTAAAGTCCACATGAAACGTTTACAGAAATCAGAAAAATGAAACCGTTTCAATTATTAAAGATGTACTGACGTTAATAATAAAGATCGAAATTTCCATATAATCTAGCTTAATATCAAAACATTAAAAATTCAAAATAAACTGCATTTCATTTACACTTTTGTAAAGATGTTTTATTAAAAGTCCAATGTCTTGCATTTTATTAAATTCACATTTCCAATGCCAAAGGTGACGGTCTCAACCAACCTATCTGTAATACATTGCGAAACATTTTTTCTATTATGTATAGTTTGTCAATATTTCAGATTATAGAAACCTTTTTATTGTTGACCATTGATGAGTGCGTACTTTTTATTTTTAAACGTAATATAATAGTGAAGAGTCTCTTTTTTTAAGAAAATAGTCGGAAATGAAACACCTTAATGCTCACTATAGTAGCCTTAACTATTTAACATACTTGAAAAAAATCATTGTATTAAATCGTACATGTAGTCTGGGTTCCGACAGTTTAATATAGAGCGAAAGACGATCAAGCCAAAAGTTAAAAAAGCTTTCTATGCCATAGATGCTGCAGTATTTTTTTTACCTTGTTCCTATTCTATTGTTTAGTTTCATTTAAAAATCTAAAAACTTCTTGTTTCATTTATCACTATACACAAGCGTTCAGTTTGAATTTTGGGGTTGAATGTATTTAGAAGTAGCGACGTTTTTCATGTAGCGATCTTCATAGTAAATCTTTTCTACATATGTTTTCAGTGATGTTAAAAAGAGTTGTAACATATAGACTTTGGTAAGTTTGTTACTCAAATGTACAAGTAGGAAAATGTTACTGAATGTCGCCTAAGATACCTCAGCGTAAGGCCACAATAATATAGTGAAAACGACTTCTAACACGTCAAGAAAGTGTTTACTTCCCTTTCAATAAAAGTAAGATCCCCAAATTCGTCAATCTCTATAATCATTATTCTGGTGCAGAAAACTCCAAAAAATTAAACGTTGATATGCTCATGAAGCAATCAGTATACGAACAAAGGTGGTATTGGTCAATTAAAACTTTTATCACTCTACTAGTAGTACTATTTATGAAACAGATGCTTTTTTTTTGTTGTTGAAAAGCCACACTAAAGGTGGTAATTTTTTTGAATAAATTTCACCATTCTAAAAATTTTTACATTGCTAATCATTAAAATGTATTTCGCATTGCAACAGAAATTAAAAAAAGCAAGTCATTTACACTCTCCTAAGAAATGTAAACCGCACGGTCGAATAACTAGTTGTCTTTGTCATATGGCTTAATGCAGTAATAAGATTTTTTACAAAAAGTCTATATGATCCTTTTGGTGTGGCGCAATAAATTGAAAGAAGTTTAATTCAAAACGATTTAGAACTGATGACCAGTTCAATGTTTTCTGTTATTTCCGCAATATTTCAACGGGTTTCGTATGTCCATTGTTTGTGAACTACATGAATATGCTGGTTAAACGTTCAACAATTTCAGCTGTTTGTATTTTGTAAAAATAATTTAAACAGATTAATGTTTGGTTTAACTGTAACATGAGAACTAAAAAAACATCAAAGTGAAACCTCTTCATAAAGGATTCAAGCTTTTTTTTTTGTTTTCATCAGGTTCAAGGTATCCGTTTTAAAAAAAATAAATTAAGAGTTTTTATCTCTTTTTAAAAAAAGAAATAGAATTTGGAAAGATCGTCACATTTATCTTTTCCATTCTATACAAAACTCAAAAACAAATTTATTTCATGGTTGAGTGGCTGTTGTATATCCCGACATAGATTGTTCTGAACATAACGTTTTCAACATGTCACTGCAATGGATTGACATTAAAAAATTAGGTAGATTAAATTATTTCGATTAGCACTGATGAGGATTGAAATTATAAACTGAAAAACCATATGGATTTTTATTTGCCATGATCTACCCTGGCAAGATAATCATGTTTAAGTTTATGGAAAAAAAAGTATTACTATCTTAACGTGAGAAAATTAAGCTCATTGCAAAATTACATAAAGCCATGGTGCATTGTTCTTACTTTATATACTTTAAGATTTATTTATAGTTTGCTTCCCAACAACACAAAAAACAGTTGTATTTTGTTGCTAAAAAATATTGATACATTTTGAAGAAAACTCTTCCTCCATACGTAAAACAATTTAATAGTGTAATCATGAGGATCTGAACAAAAATCTAAGCTCAATACTCCACTATGGAAACGGCTTAGAACGACGAATTTAAATTTTTTTGAAAAGGTGAGACTTCAAGCACTTCATCGTAAAATAAGCTCATCGTTTATCGTGTAAAACGTTATTTCACAGACACTATAGGATGGTCCATTAAAAAGTTTTTTTATTTTTATTAAAATAATAAACCGCAAATGAACGGATCCTTCGCACAAATTTTCTTGACGAATACATAAAAAATAAACAGTTCGAACGTTCTAAATTAGATCGCTGAAGGCATAAAAAAGCGCTTCTTAATGCTTTAATTATAAGGAAGGAATCAATATGTCTTTAACATATACTGGTGACTTTTGAATACATCACTGAGGGATCAATATTTTGATGAGTCAGTCATTATATTTTATACTTTCTCAACTTGCGTAGAACTGAATAAAAATTAAGAGAATTAATGTAATGCTTACTGGCTGTATGCTCACCAACATGGATTATAAAAAGTACTTTTACTGCTGTTGTACTATAGAAATGTGATCAAGGTCAATATACGAAGAATGAAAAAAAGCATAAATTTGGTTTAGCTAAAAAAGAAAAACCTATATTCTGTAAATCATATAAAGTAAGCGTTTCTTCTTGGAGACTGTTGCTGTTGTTAAAGTCCACATGAAACGTTTACAGAAATCAGAAAAATGAAACCGTTTCAATTATTAAAGATGTACTGACGTTAATAATAAAGATGGAAATTTCCATATAGTCTAGCTTAATATCAAAACATTAAAAATTCAAAATAAACTGCATTTCATTTACATTTTTGTAAAGATGTTTTATTAAAAGTTCAATGTCTTGAATTTTATTAAATTTACATTTCCAATGCCAAAGGTGATGGTCTCAACCAACCTATCTGTAATACATTGCGAAACATTTTTTCTATTATGTATAGTTTGTCAATATTTCAGATTATAGAAACCTTTTTATTGTTGACCATTGATGAGTGCGTACTTTTTATTTTTAAACGTAATATAATAGTGAAGAGTCTCTTTTTTTAAGAAAATAGTCGGAAATGAAACACCTTAATGCTTACTATAGTAGCCTTAACTATTTAACATACTTGAAAAAAATCATTGTATTAAATCGTACATGTAGTCTGGGTTCCGACAGTTTAATATAGAGCGAAAGACGATCAAGCCAAAAGTTAAAAAAGCTTTCTATGCCATAGATGCTGCAGTATTTTTTTTACCTTGTTCCTATTCTATTGTTTAGTTTCATTTAAAAATCTAAAAACTTCTTGTTTCATTTATCACTATACACAAGCGTTCAGTTTGAATTTTGGGGCTGAATGTATTTAGAAGTAGCGACGTTTTTCATGTAGCGATCTTCATAGTAAATCTTTTCTACATATGTTTTCAGTGATGTTAAAAAGAGTTGTACCATATAGACTTTGGTAAGTTTGTTACTCAAATGTACAAGTAGGAAAATGTTACTGAATGTCGCCTAAGATACCTCAGCATAAGACAACAATAATATAGTGAAAACGACTTCTAACACGTCAAGAAAGTGTTTACTTCCCTTTCAATAAAAGTAAGATCCCCAAATTCGCCAATCTCTATAATCATTATTCTGGTGCAGAAAACTCCAAAAAAATAAACGTTGATATGCTCATGAAGCAATCAGTATACGAACAAAGGTGGTATTGGTCAATTAAAACTTTTATCACTCTACTAGTAGTACTATTTATGAAACAGATGCTTTTTTTTTGTTGTTGATAAGCCACACTAAAGGTGGTAATTTTTTTGAATAAATTTCACCATTCTAAAAATTTTTACATTGCTAATCATTAAAATTTATTTCGCATTGCAACAGGAATTAAAAAAAGCAAGTCATTTACACTCTCCTAAGAAATGTAAACCGCACGGTCGAATAACTAGTAGTCTTTGTCATATGGCTTAATGCAGTAATAAGATTTTTTACAGAAAGTCTATATGATTCTTTTGGTGTGGCGCAATAAATTGAAAGAAGTTTAATTCAAAACGATTTAGAACTGATGACCAGTTCAATGTTTTCTGTTATTTCCGTAATATTTCAACGGGTTTCGTATGTCCATTGTTTGTGAACTACATGAATATGCTGGTTAAACGTTCAACAATTTCAGCTGTTTGTATTTTGTAAAAATAATTTAAACAGATTAAAGGTTGGTTTAACTGTAACATGAGAACTAAAAAAACATCAAAAGGAAACCTCTTCATAAAGGATTCAAGCTTTTTTTTTTGTTTTCATCAGGTTCAAGGTATCCGTTTTAAAAAAAATAAATTAAGAGTTTTTATCTCTTTTTAAAAAAAGAAATAGAATTTGGAAAGATCGTCACATTTATCTTTTCCATTCTATACAAAACTCAAAAACAAATTTATTTCATGGTTGAGTGGCTGTTGTATATCCCGACATAGATTGTTCTGAACATAACGTTTTCAACATGTCACTGCAATGGATTGACATTAAAAAATTAGGTAGATTAAATTATTTCGATTAGCACTGATGAGGATTGAAATTATAAACTGAAAAACTATATGGATTTTTATTTGCCATGATCTATCCTGGCAAGATAATCATGTTTAAGTTTATGGAAAAAAAAGTATTACTATCTTAACGTGAGAAAATTAAGCTCATTGCAAAATTACATAAAGCCATGGTGCATTGTTCTTACTTTATATACTTTAAGATTTATTTATAGTTTGCTTCCCAACAACACAAAAAACAGTTGTATTTTGTTGCTAAAAAATATTGATACATTTTGAAGAAAACTTTTCCTCCATACGTAAAACAATTTAATAGTGTAATCATGAGGATCTGAACAAAAATCTAAGCTCAATACTCCACTATGGAAACGGCTTAGAACGACGAATTTAAATTTTTTTGAAAAGGTGAGACTTCAAGCACTTCATCGTAAAATAAGCTCATCGTTTATCGTGTAAAACGTTATTTCACAGACACTATAGGATGGTCCATTAAAAAGTTTTTTTATTTTTATTAAAATAATAAACCGCAAATGAACGGATCCTTCGCACAAATTTTCTTGACGAATACATAAAAAATAAACAGTTCGAACGTTCTAAATTAGATCGCTGAAGGCATAAAAAAGCGCTTCTTAATGCTTTAATTATAAGGAAGGAATCAATATGTCTTTAACATATACTGGTGACTTTTGAATACATCACTGACGGATCAATATTTTGATGAGTCAGTCATTATATTTTATACTTTCTCAACTTGCGTAGAACTGAATAAAAATTAAGAGAATCAATGTAATGCTTACTGGCTGTATGCTCACCAACATGGATTATAAAAAGTACTTTTACTGCTGTTGTACTATAGAAATGTGATCAAGGTCAATATACGAAGAATGAAAAAAAGCATAAATTTGGTTTAGCTAAAAAAGAAAAACCTATATTCTGTAAATCATATAAAGTAAGCGTTTCTTCTTGGAGACTGTTGCTGTTGTTAAAGTCCACATGAAACGTTTACAGAAATCAGAAAAATGAAACCGTTTCAATTATTAAAGATGTACTGACGTTAATAATAAAGATCGAAATTTCCATATAATCTAGCTTAATATCAAAACATTAAAAATTCAAAATAAACTGCATTTCATTTACACTTTTGTAAAGATGTTTTATTAAAAGTCCAATGTCTTGCATTTTATTAAATTCACATTTCCAATGCCAAAGGTGACGGTCTCAACCAACCTATCTGTAATACATTGCGAAACATTTTTTCTATTATGTATAGTTTGTCAATATTTCAGATTATAGAAACCTTTTTATTGTTGACCATTGATGAGTGCGTACTTTTTATTTTTAAACGTAATATAATAGTGAAGAGTCTCTTTTTTTAAGAAAATAGTCGGAAATGAAACACCTTAATGCTCACTATAGTAGCCTTAACTATTTAACATACTTGAAAAAAATCATTGTATTAAATCGTACATGTAGTCTGGGTTCCGACAGTTTAATATAGAGCGAAAGACGATCAAGCCAAAAGTTAAAAAAGCTTTCTATGCCATAGATGCTGCAGTATTTTTTTTACCTTGTTCCTATTCTATTGTTTAGTTTCATTTAAAAATCTAAAAACTTCTTGTTTCATTTATCACTATACACAAGCGTTCAGTTTGAATTTTGGGGTTGAATGTATTTAGAAGTAGCGACGTTTTTCATGTAGCGATCTTCATAGTAAATCTTTTCTACATATGTTTTCAGTGATGTTAAAAAGAGTTGTAACATATAGACTTTGGTAAGTTTGTTACTCAAATGTACAAGTAGGAAAATGTTACTGAATGTCGCCTAAGATACCTCAGCGTAAGGCCACAATAATATAGTGAAAACGACTTCTAACACGTCAAGAAAGTGTTTACTTCCCTTTCAATAAAAGTAAGATCCCCAAATTCGTCAATCTCTATAATCATTATTCTGGTGCAGAAAACTCCAAAAAATTAAACGTTGATATGCTCATGAAGCAATCAGTATACGAACAAAGGTGGTATTGGTCAATTAAAACTTTTATCACTCTACTAGTAGTACTATTTATGAAACAGATGCTTTTTTTTTGTTGTTGAAAAGCCACACTAAAGGTGGTAATTTTTTTGAATAAATTTCACCATTCTAAAAATTTTTACATTGCTAATCATTAAAATGTATTTCGCATTGCAACAGGAATTAAAAAAAGCAAGTCATTTACACTCTCCTAAGAAATGTAAACCGCACGGTCGAATAACTAGTTGTCTTTGTCATATGGCTTAATGCAGTAATAAGATTTTTTACAAAAAGTCTATATGATCCTTTTGGTGTGGCGCAATAAATTGAAAGAAGTTTAATTCAAAACGATTTAGAACTGATGACCAGTTCAATGTTTTCTGTTATTTCCGCAATATTTCAACGGGTTTCGTATGTCCATTGTTTGTGAACTACATGAATATGCTGGTTAAACGTTCAACAATTTCAGCTGTTTGTATTTTGTAAAAATAATTTAAACAGATTAATGTTTGGTTTAACTGTAACATGAAAACTAAAAAAACATCAAAGTGAAACCTCTTCATAAAGGATTCAAGCTTTTTTTTTTGTTTTCATCAGGTTCAAGGTATCCGTTTTAAAAAAAATAAATTAAGAGTTTTTATCTCTTTTTAAAAAAAGAAATAGAATTTGGAAAGATCGTCACATTTATCTTTTCCATTCTATACAAAACTCAAAAACAAATTTATTTCATGGTTGAGTGGCTGTTGTATATCCCGACATAGATTGTTCTGAACATAACGTTTTCAACATGTCACTGCAATGGATTGACATTAAAAAATTAGGTAGATTAAATTATTTCGATTAGCACTGATGAGGATTGAAATTATAAACTGAAAAACCATATGGATTTTTATTTGCCATGATCTACCCTGGCAAGATAATCATGTTTAAGTTTATGGAAAAAAAAGTATTACTATCTTAACGTGAGAAAATTAAGCTCATTGCAAAATTACATAAAGCCATGGTGCATTGTTCTTACTTTATATACTTTAAGATTTATTTATAGTTTGCTTCCCAACAACACAAAAAACAGTTGTATTTTGTTGCTAAAAAATATTGATACATTTTGAAGAAAACTTTTCCTCCATACGTAAAACAATTTAATAGTGTAATCATGAGGATCTGAACAAAAATCTAAGCTCAATACTCCACTATGGAAACGGCTTAGAACGACGAATTTAAATTTTTTTGAAAAGGTGAGACTTCAAGCACTTCATCGTAAAATAAGCTCATCGTTTATCGTGTAAAACGTTATTTCACAGACACTATAGGATGGTCCATTAAAAAGTTTTTTTATTTTTATTAAAATAATAAACCGCAAATGAACGGATCCTTCGCACAAATTTTCTTGACGAATACATAAAAAATAAACAGTTCGAACGTTCTAAATTAGATCGCTGAAGGCATAAAAAAGCGCTTCTTAATGCTTTAATTATAAGGAAGGAATCAATATGTCTTTAACATATACTGGTGACTTTTGAATACATCACTGACGGATCAATATTTTGATGAGTCAGTCATTATATTTTATACTTTCTCAACTTGCGTAGAACTGAATAAAATTAAGAGAATCAATGTAATGCTTACTGGCTGTATGCTCACCAACATGGATTATAAAAAGTACTTTTACTGCTGTTGTACTATAGAAATGTGATCAAGGTCAATATACGAAGAATGAAAAAAAGCATAAATTTGGTTTAGCTAAAAAAGAAAAACCTATATTCTGTAAATCATATAAAGTAAGCGTTTCTTCTTGGAGACTGTTGCTGTTGTTAAAGTCCACATGAAACGTTTACAGAAATCAGAAAAATGAAACCGTTTCAATTATTAAAGATGTACTGACGTTAATAATAAAGATCGAAATTTCCATATAATCTAGCTTAATATCAAAACATTAAAAATTCAAAATAAACTGCATTTCATTTACACTTTTGTAAAGATGTTTTATTAAAAGTCCAATGTCTTGCATTTTATTAAATTCACATTTCCAATGCCAAAGGTGACGGTCTCAACCAACCTATCTGTAATACATTGCGAAACATTTTTTCTATTATGTATAGTTTGTCAATATTTCAGATTATAGAAACCTTTTTATTGTTGACCATTGATGAGTGCGTACTTTTTATTTTTAAACGTAATATAATAGTGAAGAGTCTCTTTTTTTAAGAAAATAGTCTGAAATGAAACACCTTAATGCTCACTATAGTAGCCTTAACTATTTAACATACTTGAAAAAAATCATTGTATTAAATCGTACATGTAGTCTGGGTTCCGACAGTTTAATATAGAGCGAAAGACGATCAAGCCAAAAGTTAAAAAAGCTTTCTATGCCATAGATGCTGCAGTATTTTTTTTACCTTGTTCCTATTCTATTGTTTAGTTTCATTTAAAAATCTAAAAACTTCTTGTTTCATTTATCACTATACACAAGCGTTCAGTTTGAATTTTGGGGCTGAATGTATTTAGAAGTAGCGACGTTTTTCATGTAGCGATCTTCATAGTAAATCTTTTCTACATATGTTTTCAGTGATGTTAAAAAGAGTTGTACCATATAGACTTTGGTAAGTTTGTTACTCAAATGTACAAGTAGGAAAATGTTACTGAATGTCGCCTAAGATACCTCAGCGTAAGGCCACAATAATATAGTGAAAACGACTTCTAACACGTCAAGAAAGTGTTTACTTCCCTTTCAATAAAAGTAAGATCCCCAAATTCGTCAATCTCTATAATCATTATTCTGGTGCAGAAAACTCCAAAAAATTAAACGTTGATATGCTCATGAAGCAATCAGTATACGAACAAAGGTGGTATTGGTCAATTAAAACTTTTATTACTCTACTAGTAGTACTATTTATGAAACAGATGCTTTTTTTTTGTTGTTGAAAAGCCACACTAAAGGTGGTAATTTTTTTGAATAAATTTCACCATTCTAAAAATTTTTACATTGCTAATCATTAAAATGTATTTCGCATTGCAACAGGAATTAAAAAAAGCAAGTCATTTACACTCTCCTAAGAAATGTAAACCGCACGGTCGAATAACTAGTTGTCTTTGTCATATGGCTTAATGCAGTAATAAGATTTTTTACAGAAAGTCTATATGATCCTTTTGGTGTGGCGCAATAAATTGAAAGAAGTTTAATTCAAAACGATTTAGAACTGATGACCAGTTCAATGTTTTCTGTTATTTCCGCAATATTTCAACGGGTTTCGTATGTCCATTGTTTGTGAACTACATGAATATGCTGGTTAAACGTTCAACAATTTCAGCTGTTTGTATTTTGTAAAAATAATTTAAACAGATTAATGTTTGGTTTAACTGTAACATGAGAACTAAAAAAACATCAAAGTGAAACCTCTTCATAAAGGATTCAAGCTTTTTTTTTTGTTTTCATCTGGTTCAAGGTATCCGTTTTAAAAAAAAAAAATTAAGAGTTTTTATCTCTTTTTAAAAAAAGAAATAGAATTTGGAAAGATCGTCACATTTATCTTTTCCATTCTATACAAAACTCAAAAACAAATTCATTTCATGGTTGAGTGGCTGTTGTATATCCCGACATAGATTGTTCTGAACATAACGTTTTCAACATGTCACTGCAATGGATTGACATTAAAAAATTAGGTAGATTAAATTATTTCGATTAGCACTGATGAGGATTGAAATTATAAACTGAAAAACCATATGGATTTTTATTTGCCATGATCTATCCTGGCAAGATAATCATGTTTAAGTTTATGGAAAAAAAAGTATTACTATCTTAACGTAAAAAAATTAAGCTCATTGCAAAATTACATAAAACCATGGTGCATTGTTCTTACTTTATATACTTTAAGATTTATTTATAGTTTGCTTTCCAACAACACAAAAAACAGTTGTATTTTGTTGCTAAAAAATATTGATACATTTTGAAGAAAACTCTTCCTCCATACGTAAAACAATTTAATAGTGTAATCATGAGGATCTGAACAAAAATCTAAGCTCAATACTCCACTATGGAAGCGGCTTAGAACGACGAATTTAAATTTTTTTGAAAAGGTGAGACTTCAAGCACTTCATCGTAAATAAGCTCATCGTTTATCGTGTAAAACGTTATTTCACAGACACTATAGGATGGTCCATTAAAAAGTTTTTTTATTTTTATTAAAATAATAAACCGCAAATGAACGGATCCTTCGCACAAATTTTCTTGACGAATACATAAAAAATAAACAGTTCGAACGTTCTAAATTAGATCGCTGAATGCATAAAAAGGCGCTTCTTAATGCTTTAATTATAAGGAAGGAATCAATATGTCTTTAACATATACTGGTGACTTTTGAATACATCACTGAGGGATCAATATTTTGATGAGTCAGTCATTATATTTTATACTTTCTCAACTTGCGTAGAACTGAATAAAAATTAAGAGAATCAATGTAATGCTTACTGGCTGTATGCTCACTAACATGGATTATAAAAAGTACTTTTACTGCTGTTGTACTATAGAAATGTGATCAAGGTCAATAAACGAAGAATGAAAAAAAGCATAAATTTGATTTAGCTAAAAAAGAAAAACGTATATTCTGTAAATCATATAAAGTAAGCGTTTCTTCT
The DNA here is from genome assembly GCA_945859595.2 of Megachile willughbiella. Classification (NCBI taxonomy): domain Eukaryota; kingdom Metazoa; phylum Arthropoda; class Insecta; order Hymenoptera; family Megachilidae; genus Megachile; species Megachile willughbiella. The sequence goes on along the minus strand of CAMAOD020000055.1, from coordinate 94,931 downwards.
TGGAGACTGTTGCTGTTCGTAAAGTCCACATGAAACTTTTACGGAAATCAGAAAAATGAAACCGTTTCAATTATTAAAGATGTACTGAGGTTAATAATAAAGATGGAAATTTCCATATAGTCTAGCTTAATATCAAAACATTAAAAATTCAAAATAAACTGCATTTCATTTACACTTTTGTAAAGATGTTTTATTAAAAGTCCAATGTCTTGCATTTTATTAAATTCACATTTCCAATGCCAAAGGTGACGGTCTCAACCAACCTATCTGTAATACATTGCGAAACATTTTTTCTATTATGTATAGTTTGTCAATATTTCAGATTATAGAAACCTTTTTATTGTTGACCATTGATGAGTGCGTACTTTTTATTTTTAAACGTAATATAATAGTGAAGAGTCTCTTTTTTTAAGAAAATAGACGGAAATGAAACACCTTAATGCTTACTATAGTAGCCTTAACTATTTAACATACTTGAAAAAAATCATTGTATTAAATCGTACATGTAGTCTGGGTTCTGACAGTTTAATATAGAGCGAAAGACGATCAAGCCAAAAGTTAAAAAAGCTTTCTATGCCATAGATGCTGCAGTATTTTTTTTACCTTGTTCCTATTCTATTGTTTAGTTTCATTTAAAAATCTAAAAACTTCTTGTTTCATTTATCACTATACACAAGCGTTCAGTTTGAATTTTGGGGCTGAATGTATTTAGAAGTAGCGACGTTTTTCATGTAGCGATCTTCAGAGTAAATCTTTTCTACATATGTTTTCAGTGATGTTAAAAAGAGTTGTACCATATAGACTTTGGTAAGTTTGTTACTCAAATGTACAAGTAGGAAAATGTTACTGAATGTCGCCTAAGATACCTCAGCGTAAGGCCACAATAATATAGTGAAAACGACTTCTAACACGTCAAGAAAGTGTTTACTTCCCTTTCAATAAAAGTAAGATCCCCAAATTCGTCAATCTGTATAATCATTATTCTGGTGCAGAAAACTCCAAAAAATTAAACGTTGATATGCTCATGAAGCAATCAGTATACGAACAAAGGTGGTATTGGTCAATTAAAACTTTTATCACTCTACTAGTAGTACTATTTATGAAACAGATGCTTCTTTTTTGTTGTTGAAAAGCCACACTAAAGGTGGTAATTTTTTTGAATAAATTTCACCATTCTAAAAATTTTTACATTGCTAATCATTAAAATGTATTTCGCATTGCAACAGGAATTAAAAAAAGCAAGTCATTTACACTCTCCTAAGAAATGTAAACCGCACGGTCGAATAACTAGTTGTCTTTGTCATATGGCTTAATGCAGTAATAAGATTTTTTACAGAAAGTCTATATGATTCTTTTGGTGTGGCGCAATAAATTGAAAGAAGTTTAATTCAAAACGATTTAGAACTGATGACCAGTTCAATGTTTTCTGTTATTTCCGCAATATTTCAACGGGTTTCGTATGTCCATTGTTTGTGAACTACATGAATATGCTGGTTAAACGTTCAACAATTTCAGCTGTTTGTATTTTGTAAAAATAATTTAAACAGATTAATGTTTGGTTTAACTGTAACATGAGAACTAAAAAAACATCAAAAGGAAACCTCTTCATAAAGGATTCAAGCTTTTTTTTTTGTTTTCATCAGGTTCAAGGTATCCGTTTTAAAAAAAATAAATTAAGAGTTTTTATCTCTTTTTAAAAAAAGAAATAGAATTTGGAAAGATCGTCACATTTATCTTTTCCATTCTATACAAAACTCAAAAACAAATTTATTTCATGGTTGAGTGGCTGTTGTATATCCCGACATAGATTGTTCTGAACATAACGTTTTCAACATGTCACTGCAATGGATTGACATTAAAAAATTAGGTAGATTAAATTATTTCGATTAGCACTGATGAGGATTGAAATTATAAACTGAAAAACTATATGGATTTTTATTTGCCATGATCTATCCTGGCAAGATAATCATGTTTAAGTTTATGGAAAAAAAAGTATTACTATCTTAACGTGAGAAAATTAAGCTCATTGCAAAATTACATAAAGCCATGGTGCATTGTTCTTACTTTATATACTTTAAGATTTATTTATAGTTTGCTTCCCAACAACACAAAAAACAGTTGTATTTTGTTGCTAAAAAATATTGATACATTTTGAAGAAAACTTTTCCTCCATACGTAAAACAATTTAATAGTGTAATCATGAGGATCTGAACAAAAATCTAAGCTCAATACTCCACTATGGAAACGGCTTAGAACGACGAATTTAAATTTTTTTGAAAAGGTGAGACTTCAAGCACTTCATCGTAAAATAAGCTCATCGTTTATCGTGTAAAACGTTATTTCACAGACACTATAGGATGGTCCATTAAAAAGTTTTTTTATTTTTATTAAAATAATAAACCGCAAATGAACGGATCCTTCGCACAAATTTTCTTGACGAATACATAAAAAATAAACAGTTCGAACGTTCTAAATTAGATCGCTGAAGGCATAAAAAAGCGCTTCTTAATGCTTTAATTATAAGGAAGGAATCAATATGTCTTTAACATATACTGGTGACTTTTGAATACATCACTGAGGGATCAATATTTTGATGAGTCAGTCATTATATTTTATACTTTCTCAACTTGCGTAGAACTGAATAAAAATTAAGAGAATCAATGTAATGCTTACTGGCTGTATGCTCACTAACATGGATTATAAAAAGTACTTTTACTGCTGTTGTACTATAGAAATGTGATCAAGGTCAATAAACGAAGAATGAAAAAAAGCATAAATTTGATTTAGCTAAAAAAGAAAAACCTATATTCTGTAAATCATATAAAGTAAGCGTTTCTTCTTGGAGACTGTTGCTGTTGTTAAAGTCCACATGAAACGTTTACAGAAATCAGAAAAATGAAACCGTTTCAATTATTAAAGATGTACTGACGTTAATAATAAAGATGGAAATTTCCATATAGTCTAGCTTAATATCAAAACATTAAAAATTCAAAATAAACTGCATTTCATTTACATTTTTGTAAAGATGTTTTATTAAAAGTCCAATGTCTTGAATTTTATTAAATTTACATTTCCAATGCCAAAGGTGATGGTCTCAACCAACCTATCTGTAATACATTGCGAAACATTTTTTCTATTATGTATAGTTTGTCAATATTTCATATTATAGAAACCTTTTTATTGTTGACCATTGATGAGTGCGTACTTTTTATTTTTAAACGTAATATAATAGTGAAGAGTCTCTTTTTTTAAGAAAATAGTCTGAAATGAAACACCTTAATGCTCACTATAGTAGCCTTAACTATTTAACATACTTGAAAAAAATCATTGTATTAAATCGTACATGTAGTCTGGGTTCCGACAGTTTAATATAGAGCGAAAGACGATCAAGCCAAAAGTTAAAAAAGCTTTCTATGCCATAGATGCTGCAGTATTTTTTTTACCTTGTTCCTATTCTATTGTTTAGTTTCATTTAAAAATCTAAAAACTTCTTGTTTCATTTATCACTATACACAAGCGTTCAGTTTGAATTTTGGGGCTGAATGTATTTAGAAGTAGCGACGTTTTTCATGTAGCGATCTTCATAGTAAATCTTTTCTACATATGTTTTCAGTGATGTTAAAAAGAGTTGTACCATATAGACTTTGGTAAGTTTGTTACTCAAATGTACAAGTAGGAAAATGTTACTGAATGTCGCCTAAGATACCTCAGCGTAAGACCACAATAATATAGTGAAAACGACTTCTAACACGTCAAGAAAGTGTTTACTTCCCTTTCAATAAAAGTAAGATCCCCAAATTCGTCAATCTCTATAATCATTATTCTGGTGCAGAAAACTCCAAAAAATTAAACGTTGATATGCTCATGAAGCAATCAGTATACGAACAAAGGTGGTATTGGTCAATTAAAACTTTTATTACTCTACTAGTAGTACTATTTATGAAACAGATGCTTTTTTTTTGTTGTTGAAAAGCCACACTAAAGGTGGTAATTTTTTTGAATAAATTTCACCATTCTAAAAATTTTTACATTGCTAATCATTAAAATGTATTTCGCATTGCAACAGGAATTAAAAAAAGCAAGTCATTTACACTCTCCTAAGAAATGTAAACCGCACGGTCGAATAACTAGTTGTCTTTGTCATATGGCTTAATGCAGTAATAAGATTTTTTACAGAAAGTCTATATGATCCTTTTGGTGTGGCGCAATAAATTGAAAGAAGTTTAATTCAAAACGATTTAGAACTGATGACCAGTTCAATGTTTTCTGTTATTTCCGCAATATTTCAACGGGTTTCGTATGTCCATTGTTTGTGAACTACATGAATATGCTGGTTAAACGTTCAACAATTTCAGCTGTTTGTATTTTGTAAAAATAATTTAAACAGATTAATGTTTGGTTTAACTGTAACATGAGAACTAAAAAAACATCAAAGTGAAACCTCTTCATAAAGGATTCAAGCTTTTTTTTTTGTTTTCATCTGGTTCAAGGTATCCGTTTTAAAAAAAATAAATTAAGAGTTTTTATCTCTTTTTAAAAAAAGAAATAGAATTTGGAAAGATCGTCACATTTATCTTTTCCATTCTATACAAAACTCAAAAACAAATTTATTTCATGGTTGAGTGGCTGTTGTATATCCCGACATAGATTGTTCTGAACATAACGTTTTCAACATGTCACTGCAATGGATTGACATTAAAAAATTAGGTAGATTAAATTATTTCGATTAGCACTGATGAGGATTGAAATTATAAACTGAAAAACTATATGGATTTTTATTTGCCATGATCTATCCTGGCAAGATAATCATGTTTAAGTTTATGGAAAAAAAAGTATTACTATCTTAACGTGAGAAAATTAAGCTCATTGCAAAATTACATAAAGCCATGGTGCATTGTTCTTACTTTATATACTTTAAGATTTATTTATAGTTTGCTTCCCAACAACACAAAAAACAGTTGTATTTTGTTGCTAAAAAATATTGATACATTTTGAAGAAAACTCTTCCTCCATACGTAAAACAATTTAATAGTGTAATCATGAGGATCTGAACAAAAATCTAAGCTCAATACTCCACTATGGAAACGGCTTAGAACGACGAATTTAAATTTTTTTGAAAAGGTGAGACTTCAAGCACTTCATCGTAAAATAAGCTCATCGTTTATCGTGTAAAACGTTATTTCACAGACACTATAGGATGGTCCATTAAAAAGTTTTTTTATTTTTATTAAAATAATAAACCGCAAATGAACGGATCCTTCGCACAAATTTTCTTGACGAATACATAAAAAATAAACAGTTCGAACGTTCTAAATTAGATCGCTGAAGGCATAAAAAAGCGCTTCTTAATGCTTTAATTATAAGGAAGGAATCAATATGTCTTTAACATATACTGGTGACTTTTGAATACATCACTGAGGGATCAATATTTTGATGAGTCAGTCATTATATTTTATACTTTCTCAACTTGCGTAGAACTGAATAAAAATTAAGAGAATCAATGTAATGCTTACTGGCTGTATGCTCACCAACATAGATTATAAAAAGTACTTTTACTGCTGTTGTACTATAGAAATGTGATCAAGGTCAATATACGAAGAATGAAAAAAAGCATAAATTTGGTTTAGCTAAAAAAGAAAAACCTATATTCTGTAAATCATATAAAGTAAGCGTTTCTTCTTGGAGACTGTTGCTGTTGTTAAAGTCCACATGAAACGTTTACAGAAATCAGAAAAATGAAACCGTTTCAATTATTAAAGATGTACTGACGTTAATAATAAAGATGGAAATTTCCATATAGTCTAGCTTAATATCAAAACATTAAAAATTCAAAATAAACTGCATTTCATTTACATTTTTGTAAAGATGTTTTATTAAAAGTTCAATGTCTTGAATTTTATTAAATTTACATTTCCAATGCCAAAGGTGATGGTCTCAACCAACCTATCTGTAATACATTGCGAAACATTTTTTCTATTATGTATAGTTTGTCAATATTTCAGATTATAGAAACCTTTTTATTGTTGACCATTGATGAGTGCGTACTTTTTATTTTTAAACGTAATATAATAGTGAAGAGTCTCTTTTTTTAAGAAAATAGACGGAAATGAAACACCTTAATGCTTACTATAGTAGCCTTAACTATTTAACATACTTGAAAAAAATCATTGTATTAAATCGTACATGTAGTCTGGGTTCTGACAGTTTAATATAGAGCGAAAGACGATCAAGCCAAAAGTTAAAAAAGCTTTCTATGCCATAGATGCTGCAGTATTTTTTTTACCTTGTTCCTATTCTATTGTTTAGTTTCATTTAAAAATCTAAAAACTTCTTGTTTCATTTATCACTATACACAAGCGTTCAGTTTGAATTTTGGGGTTGAATGTATTTAGAAGTAGCGACGTTTTTCATGTAGCGATCTTCATAGTAAATCTTTTCTACATATGTTTTCAGTGATGTTAAAAAGAGTTGTACCATATAGACTTTGGTAAGTTTGTTACTCAAATGTACAAGTAGGAAAATGTTACTGAATGTCGCCTAAGATACCTCAGCGTAAGACCACAATAATATAGTAAAAACGACTTCTAACACGTCAAGAAAGTGTTTACTTCCCTTTCAATAAAAGTAAGATCCCCAAATTCGTCAATCTCTATAATCATTATTCTGGTGCAGAAAACTCCAAAAAATTAAATGTTGATATGCTCATGAAGCAACCACTATACGAACAAAGGTGGTATTGGTCAATTAAAACATTTATCACTCTACTAGTAGTACTATTTATGAAACAGATGCTTTTTTTTTGTTGTTGAAAAGCCACACTAAAGGTGGTAATTTTTTTGAATAAATTTCACCATTCTAAAAATTTTTACATTGCTAATCATTAAAATTTATTTCGCATTGCAACAGGAATTAAAAAAAGCAAGTCATTTACACTCTCCTAAGAAATGTAAACCGCACGGTCGAATAACTAGTTGTCTTTGTCATATGGCTTAATGCAGTAATAAGATTTTTTACAGAAAGTCTATATGATCCTTTTGGTGTGGCGCAATAAATTGAAAGAAGTTTAATTCAAAACGATTTAGAACTGATGACCAGTTCAATGTTTTCTGTTATTTCCGCAATATTTCAACGGGTTTCGTATGTCCATTGTTTGTGAACTACATGAATATGCTGATTAAACGTTCAACAATTTCAGCTGTTTGTATTTTGTAAAAATAATTTAAACAGATTAATGTTTGGTTTAACTGTAACATGAGAACTAAAAAAACATCAAAGTGAAACCTCTTCATAAAGGATTCAAGCTTTTTTTTTTGTTTTCATCTGGTTCAAGGTATCCGTTTTAAAAAAAATAAATTAAGAGTTTTTATCTCTTTTTAAAAAAAGAAATAGAATTTGGAAAGATCGTCACATTTATCTTTTCCATTCTATACAAAACTCAAAAACAAATTTATTTCATGGTTGAGTGGCTGTTGTATATCCCGACATAGATTGTTCTGAACATAACGTTTTCAACATGTCACTGCAATGGATTGACATTAAAAAATTAGGTAGATTAAATTATTTCGATTAGCACTGATGAGGATTGAAATTATAAACTGAAAAACCATATGGATTTTTATTTGCCATGATCTATCCTGGCAAGATAATCATGTTTAAGTTTATGGAAAAAAAAGTATTACTATCTTAACGTAAAAAAATTAAGCTCATTGCAAAATTACATAAAGCCATGGTGCATTGTTCTTACTTTATATACTTTAAGATTTATTTATAGTTTGCTTTCCAACAACACAAAAAACAGTTGTATTTTGTTGCTAAAAAATATTGATACATTTTGAAGAAAACTCTTCCTCCATACGTAAAACAATTTAATAGTGTAATCATGAGGATCTGAACAAAAATCTAAGCTCAATACTCCACTATGGAAGCGGCTTAGAACGACGAATTTAAATTTTTTTGAAAAGGTGAGACTTCAAGCACTTCATCGTAAATAAGCTCATCGTTTATCGTGTAAAACGTTATTTCACAGACACTATAGGATGGTCCATTAAAAAGTTTTTTTATTTTTATTAAAATAATAAACCGCAAATGAACGGATCCTTCGCACAAATTTTCTTGACGAATACATAAAAAATAAACAGTTCGAACGTTCTAAATTAGATCGCTGAATGCATAAAAAGGCGCTTCTTAATGCTTTAATTATAAGGAAGGAATCAATATGTCTTTAACATATACTGGTGACTTTTGAATACATCACTGAGGGATCAATATTTTGATGAGTCAGTCATTATATTTTATACTTTCTCAACTTGCGTAGAACTGAATAAAAATTAAGAGAATCAATGTAATGCTTACTGGCTGTATGCTCACTAACATGGATTATAAAAAGTACTTTTACTGCTGTTGTACTATAGAAATGTGATCAAGGTCAATAAACGAAGAATGAAAAAAAGCATAAATTTGATTTAGCTAAAAAAGAAAAACGTATATTCTGTAAATCATATAAAGTAAGCGTTTCTTCTTGGAGACTGTTGCTGTTCGTAAAGTCCAAATGAAACTTTTACGGAAATCAGAAAAATGAAACCGTTTCAATTATTAAAGATGTACTGAGGTTAATAATAAAGATGGAAATTTCCATATAGTCTAGCTTAATATCAAAACATTAAAAATTCAAAATAAACTGCATTTCATTTACACTTTTGTAAAGATGTTTTATTAAAAGTCCAATGTCTTGCATTTTATTAAATTCACATTTCCAATGCCAAAGGTGACGGTCTCAACCAACCTATCTGTAATACATTGCGAAACATTTTTTCTATTATGTATAGTTTGTCAATATTTCAGATTATAGAAACCTTTTTATTGTTGACCATTGATGAGTGCGTACTTTTTATTTTTAAACGTAATATAATAGTGAAGAGTCTCTTTTTTTAAGAAAATAGACGGAAATGAAACACCTTAATGCTTACTATAGTAGCCTTAACTATTTAACATACTTGAAAAAAATCATTGTATTAAATCGTACATGTAGTCTGGGTTCTGACAGTTTAATATAGAGCGAAAGACGATCAAGCCAAAAGTTAAAAAAGCTTTCTATGCCATAGATGCTGCAGTATTTTTTTTACCTTGTTCCTATTCTATTGTTTAGTTTCATTTAAAAATCTAAAAACTTCTTGTTTCATTTATCACTATACACAAGCGTTCAGTTTGAATTTTGGGGCTGAATGTATTTAGAAGTAGCGACGTTTTTCATGTAGCGATCTTCAGAGTAAATCTTTTCTACATATGTTTTCAGTGATGTTAAAAAGAGTTGTACCATATAGACTTTGGTAAGTTTGTTACTCAAATGTACAAGTAGGAAAATGTTACTGAATGTCGCCTAAGATACCTCAGCGTAAGGCCACAATAATATAGTGAAAACGACTTCTAACACGTCAAGAAAGTGTTTACTTCCCTTTCAATAAAAGTAAGATCCCCAAATTCGTCAATCTGTATAATCATTATTCTGGTGCAGAAAACTCCAAAAAATTAAACGTTGATATGCTCATGAAGCAATCAGTATACGAACAAAGGTGGTATTGGTCAATTAAAACTTTTATCACTCTACTAGTAGTACTATTTATGAAACAGATGCTTCTTTTTTGTTGTTGAAAAGCCACACTAAAGGTGGTAATTTTTTTGAATAAATTTCACCATTCTAAAAATTTTTACATTGCTAATCATTAAAATGTATTTCGCATTGCAACAGGAATTAAAAAAAGCAAGTCATTTACACTCTCCTAAGAAATGTAAACCGCACGGTCGAATAACTAGTTGTCTTTGTCATATGGCTTAATGCAGTAATAAGATTTTTTACAGAAAGTCTATATGATTCTTTTGGTGTGGCGCAATAAATTGAAAGAAGTTTAATTCAAAACGATTTAGAACTGATGACCAGTTCAATGTTTTCTGTTATTTCCGCAATATTTCAACGGGTTTCGTATGTCCATTGTTTGTGAACTACATGAATATGCTGGTTAAACGTTCAACAATTTCAGCTGTTTGTATTTTGTAAAAATAATTTAAACAGATTAATGTTTGGTTTAACTGTAACATGAGAACTAAAAAAACATCAAAAGGAAACCTCTTCATAAAGGATTCAAGCTTTTTTTTTTGTTTTCATCAGGTTCAAGGTATCCGTTTTAAAAAAAATAAATTAAGAGTTTTTATCTCTTTTTAAAAAAAGAAATAGAATTTGGAAAGATCGTCACATTTATCTTTTCCATTCTATACAAAACTCAAAAACAAATTTATTTCATGGTTGAGTGGCTGTTGTATATCCCGACATAGATTGTTCTGAACATAACGTTTTCAACATGTCACTGCAATGGATTGACATTAAAAAATTAGGTAGATTAAATTATTTCGATTAGCACTGATGAGGATTGAAATTATAAACTGAAAAACTATATGGATTTTTATTTGCCATGATCTATCCTGGCAAGATAATCATGTTTAAGTTTATGGAAAAAAAAGTATTACTATCTTAACGTGAGAAAATTAAGCTCATTGCAAAATTACATAAAGCCATGGTGCATTGTTCTTACTTTATATACTTTAAGATTTATTTATAGTTTGCTTCCCAACAACACAAAAAACAGTTGTATTTTGTTGCTAAAAAATATTGATACATTTTGAAGAAAACTTTTCCTCCATACGTAAAACAATTTAATAGTGTAATCATGAGGATCTGAACAAAAATCTAAGCTCAATACTCCACTATGGAAACGGCTTAGAACGACGAATTTAAATTTTTTTGAAAAGGTGAGACTTCAAGCACTTCATCGTAAAATAAGCTCATCGTTTATCGTGTAAAACGTTATTTCACAGACACTATAGGATGGTCCATTAAAAAGTTTTTTTATTTTTATTAAAATAATAAACCGCAAATGAACGGATCCTTCGCACAAATTTTCTTGACGAATACATAAAAAATAAACAGTTCGAACGTTCTAAATTAGATCGCTGAAGGCATAAAAAAGCGCTTCTTAATGCTTTAATTATAAGGAAGGAATCAATATGTCTTTAACATATACTGGTGACTTTTGAATACATCACTGAGGGATCAATATTTTGATGAGTCAGTCATTATATTTTATACTTTCTCAACTTGCGTAGAACTGAATAAAAATTAAGAGAATCAATGTAATGCTTACTGGCTGTATGCTCACCAACATGGATTATAAAAAGTACTTTTACTGCTGTTGTACTATAGAAATGTGATCAAGGTCAATATACGAAGAATGAAAAAAAGCATAAATTTGGTTTAGCTAAAAAAGAAAAACCTATATTCTGTAAATCATATAAAGTAAGCGTTTCTTCTTGGAGACTGTTGCTGTTGTTAAAGTCCACATGAAACGTTTACAGAAATCAGAAAAATGAAACCGTTTCAATTATTAAAGATGTACTGACGTTAATAATAAAGATGGAAATTTCCATATAGTCTAGCTTAATATCAAAACATTAAAAATTCAAAATAAACTGCATTTCATTTACATTTTTGTAAAGATGTTTTATTAAAAGTCCAATGTCTTGAATTTTATTAAATTTACATTTCCAATGCCAAAGGTGATGGTCTCAACCAACCTATCTGTAATACATTGCGAAACATTTTTTCTATTATGTATAGTTTGTCAATATTTCATATTATAGAAACCTTTTAATTGTTGACCATTGATGAGTGCGTACTTTTTATTTTTAAACGTAATATAATAGTGAAGAGTCTCTTTTTTTAAGAAAATAGACGGAAATGAAACACCTTAATGCTTACTATAGTAGCCTTAACTATTTAACATACTTGAAAAAAATCATTGTATTAAATCGTACATGTAGTCTGGTTTCTGACAGTTTAATATAGAGCGAAAGACGATCAAGCCAAAAGTTAAAAAAGCTTTCTATGCCATAGATGCTGCAGTATTTTTTTTACCTTGTTCCTATTCTATTGTTTAGTTTCATTTAAAAATCTAAAAACTTCTTGTTTCATTTATCACTATACACAAGCGTTCAGTTTGAATTTTGGGGCTGAATGTATTTAGAAGTAGCGACGTTTTTCATGTAGCGATCTTCATAGTAAATCTTTTCTACATATGTTTTCAGTGATGTTAAAAAGAGTTGTACCATATAGACTTTGGTAAGTTTGTTACTCAAATGTACAAGTAGGAAAATGTTACTGAATGTCGCCTAAGATACCTCAGCATAAGACAACAATAATATAGTGAAAACGACTTCTAACACGTCAAGAAAGTGTTTACTTCCCTTTCAATAAAAGTAAGATCCCCAAATTCGCCAATCTCTATAATCATTATTCTGGTGCAGAAAACTCCAAAAAAATAAACGTTGATATGCTCATGAAGCAATCAGTATACGAACAAAGGTGGTATTGGTCAATTAAAACTTTTATCACTCTACTAGTAGTACTATTTATGAAACAGATGCTTTTTTTTTGTTGTTGAAAAGCCACACTAAAGGTGGTAATTTTTTTGAATAAATTTCACCATTCTAAAAATTTTTACATTGCTAATCATTAAAATGTATTTCGCATTGCAACAGGAATTAAAAAAAGCAAGTCATTTACACTCTCCTAAGAAATGTAAACCGCACGGTCGAATAACTAGTTGTCTTTGTCATATGGCTTAATGCAGTAATAAGATTTTTTACAGAAAGTCTATATGATCCTTTTGGTGTGGCGCAATAAATTGAAAGAAGTTTAATTCAAAACGATTTAGAACTGATGACCAGTTCAATGTTTTCTGTTATTTCCGCAATATTTCAACGGGTTTCGTATGTCCATTGTTTGTGAACTACATGAATATGCTGGTTAAACGTTCAACAATTTCAGCTGTTTGTATTTTGTAAAAATAATTTAAACAGATTAATGTTTGGTTTAACTGTAACATGAGAACTAAAAAAACATCAAAGTGAAACCTCTTCATAAAGGATTCAAGCTTTTTTTTTTGTTTTCATCTGGTTCAAGGTATCCGTTTTAAAAAAAAATAAATTAAGAGTTTTTATCTCTTTTTAAAAAAAGAAATAGAATTTGGAAAGATCGTCACATTTATCTTTTCCATTCTATACAAAACTCAAAAACAAATTCATTTCATGGTTGAGTGGCTGTTGTATATCCCGACATAGATTGTTCTGAACATAACGTTTTCAACATGTCACTGCAATGGATTGACATTAAAAAATTAGGTAGATTAAATTATTTCGATTAGCACTGATGAGGATTGAAATTATAAACTGAAAAACCATATGGATTTTTATTTGCCATGATCTATCCTGGCAAGATAATCATGTTTAAGTTTATGGAAAAAAAAGTATTACTATCTTAACGTAAAAAAATTAAGCTCATTGCAAAATTACATAAAACCATGGTGCATTGTTCTTACTTTATATACTTTAAGATTTATTTATAGTTTGCTTTCCAACAACACAAAAAACAGTTGTATTTTGTTGCTAAAAAATATTGATACATTTTGAAGAAAACTCTTCCTCCATACGTAAAACAATTTAATAGTGTAATCATGAGGATCTGAACAAAAATCTAAGCTCAATACTCCACTATGGAAGCGGCTTAGAACGACGAATTTAAATTTTTTTGAAAAGGTGAGACTTCAAGCACTTCATCGTAAATAAGCTCATCGTTTATCGTGTAAAACGTTATTTCACAGACACTATAGGATGGTCCATTAAAAAGTTTTTTTATTTTTATTAAAATAATAAACCGCAAATGAACGGATCCTTCGCACAAATTTTCTTGACGAATACATAAAAAATAAACAGTTCGAACGTTCTAAATTAGATCGCTGAATGCATAAAAAGGCGCTTCTTAATGCTTTAATTATAAGGAAGGAATCAATATGTCTTTAACATATACTGGTGACTTTTGAATACATCACTGAGGGATCAATATTTTGATGAGTCAGTCATTATATTTTATACTTTCTCAACTTGCGTAGAACTGAATAAAAATTAAGAGAATCAATGTAATGCTTACTGGCTGTATGCTCACCAACATAGATTATAAAAAGTACTTTTACTGCTGTTGTACTATAGAAATGTGATCAAGGTCAATAAACGAAGAATGAAAAAAAGCATAAATTTGATTTAGCTAAAAAAGAAAAACGTATATTCTGTAAATCATATAAAGTAAGCGTTTCTTCTTGGAGACTGTTGCTGTTCGTAAAGTCCACATGAAACGTTTACAGAAATCAGAAAAATGAAACCGTTTCAATTATTAAAGATGTACTGACGTTAATAATAAAGATCGAAATTTCCATATAGTCTAGCTTAATATCAAAACATTAAAAATTCAAAATAAACTGCATTTCATTTACATTTTTGTAAAGATGTTTTATTAAAAGTCCAATGTCTTGAATTTTATTAAATTTACATTTCCAATGCCAAAGGTGATGGTCTCAACCAACCTATCTGTAATACATTGCGAAACATTTTTTCTATTATGTATAGTTTGTCAATATTTCATATTATAGAAACCTTTTAATTGTTGACCATTGATGAGTGCGTACTTTTTATTTTTAAACGTAATATAATAGTGAAGAGTCTCTTTTTTTAAGAAAATAGACGGAAATGAAACACCTTAATGCTTACTATAGTAGCCTTAACTATTTAACATACTTGAAAAAAATCATTGTATTAAATCGTACATGTAGTCTGGTTTCTGACAGTTTAATATAGAGCGAAAGACGATCAAGCCAAAAGTTAAAAAAGCTTTCTATGCCATAGATGCTGCAGTATTTTTTTTACCTTGTTCCTATTCTATTGTTTAGTTTCATTTAAAAATCTAAAAACTTCTTGTTTCATTTATCACTATACACAAGCGTTCAGTTTGAATTTTGGGGCTGAATGTATTTAGAAGTAGCGACGTTTTTCATGTAGCGATCTTCATAGTAAATCTTTTCTACATATGTTTTCAGTGATGTTAAAAAGAGTTGTACCATATAGACTTTGGTAAGTTTGTTACTCAAATGTACAAGTAGGAAAATGTTACTGAATGTCGCCTAAGATACCTCAGCATAAGACAACAATAATATAGTGAAAACGACTTCTAACACGTCAAGAAAGTGTTTACTTCCCTTTCAATAAAAGTAAGATCCCCAAATTCGCCAATCTCTATAATCATTATTCTGGTGCAGAAAACTCCAAAAAAATAAACGTTGATATGCTCATGAAGCAATCAGTATACGAACAAAGGTGGTATTGGTCAATTAAAACTTTTATCACTCTACTAGTAGTACTATTTATGAAACAGATGCTTTTTTTTTGTTGTTGAAAAGCCACACTAAAGGTGGTAATTTTTTTGAATAAATTTCACCATTCTAAAAATTTTTACATTGCTAATCATTAAAATGTATTTCGCATTGCAACAGGAATTAAAAAAAGCAAGTCATTTACACTCTCCTAAGAAATGTAAACCGCACGGTCGAATAACTAGTTGTCTTTGTCATATGGCTTAATGCAGTAATAAGATTTTTTACAGAAAGTCTATATGATCCTTTTGGTGTGGCGCAATAAATTGAAAGAAGTTTAATTCAAAACGATTTAGAACTGATGACCAGTTCAATGTTTTCTGTTATTTCCGCAATATTTCAACGGGTTTCGTATGTCCATTGTTTGTGAACTACATGAATATGCTGGTTAAACGTTCAACAATTTCAGCTGTTTGTATTTTGTAAAAATAATTTAAACAGATTAATGTTTGGTTTAACTGTAACATGAGAACTAAAAAAACATCAAAGTGAAACCTCTTCATAAAGGATTCAAGCTTTTTTTTTTGTTTTCATCTGGTTCAAGGTATCCGTTTTAAAAAAAAATAAATTAAGAGTTTTTATCTCTTTTTAAAAAAAGAAATAGAATTTGGAAAGATCGTCACATTTATCTTTTCCATTCTATACAAAACTCAAAAACAAATTCATTTCATGGTTGAGTGGCTGTTGTATATCCCGACATAGATTGTTCTGAACATAACGTTTTCAACATGTCACTGCAATGGATTGACATTAAAAAATTAGGTAGATTAAATTATTTCGATTAGCACTGATGAGGATTGAAATTATAAACTGAAAAACCATATGGATTTTTATTTGCCATGATCTATCCTGGCAAGATAATCATGTTTAAGTTTATGGAAAAAAAAGTATTACTATCTTAACGTAAAAAAATTAAGCTCATTGCAAAATTACATAAAACCATGGTGCATTGTTCTTACTTTATATACTTTAAGATTTATTTATAGTTTGCTTCCCAACAACACAAAAAACAGTTGTATTTTGTTGCTAAAAAATATTGATACATTTTGAAGAAAACTTTTCCTCCATACGTAAAACAATTTAATAGTGTAATCATGAGGATCTGAACAAAAATCTAAGCTCAATACTCCACTATGGAAACGGCTTAGAACGACGAATTTAAATTTTTTTGAAAAGGTGAGACTTCAAGCACTTCATCGTAAAATAAGCTCATCGTTTATCGTGTAAAACGTTATTTCACAGACACTATAGGATGGTCCATTAAAAATTTTTTTTATTTTTATTAAAATAATAAACCGCAAATGAACGGATCCTTCGCACAAATTTTCTTGACGAATACATAAAAAATAAACAGTTCGAACGTTCTAAATTAGATCGCTGAAGGCATAAAAAAGCGCTTCTTAATGCTTTAATTATAAGGAAGGAATCAATATGTCTTTAACATATACTGGTGACTTTTGAATACATCACTGAGGGATCAATATTTTGATGAGTCAGTCATTATATTTTATACTTTCTCAACTTGCGTAGAACTGAATAAAAATTAGGAGAATCAATGTAATGCTTACTGGCTGTATGCTCACTAACATGGATTATAAAAAGTACTTTTACTGCTGTTGTACTATAGAAATGTGATCAAGGTCAATATACGAAGAATGAAAAAAAGCATAAATTTGATTTAGCTAAAAAAGAAAAACCTATATTCTGTAAATCATATAAAGTAAGCGTTTCTTCTTGGAGACTGTTGCTGTTGTTAAAGTCCACATGAAACGTTTACAGAAATCAGAAAAATGAAACCGTTTCAATTATTAAAGATGTACTGACGTTAATAATAAAGATGGAAATTTCCATATAGTCTAGCTTAATATCAAAACATTAAAAATTCAAAATAAACTGCATTTCATTTACACTTTTGTAAAGATGTTTTATTAAAAGTCCAATGTCTTGAATTTTATTAAATTTACATTTCCAATGCCAAAGGTGATGGTCTCAACCAACCTATCTGTAATACATTGCGAAACATTTTTTCTATTATGTATAGTTTGTCAATATTTCATATTATAGAAACCTTTTAATTGTTGACCATTGATGAGTGCGTACTTTTTATTTTTAAACGTAATATAATAGTGAAGAGTCTCTTTTTTTAAGAAAATAGACGGAAATGAAACACCTTAATGCTTACTATAGTAGCCTTAACTATTTAACATACTTGAAAAAAATCATTGTATTAAATCGTACATGTAGTCTGGTTTCTGACAGTTTAATATAGAGCGAAAGACGATCAAGCCAAAAGTTAAAAAAGCTTTCTATGCCATAGATGCTGCAGTATTTTTTTTACCTTGTTCCTATTCTATTGTTTAGTTTCATTTAAAAATCTAAAAACTTCTTGTTTCATTTATCACTATACACAAGCGTTCAGTTTGAATTTTGGGGTTGAATGTATTTAGAAGTAGCGACGTTTTTCATGTAGCGATCTTCATAGTAAATCTTTTCTACATATGTTTTCAGTGATGTTAAAAAGAGTTGTACCATATAGACTTTGGTAAGTTTGTTACTCAAATGTACAAGTAGGAAAATGTTACTGAATGTCGCCTAAGATACCTCAGCATAAGACAACAATAATATAGTGAAAACGACTTCTAACACGTCAAGAAAGTGTTTACTTCCCTTTCAATAAAAGTAAGATCCCCAAATTCGCCAATCTCTATAATCATTATTCTGGTGCAGAAAACTCCAAAAAAATAAACGTTGATATGCTCATGAAGCAATCAGTATACGAACAAAGGTGGTATTGGTCAATTAAAACTTTTATCACTCTACTAGTAGTACTATTTATGAAACAGATGCTTTTTTTTTGTTGTTGAAAAGCCACACTAAAGGTGGTAATTTTTTTGAATAAATTTCACCATTCTAAAAATTTTTACATTGCTAATCATTAAAATCTATTTCGCATTGCAACAGGAATTAAAAAAAGCAAGTCATTTACACTCTCCTAAGAAATGTAAACCGCACGGTCGAATAACTAGTAGTCTTTGTCATATGGCTTAATGCAGTAATAAGATTTTTTACAGAAAGTCTATATGATTCTTTTGGTGTGGCGCAATAAATTGAAAGAAGTTTAATTCAAAACGATTTAGAACTGATGACCAGTTCAATGTTTTCTGTTATTTCCGTAATATTTCAACGGGTTTCGTATGTCCATTGTTTGTGAACTACATGAATATGCTGATTAAACGTTCAACAATTTCAGCTGTTTGTATTTTGTAAAAATAATTTAAACAGATTAAAGGTTGGTTTAACTGTAACATGAGAACTAAAAAAACATCAAAAGGAAACCTCTTCATAAAGGATTCAAGCTTTTTTTTTTGTTTTCATCAGGTTCAAGGTATCCGTTTTAAAAAAAATAAATTAAGAGTTTTTATCTCTTTTTAAAAAAAGAAATAGAATTTGGAAAGATCGTCACATTTATCTTTTCCATTCTATACAAAACTCAAAAACAAATTTATTTCATGGTTGAGTGGCTGTTGTATATCCCGACATAGATTGTTCTGAACATAACGTTTTCAACATGTCACTGCAATGGATTGACATTAAAAAATTAGGTAGATTAAATTATTTCGATTAGCACTGATGAGGATTGAAATTATAAACTGAAAAACTATATGGATTTTTATTTGCCATGATCTATCCTGGCAAGATAATCATGTTTAAGTTTATGGAAAAAAAAGTATTACTATCTTAACGTGAGAAAATTAAGCTCATTGCAAAATTACATAAAGCCATGGTGCATTGTTCTTACTTTATATACTTTAAGATTTATTTATAGTTTGCTTCCCAACAACACAAAAAACAGTTGTATTTTGTTGCTAAAAAATATTGATACATTTTGAAGAAAACTTTTCCTCCATACGTAAAACAATTTAATAGTGTAATCATGAGGATCTGAACAAAAATCTAAGCTCAATACTCCACTATGGAAACGGCTTAGAACGACGAATTTAAATTTTTTTGAAAAGGTGAGACTTCAAGCACTTCATCGTAAAATAAGCTCATCGTTTATCGTGTAAAACGTTATTTCACAGACACTATAGGATGGTCCATTAAAAAGTTTTTTTATTTTTATTAAAATAATAAACCGCAAATGAACGGATCCTTCGCACAAATTTTCTTGACGAATACATAAAAAATAAACAGTTCGAACGTTCTAAATTAGATCGCTGAAGGCATAAAAAAGCGCTTCTTAATGCTTTAATTATAAGGAAGGAATCAATATGTCTTTAACATATACTGGTGACTTTTGAATACATCACTGAGGGATCAATATTTTGATGAGTCAGTCATTATATTTTATACTTTCTCAACTTGCGTAGAACTGAATAAAAATTAAGAGAATCAATGTAATGCTTACTGGCTGTATGCTCACCAACATGGATTATAAAAAGTACTTTTACTGCTGTTGTACTATAGAAATGTGATCAAGGTCAATATACGAAGAATGAAAAAAAGCATAAATTTGGTTTAGCTAAAAAAGAAAAACCTATATTCTGTAAATCATATAAAGTAAGCGTTTCTTCTTGGAGACTGTTGCTGTTGTTAAAGTCCACATGAAACGTTTACAGAAATCAGAAAAATGAAACCGTTTCAATTATTAAAGATGTACTGACGTTAATAATAAAGATGGAAATTTCCATATAGTCTAGCTTAATATCAAAACATTAAAAATTCAAAATAAACTGCATTTCATTTACATTTTTGTAAAGATGTTTTATTAAAAGTTCAATGTCTTGAATTTTATTAAATTTACATTTCCAATGCCAAAGGTGATGGTCTCAACCAACCTATCTGTAATACATTGCGAAACATTTTTTCTATTATGTATAGTTTGTCAATATTTCAGATTATAGAAACCTTTTTATTGTTGACCATTGATGAGTGCGTACTTTTTATTTTTAAACGTAATATAATAGTGAAGAGTCTCTTTTTTTAAGAAAATAGTCGGAAATGAAACACCTTAATGCTCACTATAGTAGCCTTAACTATTTAACATACTTGAAAAAAATCATTGTATTAAATCGTACATGTAGTCTGGGTTCCGACAGTTTAATATAGAGCGAAAGACGATCAAGCCAAAAGTTAAAAAAGCTTTCTATGCCATAGATGCTGCAGTATTTTTTTTTACCTTGTTCCTATTCTATTGTTTAGTTTCATTTAAAAATCTAAAAACTTCTTGTTTCATTTATCACTATACACAAGCGTTCAGTTTGAATTTTGGGGCTGAATGTATTTAGAAGTAGCGACGTTTTTCATGTAGCGATCTTCATAGTAAATCTTTTCTACATATGTTTTCAGTGATGTTAAAAAGAGTTGTACCATATAGACTTTGGTAAGTTTGTTACTCAAATGTACAAGTAGGAAAATGTTACTGAATGTCGCCTAAGATACCTCAGCATAAGACAACAATAATATAGTGAAAACGACTTCTAACACGTCAAGAAAGTGTTTACTTCCCTTTCAATAAAAGTAAGATCCCCAAATTCGCCAATCTCTATAATCATTATTCTGGTGCAGAAAACTCCAAAAAAATAAACGTTGATATGCTCATGAAGCAATCAGTATACGAACAAAGGTGGTATTGGTCAATTAAAACTTTTATCACTCTACTAGTAGTACTATTTATGAAACAGATGCTTTTTTTTTGTTGTTGATAAGCCACACTAAAGGTGGTAATTTTTTTGAATAAATTTCACCATTCTAAAAATTTTTACATTGCTAATCATTAAAATTTATTTCGCATTGCAACAGGAATTAAAAAAAGCAAGTCATTTACACTCTCCTAAGAAATGTAAACCGCACGGTCGAATAACTAGTAGTCTTTGTCATATGGCTTAATGCAGTAATAAGATTTTTTACAGAAAGTCTATATGATTCTTTTGGTGTGGCGCAATAAATTGAAAGAAGTTTAATTCAAAACGATTTAGAACTGATGACCAGTTCAATGTTTTCTGTTATTTCCGTAATATTTCAACGGGTTTCGTATGTCCATTGTTTGTGAACTACATGAATATGCTGGTTAAACGTTCAACAATTTCAGCTGTTTGTATTTTGTAAAAATAATTTAAACAGATTAAAGGTTGGTTTAACTGTAACATGAGAACTAAAAAAACATCAAAAGGAAACCTCTTCATAAAGGATTCAAGCTTTTTTTTTTGTTTTCATCAGGTTCAAGGTATCCGTTTTAAAAAAAATAAATTAAGAGTTTTTATCTCTTTTTAAAAAAAGAAATAGAATTTGGAAAGATCGTCACATTTATCTTTTCCATTCTATACAAAACTCAAAAACAAATTTATTTCATGGTTGAGTGGCTGTTGTATATCCCGACATAGATTGTTCTGAACATAACGTTTTCAACATGTCACTGCAATGGATTGACATTAAAAAATTAGGTAGATTAAATTATTTCGATTAGCACTGATGAGGATTGAAATTATAAACTGAAAAACTATATGGATTTTTATTTGCCATGATCTATCCTGGCAAGATAATCATGTTTAAGTTTATGGAAAAAAAAGTATTACTATCTTAACGTGAGAAAATTAAGCTCATTGCAAAATTACATAAAGCCATGGTGCATTGTTCTTACTTTATATACTTTAAGATTTATTTATAGTTTGCTTCCCAACAACACAAAAAACAGTTGTATTTTGTTGCTAAAAAATATTGATACATTTTGAAGAAAACTTTTCCTCCATACGTAAAACAATTTAATAGTGTAATCATGAGGATCTGAACAAAAATCTAAGCTCAATACTCCACTATGGAAACGGCTTAGAACGACGAATTTAAATTTTTTTGAAAAGGTGAGACTTCAAGCACTTCATCGTAAAATAAGCTCATCGTTTATCGTGTAAAACGTTATTTCACAGACACTATAGGATGGTCCATTAAAAAGTTTTTTTATTTTTATTAAAATAATAAACCGCAAATGAACGGATCCTTCGCACAAATTTTCTTGACGAATACATAAAAAATAAACAGTTCGAACGTTCTAAATTAGATCGCTGAAGGCATAAAAAAGCGCTTCTTAATGCTTTAATTATAAGGAAGGAATCAATATGTCTTTAACATATACTGGTGACTTTTGAATACATCACTGACGGATCAATATTTTGATGAGTCAGTCATTATATTTTATACTTTCTCAACTTGCGTAGAACTGAATAAAAATTAAGAGAATCAATGTAATGCTTACTGGCTGTATGCTCACCAACATGGATTATAAAAAGTACTTTTACTGCTGTTGTACTATAGAAATGTGATCAAGGTCAATATACGAAGAATGAAAAAAAGCATAAATTTGGTTTAGCTAAAAAAGAAAAACCTATATTCTGTAAATCATATAAAGTAAGCGTTTCTTCTTGGAGACTGTTGCTGTTGTTAAAGTCCACATGAAACGTTTACAGAAATCAGAAAAATGAAACCGTTTCAATTATTAAAGATGTACTGACGTTAATAATAAAGATCGAAATTTCCATATAATCTAGCTTAATATCAAAACATTAAAAATTCAAAATAAACTGCATTTCATTTACACTTTTGTAAAGATGTTTTATTAAAAGTCCAATGTCTTGCATTTTATTAAATTCACATTTCCAATGCCAAAGGTGACGGTCTCAACCAACCTATCTGTAATACATTGCGAAACATTTTTTCTATTATGTATAGTTTGTCAATATTTCAGATTATAGAAACCTTTTTATTGTTGACCATTGATGAGTGCGTACTTTTTATTTTTAAACGTAATATAATAGTGAAGAGTCTCTTTTTTTAAGAAAATAGTCGGAAATGAAACACCTTAATGCTCACTATAGTAGCCTTAACTATTTAACATACTTGAAAAAAATCATTGTATTAAATCGTACATGTAGTCTGGGTTCCGACAGTTTAATATAGAGCGAAAGACGATCAAGCCAAAAGTTAAAAAAGCTTTCTATGCCATAGATGCTGCAGTATTTTTTTTACCTTGTTCCTATTCTATTGTTTAGTTTCATTTAAAAATCTAAAAACTTCTTGTTTCATTTATCACTATACACAAGCGTTCAGTTTGAATTTTGGGGTTGAATGTATTTAGAAGTAGCGACGTTTTTCATGTAGCGATCTTCATAGTAAATCTTTTCTACATATGTTTTCAGTGATGTTAAAAAGAGTTGTAACATATAGACTTTGGTAAGTTTGTTACTCAAATGTACAAGTAGGAAAATGTTACTGAATGTCGCCTAAGATACCTCAGCGTAAGGCCACAATAATATAGTGAAAACGACTTCTAACACGTCAAGAAAGTGTTTACTTCCCTTTCAATAAAAGTAAGATCCCCAAATTCGTCAATCTCTATAATCATTATTCTGGTGCAGAAAACTCCAAAAAATTAAACGTTGATATGCTCATGAAGCAATCAGTATACGAACAAAGGTGGTATTGGTCAATTAAAACTTTTATCACTCTACTAGTAGTACTATTTATGAAACAGATGCTTTTTTTTTGTTGTTGAAAAGCCACACTAAAGGTGGTAATTTTTTTGAATAAATTTCACCATTCTAAAAATTTTTACATTGCTAATCATTAAAATGTATTTCGCATTGCAACAGAAATTAAAAAAAGCAAGTCATTTACACTCTCCTAAGAAATGTAAACCGCACGGTCGAATAACTAGTTGTCTTTGTCATATGGCTTAATGCAGTAATAAGATTTTTTACAAAAAGTCTATATGATCCTTTTGGTGTGGCGCAATAAATTGAAAGAAGTTTAATTCAAAACGATTTAGAACTGATGACCAGTTCAATGTTTTCTGTTATTTCCGCAATATTTCAACGGGTTTCGTATGTCCATTGTTTGTGAACTACATGAATATGCTGGTTAAACGTTCAACAATTTCAGCTGTTTGTATTTTGTAAAAATAATTTAAACAGATTAATGTTTGGTTTAACTGTAACATGAGAACTAAAAAAACATCAAAGTGAAACCTCTTCATAAAGGATTCAAGCTTTTTTTTTTGTTTTCATCAGGTTCAAGGTATCCGTTTTAAAAAAAATAAATTAAGAGTTTTTATCTCTTTTTAAAAAAAGAAATAGAATTTGGAAAGATCGTCACATTTATCTTTTCCATTCTATACAAAACTCAAAAACAAATTTATTTCATGGTTGAGTGGCTGTTGTATATCCCGACATAGATTGTTCTGAACATAACGTTTTCAACATGTCACTGCAATGGATTGACATTAAAAAATTAGGTAGATTAAATTATTTCGATTAGCACTGATGAGGATTGAAATTATAAACTGAAAAACCATATGGATTTTTATTTGCCATGATCTACCCTGGCAAGATAATCATGTTTAAGTTTATGGAAAAAAAAGTATTACTATCTTAACGTGAGAAAATTAAGCTCATTGCAAAATTACATAAAGCCATGGTGCATTGTTCTTACTTTATATACTTTAAGATTTATTTATAGTTTGCTTCCCAACAACACAAAAAACAGTTGTATTTTGTTGCTAAAAAATATTGATACATTTTGAAGAAAACTCTTCCTCCATACGTAAAACAATTTAATAGTGTAATCATGAGGATCTGAACAAAAATCTAAGCTCAATACTCCACTATGGAAACGGCTTAGAACGACGAATTTAAATTTTTTTGAAAAGGTGAGACTTCAAGCACTTCATCGTAAAATAAGCTCATCGTTTATCGTGTAAAACGTTATTTCACAGACACTATAGGATGGTCCATTAAAAAGTTTTTTTATTTTTATTAAAATAATAAACCGCAAATGAACGGATCCTTCGCACAAATTTTCTTGACGAATACATAAAAAATAAACAGTTCGAACGTTCTAAATTAGATCGCTGAAGGCATAAAAAAGCGCTTCTTAATGCTTTAATTATAAGGAAGGAATCAATATGTCTTTAACATATACTGGTGACTTTTGAATACATCACTGAGGGATCAATATTTTGATGAGTCAGTCATTATATTTTATACTTTCTCAACTTGCGTAGAACTGAATAAAAATTAAGAGAATTAATGTAATGCTTACTGGCTGTATGCTCACCAACATGGATTATAAAAAGTACTTTTACTGCTGTTGTACTATAGAAATGTGATCAAGGTCAATATACGAAGAATGAAAAAAAGCATAAATTTGGTTTAGCTAAAAAAGAAAAACCTATATTCTGTAAATCATATAAAGTAAGCGTTTCTTCTTGGAGACTGTTGCTGTTGTTAAAGTCCACATGAAACGTTTACAGAAATCAGAAAAATGAAACCGTTTCAATTATTAAAGATGTACTGACGTTAATAATAAAGATGGAAATTTCCATATAGTCTAGCTTAATATCAAAACATTAAAAATTCAAAATAAACTGCATTTCATTTACATTTTTGTAAAGATGTTTTATTAAAAGTTCAATGTCTTGAATTTTATTAAATTTACATTTCCAATGCCAAAGGTGATGGTCTCAACCAACCTATCTGTAATACATTGCGAAACATTTTTTCTATTATGTATAGTTTGTCAATATTTCAGATTATAGAAACCTTTTTATTGTTGACCATTGATGAGTGCGTACTTTTTATTTTTAAACGTAATATAATAGTGAAGAGTCTCTTTTTTTAAGAAAATAGTCGGAAATGAAACACCTTAATGCTTACTATAGTAGCCTTAACTATTTAACATACTTGAAAAAAATCATTGTATTAAATCGTACATGTAGTCTGGGTTCCGACAGTTTAATATAGAGCGAAAGACGATCAAGCCAAAAGTTAAAAAAGCTTTCTATGCCATAGATGCTGCAGTATTTTTTTTACCTTGTTCCTATTCTATTGTTTAGTTTCATTTAAAAATCTAAAAACTTCTTGTTTCATTTATCACTATACACAAGCGTTCAGTTTGAATTTTGGGGTTGAATGTATTTAGAAGTAGCGACGTTTTTCATGTAGCGATCTTCATAGTAAATCTTTTCTACATATGTTTTCAGTGATGTTAAAAAGAGTTGTAACATATAGACTTTGGTAAGTTTGTTACTCAAATGTACAAGTAGGAAAATGTTACTGAATGTCGCCTAAGATACCTCAGCGTAAGGCCACAATAATATAGTGAAAACGACTTCTAACACGTCAAGAAAGTGTTTACTTCCCTTTCAATAAAAGTAAGATCCCCAAATTCGTCAATCTCTATAATCATTATTCTGGTGCAGAAAACTCCAAAAAATTAAACGTTGATATGCTCATGAAGCAATCAGTATACGAACAAAGGTGGTATTGGTCAATTAAAACTTTTATCACTCTACTAGTAGTACTATTTATGAAACAGATGCTTTTTTTTTGTTGTTGAAAAGCCACACTAAAGGTGGTAATTTTTTTGAATAAATTTCACCATTCTAAAAATTTTTACATTGCTAATCATTAAAATGTATTTCGCATTGCAACAGAAATTAAAAAAAGCAAGTCATTTACACTCTCCTAAGAAATGTAAACCGCACGGTCGAATAACTAGTTGTCTTTGTCATATGGCTTAATGCAGTAATAAGATTTTTTACAAAAAGTCTATATGATCCTTTTGGTGTGGCGCAATAAATTGAAAGAAGTTTAATTCAAAACGATTTAGAACTGATGACCAGTTCAATGTTTTCTGTTATTTCCGCAATATTTCAACGGGTTTCGTATGTCCATTGTTTGTGAACTACATGAATATGCTGGTTAAACGTTCAACAATTTCAGCTGTTTGTATTTTGTAAAAATAATTTAAACAGATTAATGTTTGGTTTAACTGTAACATGAGAACTAAAAAAACATCAAAGTGAAACCTCTTCATAAAGGATTCAAGCTTTTTTTTTTGTTTTCATCAGGTTCAAGGTATCCGTTTTAAAAAAAATAAATTAAGAGTTTTTATCTCTTTTTAAAAAAAGAAATAGAATTTGGAAAGATCGTCACATTTATCTTTTCCATTCTATACAAAACTCAAAAACAAATTTATTTCATGGTTGAGTGGCTGTTGTATATCCCGACATAGATTGTTCTGAACATAACGTTTTCAACATGTCACTGCAATGGATTGACATTAAAAAATTAGGTAGATTAAATTATTTCGATTAGCACTGATGAGGATTGAAATTATAAACTGAAAAACCATATGGATTTTTATTTGCCATGATCTACCCTGGCAAGATAATCATGTTTAAGTTTATGGAAAAAAAAGTATTACTATCTTAACGTGAGAAAATTAAGCTCATTGCAAAATTACATAAAGCCATGGTGCATTGTTCTTACTTTATATACTTTAAGATTTATTTATAGTTTGCTTCCCAACAACACAAAAAACAGTTGTATTTTGTTGCTAAAAAATATTGATACATTTTGAAGAAAACTCTTCCTCCATACGTAAAACAATTTAATAGTGTAATCATGAGGATCTGAACAAAAATCTAAGCTCAATACTCCACTATGGAAACGGCTTAGAACGACGAATTTAAATTTTTTTGAAAAGGTGAGACTTCAAGCACTTCATCGTAAAATAAGCTCATCGTTTATCGTGTAAAACGTTATTTCACAGACACTATAGGATGGTCCATTAAAAAGTTTTTTTATTTTTATTAAAATAATAAACCGCAAATGAACGGATCCTTCGCACAAATTTTCTTGACGAATACATAAAAAATAAACAGTTCGAACGTTCTAAATTAGATCGCTGAAGGCATAAAAAAGCGCTTCTTAATGCTTTAATTATAAGGAAGGAATCAATATGTCTTTAACATATACTGGTGACTTTTGAATACATCACTGAGGGATCAATATTTTGATGAGTCAGTCATTATATTTTATACTTTCTCAACTTGCGTAGAACTGAATAAAAATTAAGAGAATTAATGTAATGCTTACTGGCTGTATGCTCACCAACATGGATTATAAAAAGTACTTTTACTGCTGTTGTACTATAGAAATGTGATCAAGGTCAATATACGAAGAATGAAAAAAAGCATAAATTTGGTTTAGCTAAAAAAGAAAAACCTATATTCTGTAAATCATATAAAGTAAGCGTTTCTTCTTGGAGACTGTTGCTGTTGTTAAAGTCCACATGAAACGTTTACAGAAATCAGAAAAATGAAACCGTTTCAATTATTAAAGATGTACTGACGTTAATAATAAAGATGGAAATTTCCATATAGTCTAGCTTAATATCAAAACATTAAAAATTCAAAATAAACTGCATTTCATTTACATTTTTGTAAAGATGTTTTATTAAAAGTTCAATGTCTTGAATTTTATTAAATTTACATTTCCAATGCCAAAGGTGATGGTCTCAACCAACCTATCTGTAATACATTGCGAAACATTTTTTCTATTATGTATAGTTTGTCAATATTTCAGATTATAGAAACCTTTTTATTGTTGACCATTGATGAGTGCGTACTTTTTATTTTTAAACGTAATATAATAGTGAAGGGTCTCTTTTTTTAAGAAAATAGTCGGAAATGAAACACCTTAATGCTTACTATAGTAGCCTTAACTATTTAACATACTTGAAAAAAATCATTGTATTAAATCGTACATGTAGTCTGGGTTCCGACAGTTTAATATAGAGCGAAAGACGATCAAGCCAAAAGTTAAAAAAGCTTTCTATGCCATAGATGCTGCAGTATTTTTTTTACCTTGTTCCTATTCTATTGTTTAGTTTCATTTAAAA
The DNA here is from genome assembly GCA_945859595.2 of Megachile willughbiella. Lineage (NCBI taxonomy): Eukaryota > Metazoa > Arthropoda > Insecta > Hymenoptera > Megachilidae > Megachile > Megachile willughbiella. The sequence goes on along the minus strand of CAMAOD020000055.1, from coordinate 65,892 downwards.
ATCTAAAAACTTCTTGTTTCATTTATCACTATACACAAGCGTTCAGTTTGAATTTTGGGGCTGAATGTATTTAGAAGTAGCGACGTTTTTCATGTAGCGATCTTCATAGTAAATCTTTTCTACATATGTTTTCAGTGATGTTAAAAAGAGTTGTACCATATAGACTTTGGTAAGTTTGTTACTCAAATGTACAAGTAGGAAAATGTTACTGAATGTCGCCTAAGATACCTCAGCATAAGACAACAATAATATAGTGAAAACGACTTCTAACACGTCAAGAAAGTGTTTACTTCCCTTTCAATAAAAGTAAGATCCCCAAATTCGCCAATCTCTATAATCATTATTCTGGTGCAGAAAACTCCAAAAAAATAAACGTTGATATGCTCATGAAGCAATCAGTATACGAACAAAGGTGGTATTGGTCAATTAAAACTTTTATCACTCTACTAGTAGTACTATTTATGAAACAGATGCTTTTTTTTTGTTGTTGATAAGCCACACTAAAGGTGGTAATTTTTTTGAATAAATTTCACCATTCTAAAAATTTTTACATTGCTAATCATTAAAATTTATTTCGCATTGCAACAGGAATTAAAAAAAGCAAGTCATTTACACTCTCCTAAGAAATGTAAACCGCACGGTCGAATAACTAGTAGTCTTTGTCATATGGCTTAATGCAGTAATAAGATTTTTTACAGAAAGTCTATATGATTCTTTTGGTGTGGCGCAATAAATTGAAAGAAGTTTAATTCAAAACGATTTAGAACTGATGACCAGTTCAATGTTTTCTGTTATTTCCGTAATATTTCAACGGGTTTCGTATGTCCATTGTTTGTGAACTACATGAATATGCTGGTTAAACGTTCAACAATTTCAGCTGTTTGTATTTTGTAAAAATAATTTAAACAGATTAAAGGTTGGTTTAACTGTAACATGAGAACTAAAAAAACATCAAAAGGAAACCTCTTCATAAAGGATTCAAGCTTTTTTTTTTGTTTTCATCAGGTTCAAGGTATCCGTTTTAAAAAAAATAAATTAAGAGTTTTTATCTCTTTTTAAAAAAAGAAATAGAATTTGGAAAGATCGTCACATTTATCTTTTCCATTCTATACAAAACTCAAAAACAAATTTATTTCATGGTTGAGTGGCTGTTGTATATCCCGACATAGATTGTTCTGAACATAACGTTTTCAACATGTCACTGCAATGGATTGACATTAAAAAATTAGGTAGATTAAATTATTTCGATTAGCACTGATGAGGATTGAAATTATAAACTGAAAAACTATATGGATTTTTATTTGCCATGATCTATCCTGGCAAGATAATCATGTTTAAGTTTATGGAAAAAAAAGTATTACTATCTTAACGTGAGAAAATTAAGCTCATTGCAAAATTACATAAAGCCATGGTGCATTGTTCTTACTTTATATACTTTAAGATTTATTTATAGTTTGCTTCCCAACAACACAAAAAACAGTTGTATTTTGTTGCTAAAAAATATTGATACATTTTGAAGAAAACTTTTCCTCCATACGTAAAACAATTTAATAGTGTAATCATGAGGATCTGAACAAAAATCTAAGCTCAATACTCCACTATGGAAACGGCTTAGAACGACGAATTTAAATTTTTTTGAAAAGGTGAGACTTCAAGCACTTCATCGTAAAATAAGCTCATCGTTTATCGTGTAAAACGTTATTTCACAGACACTATAGGATGGTCCATTAAAAAGTTTTTTTATTTTTATTAAAATAATAAACCGCAAATGAACGGATCCTTCGCACAAATTTTCTTGACGAATACATAAAAAATAAACAGTTCGAACGTTCTAAATTAGATCGCTGAAGGCATAAAAAAGCGCTTCTTAATGCTTTAATTATAAGGAAGGAATCAATATGTCTTTAACATATACTGGTGACTTTTGAATACATCACTGACGGATCAATATTTTGATGAGTCAGTCATTATATTTTATACTTTCTCAACTTGCGTAGAACTGAATAAAAATTAAGAGAATCAATGTAATGCTTACTGGCTGTATGCTCACCAACATGGATTATAAAAAGTACTTTTACTGCTGTTGTACTATAGAAATGTGATCAAGGTCAATATACGAAGAATGAAAAAAAGCATAAATTTGGTTTAGCTAAAAAAGAAAAACCTATATTCTGTAAATCATATAAAGTAAGCGTTTCTTCTTGGAGACTGTTGCTGTTGTTAAAGTCCACATGAAACGTTTACAGAAATCAGAAAAATGAAACCGTTTCAATTATTAAAGATGTACTGACGTTAATAATAAAGATCGAAATTTCCATATAATCTAGCTTAATATCAAAACATTAAAAATTCAAAATAAACTGCATTTCATTTACACTTTTGTAAAGATGTTTTATTAAAAGTCCAATGTCTTGCATTTTATTAAATTCACATTTCCAATGCCAAAGGTGACGGTCTCAACCAACCTATCTGTAATACATTGCGAAACATTTTTTCTATTATGTATAGTTTGTCAATATTTCAGATTATAGAAACCTTTTTATTGTTGACCATTGATGAGTGCGTACTTTTTATTTTTAAACGTAATATAATAGTGAAGAGTCTCTTTTTTTAAGAAAATAGTCGGAAATGAAACACCTTAATGCTCACTATAGTAGCCTTAACTATTTAACATACTTGAAAAAAATCATTGTATTAAATCGTACATGTAGTCTGGGTTCCGACAGTTTAATATAGAGCGAAAGACGATCAAGCCAAAAGTTAAAAAAGCTTTCTATGCCATAGATGCTGCAGTATTTTTTTTACCTTGTTCCTATTCTATTGTTTAGTTTCATTTAAAAATCTAAAAACTTCTTGTTTCATTTATCACTATACACAAGCGTTCAGTTTGAATTTTGGGGTTGAATGTATTTAGAAGTAGCGACGTTTTTCATGTAGCGATCTTCATAGTAAATCTTTTCTACATATGTTTTCAGTGATGTTAAAAAGAGTTGTAACATATAGACTTTGGTAAGTTTGTTACTCAAATGTACAAGTAGGAAAATGTTACTGAATGTCGCCTAAGATACCTCAGCGTAAGGCCACAATAATATAGTGAAAACGACTTCTAACACGTCAAGAAAGTGTTTACTTCCCTTTCAATAAAAGTAAGATCCCCAAATTCGTCAATCTCTATAATCATTATTCTGGTGCAGAAAACTCCAAAAAATTAAACGTTGATATGCTCATGAAGCAATCAGTATACGAACAAAGGTGGTATTGGTCAATTAAAACTTTTATCACTCTACTAGTAGTACTATTTATGAAACAGATGCTTTTTTTTTGTTGTTGAAAAGCCACACTAAAGGTGGTAATTTTTTTGAATAAATTTCACCATTCTAAAAATTTTTACATTGCTAATCATTAAAATGTATTTCGCATTGCAACAGGAATTAAAAAAAGCAAGTCATTTACACTCTCCTAAGAAATGTAAACCGCACGGTCGAATAACTAGTAGTCTTTGTCATATGGCTTAATGCAGTAATAAGATTTTTTACAAAAAGTCTATATGATCCTTTTGGTGTGGCGCAATAAATTGAAAGAAGTTTAATTCAAAACGATTTAGAACTGATGACCAGTTCAATGTTTTCTGTTATTTCCGCAATATTTCAACGGGTTTCGTATGTCCATTGTTTGTGAACTACATGAATATGCTGGTTAAACGTTCAACAATTTCAGCTGTTTGTATTTTGTAAAAATAATTTAAACAGATTAATGTTTGGTTTAACTGTAACATGAAAACTAAAAAAACATCAAAGTGAAACCTCTTCATAAAGGATTCAAGCTTTTTTTTTTGTTTTCATCAGGTTCAAGGTATCCGTTTTAAAAAAAATAAATTAAGAGTTTTTATCTCTTTTTAAAAAAAGAAATAGAATTTGGAAAGATCGTCACATTTATCTTTTCCATTCTATACAAAACTCAAAAACAAATTTATTTCATGGTTGAGTGGCTGTTGTATATCCCGACATAGATTGTTCTGAACATAACGTTTTCAACATGTCACTGCAATGGATTGACATTAAAAAATTAGGTAGATTAAATTATTTCGATTAGCACTGATGAGGATTGAAATTATAAACTGAAAAACCATATGGATTTTTATTTGCCATGATCTACCCTGGCAAGATAATCATGTTTAAGTTTATGGAAAAAAAAGTATTACTATCTTAACGTGAGAAAATTAAGCTCATTGCAAAATTACATAAAGCCATGGTGCATTGTTCTTACTTTATATACTTTAAGATTTATTTATAGTTTGCTTCCCAACAACACAAAAAACAGTTGTATTTTGTTGCTAAAAAATATTGATACATTTTGAAGAAAACTTTTCCTCCATACGTAAAACAATTTAATAGTGTAATCATGAGGATCTGAACAAAAATCTAAGCTCAATACTCCACTATGGAAACGGCTTAGAACGACGAATTTAAATTTTTTTGAAAAGGTGAGACTTCAAGCACTTCATCGTAAAATAAGCTCATCGTTTATCGTGTAAAACGTTATTTCACAGACACTATAGGATGGTCCATTAAAAAGTTTTTTTATTTTTATTAAAATAATAAACCGCAAATGAACGGATCCTTCGCACAAATTTTCTTGACGAATACATAAAAAATAAACAGTTCGAACGTTCTAAATTAGATCGCTGAAGGCATAAAAAAGCGCTTCTTAATGCTTTAATTATAAGGAAGGAATCAATATGTCTTTAACATATACTGGTGACTTTTGAATACATCACTGACGGATCAATATTTTGATGAGTCAGTCATTATATTTTATACTTTCTCAACTTGCGTAGAACTGAATAAAAATTAAGAGAATCAATGTAATGCTTACTGGCTGTATGCTCACCAACATGGATTATAAAAAGTACTTTTACTGCTGTTGTACTATAGAAATGTGATCAAGGTCAATATACGAAGAATGAAAAAAAGCATAAATTTGGTTTAGCTAAAAAAGAAAAACCTATATTCTGTAAATCATATAAAGTAAGCGTTTCTTCTTGGAGACTGTTGCTGTTGTTAAAGTCCACATGAAACGTTTACAGAAATCAGAAAAATGAAACCGTTTCAATTATTAAAGATGTACTGACGTTAATAATAAAGATCGAAATTTCCATATAATCTAGCTTAATATCAAAACATTAAAAATTCAAAATAAACTGCATTTCATTTACACTTTTGTAAAGATGTTTTATTAAAAGTCCAATGTCTTGCATTTTATTAAATTCACATTTCCAATGCCAAAGGTGACGGTCTCAACCAACCTATCTGTAATACATTGCGAAACATTTTTTCTATTATGTATAGTTTGTCAATATTTCAGATTATAGAAACCTTTTTATTGTTGACCATTGATGAGTGCGTACTTTTTATTTTTAAACGTAATATAATAGTGAAGAGTCTCTTTTTTTAAGAAAATAGTCGGAAATGAAACACCTTAATGCTCACTATAGTAGCCTTAACTATTTAACATACTTGAAAAAAATCATTGTATTAAATCGTACATGTAGTCTGGGTTCCGACAGTTTAATATAGAGCGAAAGACGATCAAGCCAAAAGTTAAAAAAGCTTTCTATGCCATAGATGCTGCAGTATTTTTTTTACCTTGTTCCTATTCTATTGTTTAGTTTCATTTAAAAATCTAAAAACTTCTTGTTTCATTTATCACTATACACAAGCGTTCAGTTTGAATTTTGGGGTTGAATGTATTTAGAAGTAGCGACGTTTTTCATGTAGCGATCTTCATAGTAAATCTTTTCTACATATGTTTTCAGTGATGTTAAAAAGAGTTGTAACATATAGACTTTGGTAAGTTTGTTACTCAAATGTACAAGTAGGAAAATGTTACTGAATGTCGCCTAAGATACCTCAGCGTAAGGCCACAATAATATAGTGAAAACGACTTCTAACACGTCAAGAAAGTGTTTACTTCCCTTTCAATAAAAGTAAGATCCCCAAATTCGTCAATCTCTATAATCATTATTCTGGTGCAGAAAACTCCAAAAAATTAAACGTTGATATGCTCATGAAGCAATCAGTATACGAACAAAGGTGGTATTGGTCAATTAAAACTTTTATCACTCTACTAGTAGTACTATTTATGAAACAGATGCTTTTTTTTTGTTGTTGAAAAGCCACACTAAAGGTGGTAATTTTTTTGAATAAATTTCACCATTCTAAAAATTTTTACATTGCTAATCATTAAAATGTATTTCGCATTGCAACAGGAATTAAAAAAAGCAAGTCATTTACACTCTCCTAAGAAATGTAAACCGCACGGTCGAATAACTAGTTGTCTTTGTCATATGGCTTAATGCAGTAATAAGATTTTTTACAAAAAGTCTATATGATCCTTTTGGTGTGGCGCAATAAATTGAAAGAAGTTTAATTCAAAACGATTTAGAACTGATGACCAGTTCAATGTTTTCTGTTATTTCCGCAATATTTCAACGGGTTTCGTATGTCCATTGTTTGTGAACTACATGAATATGCTGGTTAAACGTTCAACAATTTCAGCTGTTTGTATTTTGTAAAAATAATTTAAACAGATTAATGTTTGGTTTAACTGTAACATGAAAACTAAAAAAACATCAAAGTGAAACCTCTTCATAAAGGATTCAAGCTTTTTTTTTTGTTTTCATCAGGTTCAAGGTATCCGTTTTAAAAAAAATAAATTAAGAGTTTTTATCTCTTTTTAAAAAAAGAAATAGAATTTGGAAAGATCGTCACATTTATCTTTTCCATTCTATACAAAACTCAAAAACAAATTTATTTCATGGTTGAGTGGCTGTTGTATATCCCGACATAGATTGTTCTGAACATAACGTTTTCAACATGTCACTGCAATGGATTGACATTAAAAAATTAGGTAGATTAAATTATTTCGATTAGCACTGATGAGGATTGAAATTATAAACTGAAAAACCATATGGATTTTTATTTGCCATGATCTACCCTGGCAAGATAATCATGTTTAAGTTTATGGAAAAAAAAGTATTACTATCTTAACGTGAGAAAATTAAGCTCATTGCAAAATTACATAAAGCCATGGTGCATTGTTCTTACTTTATATACTTTAAGATTTATTTATAGTTTGCTTCCCAACAACACAAAAAACAGTTGTATTTTGTTGCTAAAAAATATTGATACATTTTGAAGAAAACTTTTCCTCCATACGTAAAACAATTTAATAGTGTAATCATGAGGATCTGAACAAAAATCTAAGCTCAATACTCCACTATGGAAACGGCTTAGAACGACGAATTTAAATTTTTTTGAAAAGGTGAGACTTCAAGCACTTCATCGTAAAATAAGCTCATCGTTTATCGTGTAAAACGTTATTTCACAGACACTATAGGATGGTCCATTAAAAAGTTTTTTTATTTTTATTAAAATAATAAACCGCAAATGAACGGATCCTTCGCACAAATTTTCTTGACGAATACATAAAAAATAAACAGTTCGAACGTTCTAAATTAGATCGCTGAAGGCATAAAAAAGCGCTTCTTAATGCTTTAATTATAAGGAAGGAATCAATATGTCTTTAACATATACTGGTGACTTTTGAATACATCACTGACGGATCAATATTTTGATGAGTCAGTCATTATATTTTATACTTTCTCAACTTGCGTAGAACTGAATAAAATTAAGAGAATCAATGTAATGCTTACTGGCTGTATGCTCACCAACATGGATTATAAAAAGTACTTTTACTGCTGTTGTACTATAGAAATGTGATCAAGGTCAATATACGAAGAATGAAAAAAAGCATAAATTTGGTTTAGCTAAAAAAGAAAAACCTATATTCTGTAAATCATATAAAGTAAGCGTTTCTTCTTGGAGACTGTTGCTGTTGTTAAAGTCCACATGAAACGTTTACAGAAATCAGAAAAATGAAACCGTTTCAATTATTAAAGATGTACTGACGTTAATAATAAAGATCGAAATTTCCATATAATCTAGCTTAATATCAAAACATTAAAAATTCAAAATAAACTGCATTTCATTTACACTTTTGTAAAGATGTTTTATTAAAAGTCCAATGTCTTGCATTTTATTAAATTCACATTTCCAATGCCAAAGGTGACGGTCTCAACCAACCTATCTGTAATACATTGCGAAACATTTTTTCTATTATGTATAGTTTGTCAATATTTCAGATTATAGAAACCTTTTTATTGTTGACCATTGATGAGTGCGTACTTTTTATTTTTAAACGTAATATAATAGTGAAGAGTCTCTTTTTTTAAGAAAATAGTCTGAAATGAAACACCTTAATGCTCACTATAGTAGCCTTAACTATTTAACATACTTGAAAAAAATCATTGTATTAAATCGTACATGTAGTCTGGGTTCCGACAGTTTAATATAGAGCGAAAGACGATCAAGCCAAAAGTTAAAAAAGCTTTCTATGCCATAGATGCTGCAGTATTTTTTTTACCTTGTTCCTATTCTATTGTTTAGTTTCATTTAAAAATCTAAAAACTTCTTGTTTCATTTATCACTATACACAAGCGTTCAGTTTGAATTTTGGGGCTGAATGTATTTAGAAGTAGCGACGTTTTTCATGTAGCGATCTTCATAGTAAATCTTTTCTACATATGTTTTCAGTGATGTTAAAAAGAGTTGTACCATATAGACTTTGGTAAGTTTGTTACTCAAATGTACAAGTAGGAAAATGTTACTGAATGTCGCCTAAGATACCTCAGCGTAAGGCCACAATAATATAGTGAAAACGACTTCTAACACGTCAAGAAAGTGTTTACTTCCCTTTCAATAAAAGTAAGATCCCCAAATTCGTCAATCTCTATAATCATTATTCTGGTGCAGAAAACTCCAAAAAATTAAACGTTGATATGCTCATGAAGCAATCAGTATACGAACAAAGGTGGTATTGGTCAATTAAAACTTTTATTACTCTACTAGTAGTACTATTTATGAAACAGATGCTTTTTTTTTGTTGTTGAAAAGCCACACTAAAGGTGGTAATTTTTTTGAATAAATTTCACCATTCTAAAAATTTTTACATTGCTAATCATTAAAATGTATTTCGCATTGCAACAGGAATTAAAAAAAGCAAGTCATTTACACTCTCCTAAGAAATGTAAACCGCACGGTCGAATAACTAGTTGTCTTTGTCATATGGCTTAATGCAGTAATAAGATTTTTTACAGAAAGTCTATATGATCCTTTTGGTGTGGCGCAATAAATTGAAAGAAGTTTAATTCAAAACGATTTAGAACTGATGACCAGTTCAATGTTTTCTGTTATTTCCGCAATATTTCAACGGGTTTCGTATGTCCATTGTTTGTGAACTACATGAATATGCTGGTTAAACGTTCAACAATTTCAGCTGTTTGTATTTTGTAAAAATAATTTAAACAGATTAATGTTTGGTTTAACTGTAACATGAGAACTAAAAAAACATCAAAGTGAAACCTCTTCATAAAGGATTCAAGCTTTTTTTTTTGTTTTCATCTGGTTCAAGGTATCCGTTTTAAAAAAAAATAAATTAAGAGTTTTTATCTCTTTTTAAAAAAAGAAATAGAATTTGGAAAGATCGTCACATTTATCTTTTCCATTCTATACAAAACTCAAAAACAAATTCATTTCATGGTTGAGTGGCTGTTGTATATCCCGACATAGATTGTTCTGAACATAACGTTTTCAACATGTCACTGCAATGGATTGACATTAAAAAATTAGGTAGATTAAATTATTTCGATTAGCACTGATGAGGATTGAAATTATAAACTGAAAAACCATATGGATTTTTATTTGCCATGATCTATCCTGGCAAGATAATCATGTTTAAGTTTATGGAAAAAAAAGTATTACTATCTTAACGTAAAAAAATTAAGCTCATTGCAAAATTACATAAAACCATGGTGCATTGTTCTTACTTTATATACTTTAAGATTTATTTATAGTTTGCTTTCCAACAACACAAAAAACAGTTGTATTTTGTTGCTAAAAAATATTGATACATTTTGAAGAAAACTCTTCCTCCATACGTAAAACAATTTAATAGTGTAATCATGAGGATCTGAACAAAAATCTAAGCTCAATACTCCACTATGGAAGCGGCTTAGAACGACGAATTTAAATTTTTTTGAAAAGGTGAGACTTCAAGCACTTCATCGTAAATAAGCTCATCGTTTATCGTGTAAAACGTTATTTCACAGACACTATAGGATGGTCCATTAAAAAGTTTTTTTATTTTTATTAAAATAATAAACCGCAAATGAACGGATCCTTCGCACAAATTTTCTTGACGAATACATAAAAAATAAACAGTTCGAACGTTCTAAATTAGATCGCTGAATGCATAAAAAGGCGCTTCTTAATGCTTTAATTATAAGGAAGGAATCAATATGTCTTTAACATATACTGGTGACTTTTGAATACATCACTGACGGATCAATATTTTGATGAGTCAGTCATTATATTTTATACTTTCTCAACTTGCGTAGAACTGAATAAAAATTAAGAGAATCAATGTAATGCTTACTGGCTGTATGCTCACTAACATGGATTATAAAAAGTACTTTTACTGCTGTTGTACTATAGAAATGTGATCAAGGTCAATAAACGAAGAATGAAAAAAAGCATAAATTTGATTTAGCTAAAAAAGAAAAACGTATATTCTGTAAATCATATAAAGTAAGCGTTTCTTCTTGGAGACTGTTGCTGTTCGTAAAGTCCACATGAAACTTTTACAGAAATCAGAAAAATGAAACCGTTTCAATTATTAAAGATGTACTGACGTTAATAATAAAGATGGAAATTTCCATATAGTCTAGCTTAATATCAAAACATTAAAAATTCAAAATAAACTGCATTTCATTTACATTTTTGTAAAGATGTTTTATTAAAAGTCCAATGTCTTGAATTTTATTAAATTTACATTTCTAATGCCAAAGGTGATGGTCTCAACCAACCTATCTGTAATACATTGCGAAACATTTTTTCTATTATGTATAGTTTGTCAATATTTCATATTATAGAAACCTTTTAATTGTTGACCATTGATGAGTGCGTACTTTTTATTTTTAAACGTAATATAATAGTGAAGAGTCTCTTTTTTTAAGAAAATAGACGGAAATGAAACACCTTAATGCTTACTATAGTAGCCTTAACTATTTAACATACTTGAAAAAAATCATTGTATTAAATCGTACATGTAGTCTGGTTTCTGACAGTTTAATATAGAGCGAAAGACGATCAAGCCAAAAAATAAAAAAGCTTTCTATGCCATAGATGCTGCAGTATTTTTTTTACCTTGTTCCTATTCTATTGTTTAGTTTCATTTAAAAATCTAAAAACTTCATGTTTCATTTATCACTATACACAAGCGTTCAGTTTGAATTTTGGGGCTGAATGTATTTAGAAGTAGCGACGTTTTTCATGTAGCGATCTTCATAGTAAATCTTTTCTACATATGTTTTCAGTGATGTTAAAAAGAGTTGTACCATATAGACTTTGGTAAGTTTGTTACTCAAATGTACAAGTAGGAAAATGTTACTGAATGTCGCCTAAGATACCTCAGCGTAAGGCCACAATAATATAGTGAAAACGACTTCTAACACGTCAAGAAAGTGTTTACTTCCCTTTCAATAAAAGTAAGATCCCCAAATTCGTCAATCTCTATAATCATTATTCTGGTGCAGAAAACTCCAAAAAATTAAACGTTGATATGCTCATGAAGCAATCAGTATACGAACAAAGGTGGTATTGGTCAATTAAAACTTTTATCACTCTACTAGTAGTACTATTTATGAAACAGATGCTTCTTTTTTGTTGTTGAAAAGCCACACTAAAGGTGGTAATTTTTTTGAATAAATTTCACCATTCTAAAAATTTTTACATTGCTAATCATTAAAATGTATTTCGCATTGCAACAGGAATTAAAAAAAGCAAGTCATTTACACTCTCCTAAGAAATGTAAACCGCACGGTCGAATAACTAGTTGTCTTTGTCATATGGCTTAATGCAGTAATAAGATTTTTTACAGAAAGTCTATATGATTCTTTTGGTGTGGCGCAATAAATTGAAAGAAGTTTAATTCAAAACGATTTAGAACTGATGACCAGTTCAATGTTTTCTGTTATTTCCGTAATATTTCAACGGGTTTCGTATGTCCATTGTTTGTGAACTACATGAATATGCTGGTTAAACGTTCAACAATTTCAGCTGTTTGTATTTTGTAAAAATAATTTAAACAGATTAAAGGTTGGTTTAACTGTAACATGAGAACTAAAAAAACATCAAAAGGAAACCTCTTCATAAAGCATTCAAGCTTTTTTTTTTGTTTTCATCAGGTTCAAGGTATCCGTTTAAAAAAAAAATAAATTAAGAGTTTTTATCTCTTTTTAAAAAAAGAAATAGAATTTGGAAAGATCGTCACATTTATCTTTTCCATTCTATACAAAACTCAAAAACAAATTTACTTCATGGTTGAGTGGCTGTTGTATATCCCGACATAGATTGTTCTGAACATAACGTTTTCAACATGTCACTGCAATGGATTGACATTAAAAAATTAGGTAGATTAAATTATTTCGATTAGCACTGATGAGGATTGAAATTATAAACTGAAAAACCATATGGATTTTTATTAGCCATGATCTATCCTGGCAAGATAATCATGTTTAAGTTTATGGAAAAAAAAGTATTACTATCTTAACGTAAAAAAATTAAGCTCATTGCAAAATTACATAAAACCATGGTGCATTGTTCTTACTTTATATACTTTAAGATTTATTTATAGTTTGCTTTCCAACAACACAAAAAACAGTTGTATTTTGTTGCTAAAAAATATTGATACATTTTGAAGAAAACTCTTCCTCCATACGTAAAACAATTTAATAGTGTAATCATGAGGATCTGAACAAAAATCTAAGCTCAATACTCCACTATGGAAGCGGCTTAGAACGACGAATTTAAATTTTTTTGAAAAGGTGAGACTTCAAGCACTTCATCGTAAATAAGCTCATCGTTTATCGTGTAAAACGTTATTTCACAGACACTATAGGATGGTCCATTAAAAAGTTTTTTTATTTTTATTAAAATAATAAACCGCAAATGAACGGATCCTTCGCACAAATTTTCTTGACGAATACATAAAAAATAAACAGTTCGAACGTTCTAAATTAGATCGCTGAATGCATAAAAAGGCGCTTCTTAATGCTTTAATTATAAGGAAGGAATCAATATGTCTTTAACATATACTGGTGACTTTTGAATACATCACTGACGGATCAATATTTTGATGAGTCAGTCATTATATTTTATACTTTCTCAACTTGCGTAGAACTGAATAAAAATTAAGAGAATCAATGTAATGCTTACTGGCTGTATGCTCACTAACATGGATTATAAAAAGTACTTTTACTGCTGTTGTACTATAGAAATGTGATCAAGGTCAATAAACGAAGAATGAAAAAAAGCATAAATTTGATTTAGCTAAAAAAGAAAAACGTATATTCTGTAAATCATATAAAGTAAGCGTTTCTTCTTGGAGACTGTTGCTGTTCGTAAAGTCCACATGAAACTTTTACAGAAATCAGAAAAATGAAACCGTTTCAATTATTAAAGATGTACTGACGTTAATAATAAAGATGGAAATTTCCATATAGTCTAGCTTAATATCAAAACATTAAAAATTCAAAATAAACTGCATTTCATTTACATTTTTGTAAAGATGTTTTATTAAAAGTCCAATGTCTTGAATTTTATTAAATTTACATTTCTAATGCCAAAGGTGATGGTCTCAACCAACCTATCTGTAATACATTGCGAAACATTTTTTCTATTATGTATAGTTTGTCAATATTTCATATTATAGAAACCTTTTAATTGTTGACCATTGATGAGTGCGTACTTTTTATTTTTAAACGTAATATAATAGTGAAGAGTCTCTTTTTTTAAGAAAATAGACGGAAATGAAACACCTTAATGCTTACTATAGTAGCCTTAACTATTTAACATACTTGAAAAAAATCATTGTATTAAATCGTACATGTAGTCTGGTTTCTGACAGTTTAATATAGAGCGAAAGACGATCAAGCCAAAAAATAAAAAAGCTTTCTATGCCATAGATGCTGCAGTATTTTTTTTACCTTGTTCCTATTCTATTGTTTAGTTTCATTTAAAAATCTAAAAACTTCATGTTTCATTTATCACTATACACAAGCGTTCAGTTTGAATTTTGGGGCTGAATGTATTTAGAAGTAGCGACGTTTTTCATGTAGCGATCTTCATAGTAAATCTTTTCTACATATGTTTTCAGTGATGTTAAAAAGAGTTGTACCATATAGACTTTGGTAAGTTTGTTACTCAAATGTACAAGTAGGAAAATGTTACTGAATGTCGCCTAAGATACCTCAGCGTAAGGCCACAATAATATAGTGAAAACGACTTCTAACACGTCAAGAAAGTGTTTACTTCCCTTTCAATAAAAGTAAGATCCCCAAATTCGTCAATCTCTATAATCATTATTCTGGTGCAGAAAACTCCAAAAAATTAAACGTTGATATGCTCATGAAGCAATCAGTATACGAACAAAGGTGGTATTGGTCAATTAAAACTTTTATCACTCTACTAGTAGTACTATTTATGAAACAGATGCTTCTTTTTTGTTGTTGAAAAGCCACACTAAAGGTGGTAATTTTTTTGAATAAATTTCACCATTCTAAAAATTTTTACATTGCTAATCATTAAAATGTATTTCGCATTGCAACAGGAATTAAAAAAAGCAAGTCATTTACACTCTCCTAAGAAATGTAAACCGCACGGTCGAATAACTAGTTGTCTTTGTCATATGGCTTAATGCAGTAATAAGATTTTTTACAGAAAGTCTATATGATTCTTTTGGTGTGGCGCAATAAATTGAAAGAAGTTTAATTCAAAACGATTTAGAACTGATGACCAGTTCAATGTTTTCTGTTATTTCCGTAATATTTCAACGGGTTTCGTATGTCCATTGTTTGTGAACTACATGAATATGCTGGTTAAACGTTCAACAATTTCAGCTGTTTGTATTTTGTAAAAATAATTTAAACAGATTAAAGGTTGGTTTAACTGTAACATGAGAACTAAAAAAACATCAAAAGGAAACCTCTTCATAAAGCATTCAAGCTTTTTTTTTTGTTTTCATCAGGTTCAAGGTATCCGTTTAAAAAAAAAATAAATTAAGAGTTTTTATCTCTTTTTAAAAAAAGAAATAGAATTTGGAAAGATCGTCACATTTATCTTTTCCATTCTATACAAAACTCAAAAACAAATTTACTTCATGGTTGAGTGGCTGTTGTATATCCCGACATAGATTGTTCTGAACATAACGTTTTCAACATGTCACTGCAATGGATTGACATTAAAAAATTAGGTAGATTAAATTATTTCGATTAGCACTGATGAGGATTGAAATTATAAACTGAAAAACTATATGGATTTTTATTAGCCATGATCTATCCTGGCAAGATAATCATGTTTAAGTTTATGGAAAAAAAAGTATTACTATCTTAACGTGAGAAAATTAAGCTCATTGCAAAATTACATAAAGCCATGGTGCATTGTTCTTACTTTATATACTTTAAGATTTATTTATAGTTTGCTTCCCAACAACACAAAAAACAGTTGTATTTTGTTGCTAAAAAATATTGATACATTTTGAAGAAAACTCTTCCTCCATACGTAAAACAATTTAATAGTGTAATCATGAGGATCTGAACAAAAATCTAAGCTCAATACTCCACTATGGAAACGGCTTAGAACGACGAATTTAAATTTTTTTGAAAAGGTGAGACTTCAAGCACTTCATCGTAAAATAAGCTCATCGTTTATCGTGTAAAACGTTATTTCACAGACACTATAGGATGGTCCATTAAAAAGTTTTTTTATTTTTATTAAAATAATAAACCGCAAATGAACGGATCCTTCGCACAAATTTTCTTGACGAATACATAAAAAATAAACAGTTCGAACGTTCTAAATTAGATCGCTGAAGGCATAAAAAAGCGCTTCTTAATGCTTTAATTATAAGGAAGGAATCAATATGTCTTTAACATATACTGGTGACTTTTGAATACATCACTGAGGGATCAATATTTTGATGAGTCAGTCATTATATTTTATACTTTCTCAACTTGCGTAGAACTGAATAAAAATTAAGAGAATTAATGTAATGCTTACTGGCTGTATGCTCACCAACATGGATTATAAAAAGTACTTTTACTGCTGTTGTACTATAGAAATGTGATCAAGGTCAATATACGAAGAATGAAAAAAAGCATAAATTTGGTTTAGCTAAAAAAGAAAAACCTATATTCTGTAAATCATATAAAGTAAGCGTTTCTTCTTGGAGACTGTTGCTGTTGTTAAAGTCCACATGAAACGTTTACAGAAATCAGAAAAATGAAACCGTTTCAATTATTAAAGATGTACTGACGTTAATAATAAAGATGGAAATTTCCATATAGTCTAGCTTAATATCAAAACATTAAAAATTCAAAATAAACTGCATTTCATTTACATTTTTGTAAAGATGTTTTATTAAAAGTTCAATGTCTTGAATTTTATTAAATTTACATTTCCAATGCCAAAGGTGATGGTCTCAACCAACCTATCTGTAATACATTGCGAAACATTTTTTCTATTATGTATAGTTTGTCAATATTTCAGATTATAGAAACCTTTTTATTGTTGACCATTGATGAGTGCGTACTTTTTATTTTTAAACGTAATATAATAGTGAAGGGTCTCTTTTTTTAAGAAAATAGTCGGAAATGAAACACCTTAATGCTTACTATAGTAGCCTTAACTATTTAACATACTTGAAAAAAATCATTGTATTAAATCGTACATGTAGTCTGGGTTCCGACAGTTTAATATAGAGCGAAAGACGATCAAGCCAAAAGTTAAAAAAGCTTTCTATGCCATAGATGCTGCAGTATTTTTTTTACCTTGTTCCTATTCTATTGTTTAGTTTCATTTAAAAATCTAAAAACTTCTTGTTTCATTTATCACTATACACAAGCGTTCAGTTTGAATTTTGGGGCTGAATGTATTTAGAAGTAGCGACGTTTTTCATGTAGCGATCTTCATAGTAAATCTTTTCTACATATGTTTTCAGTGATGTTAAAAAGAGTTGTACCATATAGACTTTGGTAAGTTTGTTACTCAAATGTACAAGTAGGAAAATGTTACTGAATGTCGCCTAAGATACCTCAGCATAAGACAACAATAATATAGTGAAAACGACTTCTAACACGTCAAGAAAGTGTTTACTTCCCTTTCAATAAAAGTAAGATCCCCAAATTCGCCAATCTCTATAATCATTATTCTGGTGCAGAAAACTCCAAAAAAATAAACGTTGATATGCTCATGAAGCAATCAGTATACGAACAAAGGTGGTATTGGTCAATTAAAACTTTTATCACTCTACTAGTAGTACTATTTATGAAACAGATGCTTTTTTTTTGTTGTTGATAAGCCACACTAAAGGTGGTAATTTTTTTGAATAAATTTCACCATTCTAAAAATTTTTACATTGCTAATCATTAAAATTTATTTCGCATTGCAACAGGAATTAAAAAAAGCAAGTCATTTACACTCTCCTAAGAAATGTAAACCGCACGGTCGAATAACTAGTAGTCTTTGTCATATGGCTTAATGCAGTAATAAGATTTTTTACAGAAAGTCTATATGATTCTTTTGGTGTGGCGCAATAAATTGAAAGAAGTTTAATTCAAAACGATTTAGAACTGATGACCAGTTCAATGTTTTCTGTTATTTCCGTAATATTTCAACGGGTTTCGTATGTCCATTGTTTGTGAACTACATGAATATGCTGGTTAAACGTTCAACAATTTCAGCTGTTTGTATTTTGTAAAAATAATTTAAACAGATTAAAGGTTGGTTTAACTGTAACATGAGAACTAAAAAAACATCAAAAGGAAACCTCTTCATAAAGGATTCAAGCTTTTTTTTTTGTTTTCATCAGGTTCAAGGTATCCGTTTTAAAAAAAATAAATTAAGAGTTTTTATCTCTTTTTAAAAAAAGAAATAGAATTTGGAAAGATCGTCACATTTATCTTTTCCATTCTATACAAAACTCAAAAACAAATTTATTTCATGGTTGAGTGGCTGTTGTATATCCCGACATAGATTGTTCTGAACATAACGTTTTCAACATGTCACTGCAATGGATTGACATTAAAAAATTAGGTAGATTAAATTATTTCGATTAGCACTGATGAGGATTGAAATTATAAACTGAAAAACTATATGGATTTTTATTTGCCATGATCTATCCTGGCAAGATAATCATGTTTAAGTTTATGGAAAAAAAAGTATTACTATCTTAACGTGAGAAAATTAAGCTCATTGCAAAATTACATAAAGCCATGGTGCATTGTTCTTACTTTATATACTTTAAGATTTATTTATAGTTTGCTTCCCAACAACACAAAAAACAGTTGTATTTTGTTGCTAAAAAATATTGATACATTTTGAAGAAAACTTTTCCTCCATACGTAAAACAATTTAATAGTGTAATCATGAGGATCTGAACAAAAATCTAAGCTCAATACTCCACTATGGAAACGGCTTAGAACGACGAATTTAAATTTTTTTGAAAAGGTGAGACTTCAAGCACTTCATCGTAAAATAAGCTCATCGTTTATCGTGTAAAACGTTATTTCACAGACACTATAGGATGGTCCATTAAAAAGTTTTTTTATTTTTATTAAAATAATAAACCGCAAATGAACGGATCCTTCGCACAAATTTTCTTGACGAATACATAAAAAATAAACAGTTCGAACGTTCTAAATTAGATCGCTGAAGGCATAAAAAAGCGCTTCTTAATGCTTTAATTATAAGGAAGGAATCAATATGTCTTTAACATATACTGGTGACTTTTGAATACATCACTGACGGATCAATATTTTGATGAGTCAGTCATTATATTTTATACTTTCTCAACTTGCGTAGAACTGAATAAAAATTAAGAGAATCAATGTAATGCTTACTGGCTGTATGCTCACCAACATGGATTATAAAAAGTACTTTTACTGCTGTTGTACTATAGAAATGTGATCAAGGTCAATATACGAAGAATGAAAAAAAGCATAAATTTGGTTTAGCTAAAAAAGAAAAACCTATATTCTGTAAATCATATAAAGTAAGCGTTTCTTCTTGGAGACTGTTGCTGTTGTTAAAGTCCACATGAAACGTTTACAGAAATCAGAAAAATGAAACCGTTTCAATTATTAAAGATGTACTGACGTTAATAATAAAGATCGAAATTTCCATATAATCTAGCTTAATATCAAAACATTAAAAATTCAAAATAAACTGCATTTCATTTACACTTTTGTAAAGATGTTTTATTAAAAGTCCAATGTCTTGCATTTTATTAAATTCACATTTCCAATGCCAAAGGTGACGGTCTCAACCAACCTATCTGTAATACATTGCGAAACATTTTTTCTATTATGTATAGTTTGTCAATATTTCAGATTATAGAAACCTTTTTATTGTTGACCATTGATGAGTGCGTACTTTTTATTTTTAAACGTAATATAATAGTGAAGAGTCTCTTTTTTTAAGAAAATAGTCGGAAATGAAACACCTTAATGCTCACTATAGTAGCCTTAACTATTTAACATACTTGAAAAAAATCATTGTATTAAATCGTACATGTAGTCTGGGTTCCGACAGTTTAATATAGAGCGAAAGACGATCAAGCCAAAAGTTAAAAAAGCTTTCTATGCCATAGATGCTGCAGTATTTTTTTTACCTTGTTCCTATTCTATTGTTTAGTTTCATTTAAAAATCTAAAAACTTCTTGTTTCATTTATCACTATACACAAGCGTTCAGTTTGAATTTTGGGGTTGAATGTATTTAGAAGTAGCGACGTTTTTCATGTAGCGATCTTCATAGTAAATCTTTTCTACATATGTTTTCAGTGATGTTAAAAAGAGTTGTAACATATAGACTTTGGTAAGTTTGTTACTCAAATGTACAAGTAGGAAAATGTTACTGAATGTCGCCTAAGATACCTCAGCGTAAGGCCACAATAATATAGTGAAAACGACTTCTAACACGTCAAGAAAGTGTTTACTTCCCTTTCAATAAAAGTAAGATCCCCAAATTCGTCAATCTCTATAATCATTATTCTGGTGCAGAAAACTCCAAAAAATTAAACGTTGATATGCTCATGAAGCAATCAGTATACGAACAAAGGTGGTATTGGTCAATTAAAACTTTTATCACTCTACTAGTAGTACTATTTATGAAACAGATGCTTTTTTTTTGTTGTTGAAAAGCCACACTAAAGGTGGTAATTTTTTTGAATAAATTTCACCATTCTAAAAATTTTTACATTGCTAATCATTAAAATGTATTTCGCATTGCAACAGGAATTAAAAAAAGCAAGTCATTTACACTCTCCTAAGAAATGTAAACCGCACGGTCGAATAACTAGTTGTCTTTGTCATATGGCTTAATGCAGTAATAAGATTTTTTACAAAAAGTCTATATGATCCTTTTGGTGTGGCGCAATAAATTGAAAGAAGTTTAATTCAAAACGATTTAGAACTGATGACCAGTTCAATGTTTTCTGTTATTTCCGCAATATTTCAACGGGTTTCGTATGTCCATTGTTTGTGAACTACATGAATATGCTGGTTAAACGTTCAACAATTTCAGCTGTTTGTATTTTGTAAAAATAATTTAAACAGATTAATGTTTGGTTTAACTGTAACATGAAAACTAAAAAAACATCAAAGTGAAACCTCTTCATAAAGGATTCAAGCTTTTTTTTTTGTTTTCATCAGGTTCAAGGTATCCGTTTTAAAAAAAATAAATTAAGAGTTTTTATCTCTTTTTAAAAAAAGAAATAGAATTTGGAAAGATCGTCACATTTATCTTTTCCATTCTATACAAAACTCAAAAACAAATTTATTTCATGGTTGAGTGGCTGTTGTATATCCCGACATAGATTGTTCTGAACATAACGTTTTCAACATGTCACTGCAATGGATTGACATTAAAAAATTAGGTAGATTAAATTATTTCGATTAGCACTGATGAGGATTGAAATTATAAACTGAAAAACCATATGGATTTTTATTTGCCATGATCTACCCTGGCAAGATAATCATGTTTAAGTTTATGGAAAAAAAAGTATTACTATCTTAACGTGAGAAAATTAAGCTCATTGCAAAATTACATAAAGCCATGGTGCATTGTTCTTACTTTATATACTTTAAGATTTATTTATAGTTTGCTTCCCAACAACACAAAAAACAGTTGTATTTTGTTGCTAAAAAATATTGATACATTTTGAAGAAAACTTTTCCTCCATACGTAAAACAATTTAATAGTGTAATCATGAGGATCTGAACAAAAATCTAAGCTCAATACTCCACTATGGAAACGGCTTAGAACGACGAATTTAAATTTTTTTGAAAAGGTGAGACTTCAAGCACTTCATCGTAAAATAAGCTCATCGTTTATCGTGTAAAACGTTATTTCACAGACACTATAGGATGGTCCATTAAAAAGTTTTTTTATTTTTATTAAAATAATAAACCGCAAATGAACGGATCCTTCGCACAAATTTTCTTGACGAATACATAAAAAATAAACAGTTCGAACGTTCTAAATTAGATCGCTGAAGGCATAAAAAAGCGCTTCTTAATGCTTTAATTATAAGGAAGGAATCAATATGTCTTTAACATATACTGGTGACTTTTGAATACATCACTGACGGATCAATATTTTGATGAGTCAGTCATTATATTTTATACTTTCTCAACTTGCGTAGAACTGAATAAAATTAAGAGAATCAATGTAATGCTTACTGGCTGTATGCTCACCAACATGGATTATAAAAAGTACTTTTACTGCTGTTGTACTATAGAAATGTGATCAAGGTCAATATACGAAGAATGAAAAAAAGCATAAATTTGGTTTAGCTAAAAAAGAAAAACCTATATTCTGTAAATCATATAAAGTAAGCGTTTCTTCTTGGAGACTGTTGCTGTTGTTAAAGTCCACATGAAACGTTTACAGAAATCAGAAAAATGAAACCGTTTCAATTATTAAAGATGTACTGACGTTAATAATAAAGATCGAAATTTCCATATAATCTAGCTTAATATCAAAACATTAAAAATTCAAAATAAACTGCATTTCATTTACACTTTTGTAAAGATGTTTTATTAAAAGTCCAATGTCTTGCATTTTATTAAATTCACATTTCCAATGCCAAAGGTGACGGTCTCAACCAACCTATCTGTAATACATTGCGAAACATTTTTTCTATTATGTATAGTTTGTCAATATTTCAGATTATAGAAACCTTTTTATTGTTGACCATTGATGAGTGCGTACTTTTTATTTTTAAACGTAATATAATAGTGAAGAGTCTCTTTTTTTAAGAAAATAGTCTGAAATGAAACACCTTAATGCTCACTATAGTAGCCTTAACTATTTAACATACTTGAAAAAAATCATTGTATTAAATCGTACATGTAGTCTGGGTTCCGACAGTTTAATATAGAGCGAAAGACGATCAAGCCAAAAGTTAAAAAAGCTTTCTATGCCATAGATGCTGCAGTATTTTTTTTACCTTGTTCCTATTCTATTGTTTAGTTTCATTTAAAAATCTAAAAACTTCTTGTTTCATTTATCACTATACACAAGCGTTCAGTTTGAATTTTGGGGCTGAATGTATTTAGAAGTAGCGACGTTTTTCATGTAGCGATCTTCATAGTAAATCTTTTCTACATATGTTTTCAGTGATGTTAAAAAGAGTTGTACCATATAGACTTTGGTAAGTTTGTTACTCAAATGTACAAGTAGGAAAATGTTACTGAATGTCGCCTAAGATACCTCAGCGTAAGGCCACAATAATATAGTGAAAACGACTTCTAACACGTCAAGAAAGTGTTTACTTCCCTTTCAATAAAAGTAAGATCCCCAAATTCGTCAATCTCTATAATCATTATTCTGGTGCAGAAAACTCCAAAAAATTAAACGTTGATATGCTCATGAAGCAATCAGTATACGAACAAAGGTGGTATTGGTCAATTAAAACTTTTATTACTCTACTAGTAGTACTATTTATGAAACAGATGCTTTTTTTTTGTTGTTGAAAAGCCACACTAAAGGTGGTAATTTTTTTGAATAAATTTCACCATTCTAAAAATTTTTACATTGCTAATCATTAAAATGTATTTCGCATTGCAACAGGAATTAAAAAAAGCAAGTCATTTACACTCTCCTAAGAAATGTAAACCGCACGGTCGAATAACTAGTTGTCTTTGTCATATGGCTTAATGCAGTAATAAGATTTTTTACAGAAAGTCTATATGATCCTTTTGGTGTGGCGCAATAAATTGAAAGAAGTTTAATTCAAAACGATTTAGAACTGATGACCAGTTCAATGTTTTCTGTTATTTCCGCAATATTTCAACGGGTTTCGTATGTCCATTGTTTGTGAACTACATGAATATGCTGGTTAAACGTTCAACAATTTCAGCTGTTTGTATTTTGTAAAAATAATTTAAACAGATTAATGTTTGGTTTAACTGTAACATGAGAACTAAAAAAACATCAAAGTGAAACCTCTTCATAAAGGATTCAAGCTTTTTTTTTTGTTTTCATCTGGTTCAAGGTATCCGTTTTAAAAAAAAATAAATTAAGAGTTTTTATCTCTTTTTAAAAAAAGAAATAGAATTTGGAAAGATCGTCACATTTATCTTTTCCATTCTATACAAAACTCAAAAACAAATTCATTTCATGGTTGAGTGGCTGTTGTATATCCCGACATAGATTGTTCTGAACATAACGTTTTCAACATGTCACTGCAATGGATTGACATTAAAAAATTAGGTAGATTAAATTATTTCGATTAGCACTGATGAGGATTGAAATTATAAACTGAAAAACCATATGGATTTTTATTTGCCATGATCTATCCTGGCAAGATAATCATGTTTAAGTTTATGGAAAAAAAAGTATTACTATCTTAACGTAAAAAAATTAAGCTCATTGCAAAATTACATAAAACCATGGTGCATTGTTCTTACTTTATATACTTTAAGATTTATTTATAGTTTGCTTTCCAACAACACAAAAAACAGTTGTATTTTGTTGCTAAAAAATATTGATACATTTTGAAGAAAACTCTTCCTCCATACGTAAAACAATTTAATAGTGTAATCATGAGGATCTGAACAAAAATCTAAGCTCAATACTCCACTATGGAAGCGGCTTAGAACGACGAATTTAAATTTTTTTGAAAAGGTGAGACTTCAAGCACTTCATCGTAAATAAGCTCATCGTTTATCGTGTAAAACGTTATTTCACAGACACTATAGGATGGTCCATTAAAAAGTTTTTTTATTTTTATTAAAATAATAAACCGCAAATGAACGGATCCTTCGCACAAATTTTCTTGACGAATACATAAAAAATAAACAGTTCGAACGTTCTAAATTAGATCGCTGAATGCATAAAAAGGCGCTTCTTAATGCTTTAATTATAAGGAAGGAATCAATATGTCTTTAACATATACTGGTGACTTTTGAATACATCACTGACGGATCAATATTTTGATGAGTCAGTCATTATATTTTATACTTTCTCAACTTGCGTAGAACTGAATAAAAATTAAGAGAATCAATGTAATGCTTACTGGCTGTATGCTCACTAACATGGATTATAAAAAGTACTTTTACTGCTGTTGTACTATAGAAATGTGATCAAGGTCAATAAACGAAGAATGAAAAAAAGCATAAATTTGATTTAGCTAAAAAAGAAAAACGTATATTCTGTAAATCATATAAAGTAAGCGTTTCTTCTTGGAGACTGTTGCTGTTCGTAAAGTCCACATGAAACTTTTACAGAAATCAGAAAAATGAAACCGTTTCAATTATTAAAGATGTACTGACGTTAATAATAAAGATGGAAATTTCCATATAGTCTAGCTTAATATCAAAACATTAAAAATTCAAAATAAACTGCATTTCATTTACATTTTTGTAAAGATGTTTTATTAAAAGTCCAATGTCTTGAATTTTATTAAATTTACATTTCTAATGCCAAAGGTGATGGTCTCAACCAACCTATCTGTAATACATTGCGAAACATTTTTTCTATTATGTATAGTTTGTCAATATTTCATATTATAGAAACCTTTTAATTGTTGACCATTGATGAGTGCGTACTTTTTATTTTTAAACGTAATATAATAGTGAAGAGTCTCTTTTTTTAAGAAAATAGACGGAAATGAAACACCTTAATGCTTACTATAGTAGCCTTAACTATTTAACATACTTGAAAAAAATCATTGTATTAAATCGTACATGTAGTCTGGTTTCTGACAGTTTAATATAGAGCGAAAGACGATCAAGCCAAAAAATAAAAAAGCTTTCTATGCCATAGATGCTGCAGTATTTTTTTTACCTTGTTCCTATTCTATTGTTTAGTTTCATTTAAAAATCTAAAAACTTCATGTTTCATTTATCACTATACACAAGCGTTCAGTTTGAATTTTGGGGCTGAATGTATTTAGAAGTAGCGACGTTTTTCATGTAGCGATCTTCATAGTAAATCTTTTCTACATATGTTTTCAGTGATGTTAAAAAGAGTTGTACCATATAGACTTTGGTAAGTTTGTTACTCAAATGTACAAGTAGGAAAATGTTACTGAATGTCGCCTAAGATACCTCAGCGTAAGGCCACAATAATATAGTGAAAACGACTTCTAACACGTCAAGAAAGTGTTTACTTCCCTTTCAATAAAAGTAAGATCCCCAAATTCGTCAATCTCTATAATCATTATTCTGGTGCAGAAAACTCCAAAAAATTAAACGTTGATATGCTCATGAAGCAATCAGTATACGAACAAAGGTGGTATTGGTCAATTAAAACTTTTATCACTCTACTAGTAGTACTATTTATGAAACAGATGCTTCTTTTTTGTTGTTGAAAAGCCACACTAAAGGTGGTAATTTTTTTGAATAAATTTCACCATTCTAAAAATTTTTACATTGCTAATCATTAAAATGTATTTCGCATTGCAACAGGAATTAAAAAAAGCAAGTCATTTACACTCTCCTAAGAAATGTAAACCGCACGGTCGAATAACTAGTTGTCTTTGTCATATGGCTTAATGCAGTAATAAGATTTTTTACAGAAAGTCTATATGATTCTTTTGGTGTGGCGCAATAAATTGAAAGAAGTTTAATTCAAAACGATTTAGAACTGATGACCAGTTCAATGTTTTCTGTTATTTCCGTAATATTTCAACGGGTTTCGTATGTCCATTGTTTGTGAACTACATGAATATGCTGGTTAAACGTTCAACAATTTCAGCTGTTTGTATTTTGTAAAAATAATTTAAACAGATTAAAGGTTGGTTTAACTGTAACATGAGAACTAAAAAAACATCAAAAGGAAACCTCTTCATAAAGGATTCAAGCTTTTTTTTTTGTTTTCATCAGGTTCAAGGTATCCGTTTAAAAAAAAAATAAATTAAGAGTTTTTATCTCTTTTTAAAAAAAGAAATAGAATTTGGAAAGATCGTCACATTTATCTTTTCCATTCTATACAAAACTCAAAAACAAATTTACTTCATGGTTGAGTGGCTGTTGTATATCCCGACATAGATTGTTCTGAACATAACGTTTTCAACATGTCACTGCAATGGATTGACATTAAAAAATTAGGTAGATTAAATTATTTCGATTAGCACTGATGAGGATTGAAATTATAAACTGAAAAACTATATGGATTTTTATTAGCCATGATCTATCCTGGCAAGATAATCATGTTTAAGTTTATGGAAAAAAAAGTATTACTATCTTAACGTGAGAAAATTAAGCTCATTGCAAAATTACATAAAGCCATGGTGCATTGTTCTTACTTTATATACTTTAAGATTTATTTATAGTTTGCTTCCCAACAACACAAAAAACAGTTGTATTTTGTTGCTAAAAAATATTGATACATTTTGAAGAAAACTCTTCCTCCATACGTAAAACAATTTAATAGTGTAATCATGAGGATCTGAACAAAAATCTAAGCTCAATACTCCACTATGGAAACGGCTTAGAACGACGAATTTAAATTTTTTTGAAAAGGTGAGACTTCAAGCACTTCATCGTAAAATAAGCTCATCGTTTATCGTGTAAAACGTTATTTCACAGACACTATAGGATGGTCCATTAAAAATTTTTTTTATTTTTATTAAAATAATAAACCGCAAATGAACGGATCCTTCGCACAAATTTTCTTGACGAATACATAAAAAATAAACAGTTCGAACGTTCTAAATTAGATCGCTGAAGGCATAAAAAAGCGCTTCTTAATGCTATAATTATAAGGAAGGAATCAATATGTCTTTAACATATACTGGTGACTTTTGAATACATCACTGAGGGATCAATATTTTGATGAGTCAGTCATTATATTTTATACTTTCTCAACTTGCGTAGAACTGAATAAAAATTAAGAGAATCAATGTAATGCTTACTGGCTGTATGCTCACCAACATGGATTATAAAAAGTACTTTTACTGCTGTTGTACTATAGAAATGTGATCAAGGTCAATATACGAAGAATGAAAAAAAGCATAAATTTGGTTTAGCTAAAAAAGAAAAACCTATATTCTGTAAATCATATAAAGTAAGCGTTTCTTCTTGGAGACTGTTGCTGTTGTTAAAGTCCACATGAAACGTTTACAGAAATCAGAAAAATGAAACCGTTTCAATTATTAAAGATGTACTGACGTTAATAATAAAGATCGAAATTTCCATATAGTCTAGCTTAATATCAAAACATTAAAAATTCAAAATAAACTGCATTTCATTTACATTTTTGTAAAGATGTTTTATTAAAAGTCCAATGTCTTGAATTTTATTAAATTTACATTTCCAATGCCAAAGGTGATGGTCTCAACCAACCTATCTGTAATACATTGCGAAACATTTTTTCTATTATGTATAGTTTGTCAATATTTCATATTATAGAAACCTTTTAATTGTTGACCATTGATGAGTGCGTACTTTTTATTTTTAAACGTAATATAATAGTGAAGAGTCTCTTTTTTTAAGAAAATAGACGGAAATGAAACACCTTAATGCTTACTATAGTAGCCTTAACTATTTAACATACTTGAAAAAAATCATTGTATTAAATCGTACATGTAGTCTGGTTTCTGACAGTTTAATATAGAGCGAAAGACGATCAAGCCAAAAGTTAAAAAAGCTTTCTATGCCATAGATGCTGCAGTATTTTTTTTACCTTGTTCCTATTCTATTGTTTAGTTTCATTTAAAAATCTAAAAACTTCTTGTTTCATTTATCACTATACACAAGCGTTCAGTTTGAATTTTGGGGCTGAATGTATTTAGAAGTAGCGACGTTTTTCATGTAGCGATCTTCATAGTAAATCTTTTCTACATATGTTTTCAGTGATGTTAAAAAGAGTTGTACCATATAGACTTTGGTAAGTTTGTTACTCAAATGTACAAGTAGGAAAATGTTACTGAATGTCGCCTAAGATACCTCAGCATAAGACAACAATAATATAGTGAAAACGACTTCTAACACGTCAAGAAAGTGTTTACTTCCCTTTCAATAAAAGTAAGATCCCCAAATTCGCCAATCTCTATAATCATTATTCTGGTGCAGAAAACTCCAAAAAAATAAACGTTGATATGCTCATGAAGCAATCAGTATACGAACAAAGGTGGTATTGGTCAATTAAAACTTTTATCACTCTACTAGTAGTACTATTTATGAAACAGATGCTTTTTTTTTGTTGTTGAAAAGCCACACTAAAGGTGGTAATTTTTTTGAATAAATTTCACCATTCTAAAAATTTTTACATTGCTAATCATTAAAATGTATTTCGCATTGCAACAGGAATTAAAAAAAGCAAGTCATTTACACTCTCCTAAGAAATGTAAACCGCACGGTCGAATAACTAGTTGTCTTTGTCATATGGCTTAATGCAGTAATAAGATTTTTTACAGAAAGTCTATATGATCCTTTTGGTGTGGCGCAATAAATTGAAAGAAGTTTAATTCAAAACGATTTAGAACTGATGACCAGTTCAATGTTTTCTGTTATTTCCGCAATATTTCAACGGGTTTCGTATGTCCATTGTTTGTGAACTACATGAATATGCTGGTTAAACGTTCAACAATTTCAGCTGTTTGTATTTTGTAAAAATAATTTAAACAGATTAATGTTTGGTTTAACTGTAACATGAGAACTAAAAAAACATCAAAGTGAAACCTCTTCATAAAGGATTCAAGCTTTTTTTTTTGTTTTCATCTGGTTCAAGGTATCCGTTTTAAAAAAAAATAAATTAAGAGTTTTTATCTCTTTTTAAAAAAAGAAATAGAATTTGGAAAGATCGTCACATTTATCTTTTCCATTCTATACAAAACTCAAAAACAAATTCATTTCATGGTTGAGTGGCTGTTGTATATCCCGACATAGATTGTTCTGAACATAACGTTTTCAACATGTCACTGCAATGGATTGACATTAAAAAATTAGGTAGATTAAATTATTTCGATTAGCACTGATGAGGATTGAAATTATAAACTGAAAAACCATATGGATTTTTATTTGCCATGATCTATCCTGGCAAGATAATCATGTTTAAGTTTATGGAAAAAAAAGTATTACTATCTTAACGTAAAAAAATTAAGCTCATTGCAAAATTACATAAAGCCATGGTGCATTGTTCTTACTTTATATACTTTAAGATTTATTTATAGTTTGCTTCCCAACAACACAAAAAACAGTTGTATTTTGTTGCTAAAAAATATTGATACATTTTGAAGAAAACTTTTCCTCCATACGTAAAACAATTTAATAGTGTAATCATGAGGATCTGAACAAAAATCTAAGCTCAATACTCCACTATGGAAACGGCTTAGAACGACGAATTTAAATTTTTTTGAAAAGGTGAGACTTCAAGCACTTCATCGTAAAATAAGCTCATCGTTTATCGTGTAAAACGTTATTTCACAGACACTATAGGATGGTCCATTAAAAAGTTTTTTTATTTTTATTAAAATAATAAACCGCAAATGAACGGATCCTTCGCACAAATTTTCTTGACGAATACATAAAAAATAAACAGTTCGAACGTTCTAAATTAGATCGCTGAAGGCATAAAAAAGCGCTTCTTAATGCTTTAATTATAAGGAAGGAATCAATATGTCTTTAACATATACTGGTGACTTTTGAATACATCACTGAGGGATCAATATTTTGATGAGTCAGTCATTATATTTTATACTTTCTCAACTTGCGTAGAACTGAATAAAAATTAAGAGAATTAATGTAATGCTTACTGGCTGTATGCTCACCAACATGGATTATAAAAAGTACTTTTACTGCTGTTGTACTATAGAAATGTGATCAAGGTCAATATACGAAGAATGAAAAAAAGCATAAATTTGGTTTAGCTAAAAAAGAAAAACCTATATTCTGTAAATCATATAAAGTAAGCGTTTCTTCTTGGAGACTGTTGCTGTTGTTAAAGTCCACATGAAACGTTTACAGAAATCAGAAAAATGAAACCGTTTCAATTATTAAAGATGTACTGACGTTAATAATAAAGATGGAAATTTCCATATAGTCTAGCTTAATATCAAAACATTAAAAATTCAAAATAAACTGCATTTCATTTACATTTTTGTAAAGATGTTTTATTAAAAGTTCAATGTCTTGAATTTTATTAAATTTACATTTCCAATGCCAAAGGTGATGGTCTCAACCAACCTATCTGTAATACATTGCGAAACATTTTTTCTATTATGTATAGTTTGTCAATATTTCAGATTATAGAAACCTTTTTATTGTTGACCATTGATGAGTGCGTACTTTTTATTTTTAAACGTAATATAATAGTGAAGGGTCTCTTTTTTTAAGAAAATAGTCGGAAATGAAACACCTTAATGCTTACTATAGTAGCCTTAACTATTTAACATACTTGAAAAAAATCATTGTATTAAATCGTACATGTAGTCTGGGTTCCGACAGTTTAATATAGAGCGAAAGACGATCAAGCCAAAAGTTAAAAAAGCTTTCTATGCCATAGATGCTGCAGTATTTTTTTTACCTTGTTCCTATTCTATTGTTTAGTTTCATTTAAAAATCTAAAAACTTCTTGTTTCATTTATCACTATACACAAGCGTTCAGTTTGAATTTTGGGGCTGAATGTATTTAGAAGTAGCGACGTTTTTCATGTAGCGATCTTCATAGTAAATCTTTTCTACATATGTTTTCAGTGATGTTAAAAAGAGTTGTACCATATAGACTTTGGTAAGTTTGTTACTCAAATGTACAAGTAGGAAAATGTTACTGAATGTCGCCTAAGATACCTCAGCATAAGACAACAATAATATAGTGAAAACGACTTCTAACACGTCAAGAAAGTGTTTACTTCCCTTTCAATAAAAGTAAGATCCCCAAATTCGCCAATCTCTATAATCATTATTCTGGTGCAGAAAACTCCAAAAAAATAAACGTTGATATGCTCATGAAGCAATCAGTATACGAACAAAGGTGGTATTGGTCAATTAAAACTTTTATCACTCTACTAGTAGTACTATTTATGAAACAGATGCTTTTTTTTTGTTGTTGATAAGCCACACTAAAGGTGGTAATTTTTTTGAATAAATTTCACCATTCTAAAAATTTTTACATTGCTAATCATTAAAATTTATTTCGCATTGCAACAGGAATTAAAAAAAGCAAGTCATTTACACTCTCCTAAGAAATGTAAACCGCACGGTCGAATAACTAGTAGTCTTTGTCATATGGCTTAATGCAGTAATAAGATTTTTTACAGAAAGTCTATATGATTCTTTTGGTGTGGCGCAATAAATTGAAAGAAGTTTAATTCAAAACGATTTAGAACTGATGACCAGTTCAATGTTTTCTGTTATTTCCGTAATATTTCAACGGGTTTCGTATGTCCATTGTTTGTGAACTACATGAATATGCTGGTTAAACGTTCAACAATTTCAGCTGTTTGTATTTTGTAAAAATAATTTAAACAGATTAAAGGTTGGTTTAACTGTAACATGAGAACTAAAAAAACATCAAAAGGAAACCTCTTCATAAAGGATTCAAGCTTTTTTTTTTGTTTTCATCAGGTTCAAGGTATCCGTTTTAAAAAAAATAAATTAAGAGTTTTTATCTCTTTTTAAAAAAAGAAATAGAATTTGGAAAGATCGTCACATTTATCTTTTCCATTCTATACAAAACTCAAAAACAAATTTATTTCATGGTTGAGTGGCTGTTGTATATCCCGACATAGATTGTTCTGAACATAACGTTTTCAACATGTCACTGCAATGGATTGACATTAAAAAATTAGGTAGATTAAATTATTTCGATTAGCACTGATGAGGATTGAAATTATAAACTGAAAAACTATATGGATTTTTATTTGCCATGATCTATCCTGGCAAGATAATCATGTTTAAGTTTATGGAAAAAAAAGTATTACTATCTTAACGTGAGAAAATTAAGCTCATTGCAAAATTACATAAAGCCATGGTGCATTGTTCTTACTTTATATACTTTAAGATTTATTTATAGTTTGCTTCCCAACAACACAAAAAACAGTTGTATTTTGTTGCTAAAAAATATTGATACATTTTGAAGAAAACTTTTCCTCCATACGTAAAACAATTTAATAGTGTAATCATGAGGATCTGAACAAAAATCTAAGCTCAATACTCCACTATGGAAACGGCTTAGAACGACGAATTTAAATTTTTTTGAAAAGGTGAGACTTCAAGCACTTCATCGTAAAATAAGCTCATCGTTTATCGTGTAAAACGTTATTTCACAGACACTATAGGATGGTCCATTAAAAAGTTTTTTTATTTTTATTAAAATAATAAACCGCAAATGAACGGATCCTTCGCACAAATTTTCTTGACGAATACATAAAAAATAAACAGTTCGAACGTTCTAAATTAGATCGCTGAAGGCATAAAAAAGCGCTTCTTAATGCTTTAATTATAAGGAAGGAATCAATATGTCTTTAACATATACTGGTGACTTTTGAATACATCACTGACGGATCAATATTTTGATGAGTCAGTCATTATATTTTATACTTTCTCAACTTGCGTAGAACTGAATAAAAATTAAGAGAATCAATGTAATGCTTACTGGCTGTATGCTCACCAACATGGATTATAAAAAGTACTTTTACTGCTGTTGTACTATAGAAATGTGATCAAGGTCAATATACGAAGAATGAAAAAAAGCATAAATTTGGTTTAGCTAAAAAAGAAAAACCTATATTCTGTAAATCATATAAAGTAAGCGTTTCTTCTTGGAGACTGTTGCTGTTGTTAAAGTCCACATGAAACGTTTACAGAAATCAGAAAAATGAAACCGTTTCAATTATTAAAGATGTACTGACGTTAATAATAAAGATCGAAATTTCCATATAATCTAGCTTAATATCAAAACATTAAAAATTCAAAATAAACTGCATTTCATTTACACTTTTGTAAAGATGTTTTATTAAAAGTCCAATGTCTTGCATTTTATTAAATTCACATTTCCAATGCCAAAGGTGACGGTCTCAACCAACCTATCTGTA
Source organism: Megachile willughbiella (assembly GCA_945859595.2). NCBI lineage: Eukaryota > Metazoa > Arthropoda > Insecta > Hymenoptera > Megachilidae > Megachile > Megachile willughbiella. The sequence goes on along the minus strand of CAMAOD020000055.1, from coordinate 32,177 downwards.
ATACATTGCGAAACATTTTTTCTATTATGTATAGTTTGTCAATATTTCAGATTATAGAAACCTTTTTATTGTTGACCATTGATGAGTGCGTACTTTTTATTTTTAAACGTAATATAATAGTGAAGAGTCTCTTTTTTTAAGAAAATAGTCGGAAATGAAACACCTTAATGCTCACTATAGTAGCCTTAACTATTTAACATACTTGAAAAAAATCATTGTATTAAATCGTACATGTAGTCTGGGTTCCGACAGTTTAATATAGAGCGAAAGACGATCAAGCCAAAAGTTAAAAAAGCTTTCTATGCCATAGATGCTGCAGTATTTTTTTTACCTTGTTCCTATTCTATTGTTTAGTTTCATTTAAAAATCTAAAAACTTCTTGTTTCATTTATCACTATACACAAGCGTTCAGTTTGAATTTTGGGGTTGAATGTATTTAGAAGTAGCGACGTTTTTCATGTAGCGATCTTCATAGTAAATCTTTTCTACATATGTTTTCAGTGATGTTAAAAAGAGTTGTAACATATAGACTTTGGTAAGTTTGTTACTCAAATGTACAAGTAGGAAAATGTTACTGAATGTCGCCTAAGATACCTCAGCGTAAGGCCACAATAATATAGTGAAAACGACTTCTAACACGTCAAGAAAGTGTTTACTTCCCTTTCAATAAAAGTAAGATCCCCAAATTCGTCAATCTCTATAATCATTATTCTGGTGCAGAAAACTCCAAAAAATTAAACGTTGATATGCTCATGAAGCAATCAGTATACGAACAAAGGTGGTATTGGTCAATTAAAACTTTTATCACTCTACTAGTAGTACTATTTATGAAACAGATGCTTTTTTTTTGTTGTTGAAAAGCCACACTAAAGGTGGTAATTTTTTTGAATAAATTTCACCATTCTAAAAATTTTTACATTGCTAATCATTAAAATGTATTTCGCATTGCAACAGGAATTAAAAAAAGCAAGTCATTTACACTCTCCTAAGAAATGTAAACCGCACGGTCGAATAACTAGTAGTCTTTGTCATATGGCTTAATGCAGTAATAAGATTTTTTACAAAAAGTCTATATGATCCTTTTGGTGTGGCGCAATAAATTGAAAGAAGTTTAATTCAAAACGATTTAGAACTGATGACCAGTTCAATGTTTTCTGTTATTTCCGCAATATTTCAACGGGTTTCGTATGTCCATTGTTTGTGAACTACATGAATATGCTGGTTAAACGTTCAACAATTTCAGCTGTTTGTATTTTGTAAAAATAATTTAAACAGATTAATGTTTGGTTTAACTGTAACATGAAAACTAAAAAAACATCAAAGTGAAACCTCTTCATAAAGGATTCAAGCTTTTTTTTTTGTTTTCATCAGGTTCAAGGTATCCGTTTTAAAAAAAATAAATTAAGAGTTTTTATCTCTTTTTAAAAAAAGAAATAGAATTTGGAAAGATCGTCACATTTATCTTTTCCATTCTATACAAAACTCAAAAACAAATTTATTTCATGGTTGAGTGGCTGTTGTATATCCCGACATAGATTGTTCTGAACATAACGTTTTCAACATGTCACTGCAATGGATTGACATTAAAAAATTAGGTAGATTAAATTATTTCGATTAGCACTGATGAGGATTGAAATTATAAACTGAAAAACCATATGGATTTTTATTTGCCATGATCTACCCTGGCAAGATAATCATGTTTAAGTTTATGGAAAAAAAAGTATTACTATCTTAACGTGAGAAAATTAAGCTCATTGCAAAATTACATAAAGCCATGGTGCATTGTTCTTACTTTATATACTTTAAGATTTATTTATAGTTTGCTTCCCAACAACACAAAAAACAGTTGTATTTTGTTGCTAAAAAATATTGATACATTTTGAAGAAAACTTTTCCTCCATACGTAAAACAATTTAATAGTGTAATCATGAGGATCTGAACAAAAATCTAAGCTCAATACTCCACTATGGAAACGGCTTAGAACGACGAATTTAAATTTTTTTGAAAAGGTGAGACTTCAAGCACTTCATCGTAAAATAAGCTCATCGTTTATCGTGTAAAACGTTATTTCACAGACACTATAGGATGGTCCATTAAAAAGTTTTTTTATTTTTATTAAAATAATAAACCGCAAATGAACGGATCCTTCGCACAAATTTTCTTGACGAATACATAAAAAATAAACAGTTCGAACGTTCTAAATTAGATCGCTGAAGGCATAAAAAAGCGCTTCTTAATGCTTTAATTATAAGGAAGGAATCAATATGTCTTTAACATATACTGGTGACTTTTGAATACATCACTGACGGATCAATATTTTGATGAGTCAGTCATTATATTTTATACTTTCTCAACTTGCGTAGAACTGAATAAAAATTAAGAGAATCAATGTAATGCTTACTGGCTGTATGCTCACCAACATGGATTATAAAAAGTACTTTTACTGCTGTTGTACTATAGAAATGTGATCAAGGTCAATATACGAAGAATGAAAAAAAGCATAAATTTGGTTTAGCTAAAAAAGAAAAACCTATATTCTGTAAATCATATAAAGTAAGCGTTTCTTCTTGGAGACTGTTGCTGTTGTTAAAGTCCACATGAAACGTTTACAGAAATCAGAAAAATGAAACCGTTTCAATTATTAAAGATGTACTGACGTTAATAATAAAGATCGAAATTTCCATATAATCTAGCTTAATATCAAAACATTAAAAATTCAAAATAAACTGCATTTCATTTACACTTTTGTAAAGATGTTTTATTAAAAGTCCAATGTCTTGCATTTTATTAAATTCACATTTCCAATGCCAAAGGTGACGGTCTCAACCAACCTATCTGTAATACATTGCGAAACATTTTTTCTATTATGTATAGTTTGTCAATATTTCAGATTATAGAAACCTTTTTATTGTTGACCATTGATGAGTGCGTACTTTTTATTTTTAAACGTAATATAATAGTGAAGAGTCTCTTTTTTTAAGAAAATAGTCGGAAATGAAACACCTTAATGCTCACTATAGTAGCCTTAACTATTTAACATACTTGAAAAAAATCATTGTATTAAATCGTACATGTAGTCTGGGTTCCGACAGTTTAATATAGAGCGAAAGACGATCAAGCCAAAAGTTAAAAAAGCTTTCTATGCCATAGATGCTGCAGTATTTTTTTTACCTTGTTCCTATTCTATTGTTTAGTTTCATTTAAAAATCTAAAAACTTCTTGTTTCATTTATCACTATACACAAGCGTTCAGTTTGAATTTTGGGGTTGAATGTATTTAGAAGTAGCGACGTTTTTCATGTAGCGATCTTCATAGTAAATCTTTTCTACATATGTTTTCAGTGATGTTAAAAAGAGTTGTAACATATAGACTTTGGTAAGTTTGTTACTCAAATGTACAAGTAGGAAAATGTTACTGAATGTCGCCTAAGATACCTCAGCGTAAGGCCACAATAATATAGTGAAAACGACTTCTAACACGTCAAGAAAGTGTTTACTTCCCTTTCAATAAAAGTAAGATCCCCAAATTCGTCAATCTCTATAATCATTATTCTGGTGCAGAAAACTCCAAAAAATTAAACGTTGATATGCTCATGAAGCAATCAGTATACGAACAAAGGTGGTATTGGTCAATTAAAACTTTTATCACTCTACTAGTAGTACTATTTATGAAACAGATGCTTTTTTTTTGTTGTTGAAAAGCCACACTAAAGGTGGTAATTTTTTTGAATAAATTTCACCATTCTAAAAATTTTTACATTGCTAATCATTAAAATGTATTTCGCATTGCAACAGGAATTAAAAAAAGCAAGTCATTTACACTCTCCTAAGAAATGTAAACCGCACGGTCGAATAACTAGTTGTCTTTGTCATATGGCTTAATGCAGTAATAAGATTTTTTACAAAAAGTCTATATGATCCTTTTGGTGTGGCGCAATAAATTGAAAGAAGTTTAATTCAAAACGATTTAGAACTGATGACCAGTTCAATGTTTTCTGTTATTTCCGCAATATTTCAACGGGTTTCGTATGTCCATTGTTTGTGAACTACATGAATATGCTGGTTAAACGTTCAACAATTTCAGCTGTTTGTATTTTGTAAAAATAATTTAAACAGATTAATGTTTGGTTTAACTGTAACATGAAAACTAAAAAAACATCAAAGTGAAACCTCTTCATAAAGGATTCAAGCTTTTTTTTTTGTTTTCATCAGGTTCAAGGTATCCGTTTTAAAAAAAATAAATTAAGAGTTTTTATCTCTTTTTAAAAAAAGAAATAGAATTTGGAAAGATCGTCACATTTATCTTTTCCATTCTATACAAAACTCAAAAACAAATTTATTTCATGGTTGAGTGGCTGTTGTATATCCCGACATAGATTGTTCTGAACATAACGTTTTCAACATGTCACTGCAATGGATTGACATTAAAAAATTAGGTAGATTAAATTATTTCGATTAGCACTGATGAGGATTGAAATTATAAACTGAAAAACCATATGGATTTTTATTTGCCATGATCTACCCTGGCAAGATAATCATGTTTAAGTTTATGGAAAAAAAAGTATTACTATCTTAACGTGAGAAAATTAAGCTCATTGCAAAATTACATAAAGCCATGGTGCATTGTTCTTACTTTATATACTTTAAGATTTATTTATAGTTTGCTTCCCAACAACACAAAAAACAGTTGTATTTTGTTGCTAAAAAATATTGATACATTTTGAAGAAAACTTTTCCTCCATACGTAAAACAATTTAATAGTGTAATCATGAGGATCTGAACAAAAATCTAAGCTCAATACTCCACTATGGAAACGGCTTAGAACGACGAATTTAAATTTTTTTGAAAAGGTGAGACTTCAAGCACTTCATCGTAAAATAAGCTCATCGTTTATCGTGTAAAACGTTATTTCACAGACACTATAGGATGGTCCATTAAAAAGTTTTTTTATTTTTATTAAAATAATAAACCGCAAATGAACGGATCCTTCGCACAAATTTTCTTGACGAATACATAAAAAATAAACAGTTCGAACGTTCTAAATTAGATCGCTGAAGGCATAAAAAAGCGCTTCTTAATGCTTTAATTATAAGGAAGGAATCAATATGTCTTTAACATATACTGGTGACTTTTGAATACATCACTGACGGATCAATATTTTGATGAGTCAGTCATTATATTTTATACTTTCTCAACTTGCGTAGAACTGAATAAAATTAAGAGAATCAATGTAATGCTTACTGGCTGTATGCTCACCAACATGGATTATAAAAAGTACTTTTACTGCTGTTGTACTATAGAAATGTGATCAAGGTCAATATACGAAGAATGAAAAAAAGCATAAATTTGGTTTAGCTAAAAAAGAAAAACCTATATTCTGTAAATCATATAAAGTAAGCGTTTCTTCTTGGAGACTGTTGCTGTTGTTAAAGTCCACATGAAACGTTTACAGAAATCAGAAAAATGAAACCGTTTCAATTATTAAAGATGTACTGACGTTAATAATAAAGATCGAAATTTCCATATAATCTAGCTTAATATCAAAACATTAAAAATTCAAAATAAACTGCATTTCATTTACACTTTTGTAAAGATGTTTTATTAAAAGTCCAATGTCTTGCATTTTATTAAATTCACATTTCCAATGCCAAAGGTGACGGTCTCAACCAACCTATCTGTAATACATTGCGAAACATTTTTTCTATTATGTATAGTTTGTCAATATTTCAGATTATAGAAACCTTTTTATTGTTGACCATTGATGAGTGCGTACTTTTTATTTTTAAACGTAATATAATAGTGAAGAGTCTCTTTTTTTAAGAAAATAGTCTGAAATGAAACACCTTAATGCTCACTATAGTAGCCTTAACTATTTAACATACTTGAAAAAAATCATTGTATTAAATCGTACATGTAGTCTGGGTTCCGACAGTTTAATATAGAGCGAAAGACGATCAAGCCAAAAGTTAAAAAAGCTTTCTATGCCATAGATGCTGCAGTATTTTTTTTACCTTGTTCCTATTCTATTGTTTAGTTTCATTTAAAAATCTAAAAACTTCTTGTTTCATTTATCACTATACACAAGCGTTCAGTTTGAATTTTGGGGCTGAATGTATTTAGAAGTAGCGACGTTTTTCATGTAGCGATCTTCATAGTAAATCTTTTCTACATATGTTTTCAGTGATGTTAAAAAGAGTTGTACCATATAGACTTTGGTAAGTTTGTTACTCAAATGTACAAGTAGGAAAATGTTACTGAATGTCGCCTAAGATACCTCAGCGTAAGGCCACAATAATATAGTGAAAACGACTTCTAACACGTCAAGAAAGTGTTTACTTCCCTTTCAATAAAAGTAAGATCCCCAAATTCGTCAATCTCTATAATCATTATTCTGGTGCAGAAAACTCCAAAAAATTAAACGTTGATATGCTCATGAAGCAATCAGTATACGAACAAAGGTGGTATTGGTCAATTAAAACTTTTATTACTCTACTAGTAGTACTATTTATGAAACAGATGCTTTTTTTTTGTTGTTGAAAAGCCACACTAAAGGTGGTAATTTTTTTGAATAAATTTCACCATTCTAAAAATTTTTACATTGCTAATCATTAAAATGTATTTCGCATTGCAACAGGAATTAAAAAAAGCAAGTCATTTACACTCTCCTAAGAAATGTAAACCGCACGGTCGAATAACTAGTTGTCTTTGTCATATGGCTTAATGCAGTAATAAGATTTTTTACAGAAAGTCTATATGATCCTTTTGGTGTGGCGCAATAAATTGAAAGAAGTTTAATTCAAAACGATTTAGAACTGATGACCAGTTCAATGTTTTCTGTTATTTCCGCAATATTTCAACGGGTTTCGTATGTCCATTGTTTGTGAACTACATGAATATGCTGGTTAAACGTTCAACAATTTCAGCTGTTTGTATTTTGTAAAAATAATTTAAACAGATTAATGTTTGGTTTAACTGTAACATGAGAACTAAAAAAACATCAAAGTGAAACCTCTTCATAAAGGATTCAAGCTTTTTTTTTTGTTTTCATCTGGTTCAAGGTATCCGTTTTAAAAAAAAATAAATTAAGAGTTTTTATCTCTTTTTAAAAAAAGAAATAGAATTTGGAAAGATCGTCACATTTATCTTTTCCATTCTATACAAAACTCAAAAACAAATTCATTTCATGGTTGAGTGGCTGTTGTATATCCCGACATAGATTGTTCTGAACATAACGTTTTCAACATGTCACTGCAATGGATTGACATTAAAAAATTAGGTAGATTAAATTATTTCGATTAGCACTGATGAGGATTGAAATTATAAACTGAAAAACCATATGGATTTTTATTTGCCATGATCTATCCTGGCAAGATAATCATGTTTAAGTTTATGGAAAAAAAAGTATTACTATCTTAACGTAAAAAAATTAAGCTCATTGCAAAATTACATAAAACCATGGTGCATTGTTCTTACTTTATATACTTTAAGATTTATTTATAGTTTGCTTTCCAACAACACAAAAAACAGTTGTATTTTGTTGCTAAAAAATATTGATACATTTTGAAGAAAACTCTTCCTCCATACGTAAAACAATTTAATAGTGTAATCATGAGGATCTGAACAAAAATCTAAGCTCAATACTCCACTATGGAAGCGGCTTAGAACGACGAATTTAAATTTTTTTGAAAAGGTGAGACTTCAAGCACTTCATCGTAAATAAGCTCATCGTTTATCGTGTAAAACGTTATTTCACAGACACTATAGGATGGTCCATTAAAAAGTTTTTTTATTTTTATTAAAATAATAAACCGCAAATGAACGGATCCTTCGCACAAATTTTCTTGACGAATACATAAAAAATAAACAGTTCGAACGTTCTAAATTAGATCGCTGAATGCATAAAAAGGCGCTTCTTAATGCTTTAATTATAAGGAAGGAATCAATATGTCTTTAACATATACTGGTGACTTTTGAATACATCACTGACGGATCAATATTTTGATGAGTCAGTCATTATATTTTATACTTTCTCAACTTGCGTAGAACTGAATAAAAATTAAGAGAATCAATGTAATGCTTACTGGCTGTATGCTCACTAACATGGATTATAAAAAGTACTTTTACTGCTGTTGTACTATAGAAATGTGATCAAGGTCAATAAACGAAGAATGAAAAAAAGCATAAATTTGATTTAGCTAAAAAAGAAAAACGTATATTCTGTAAATCATATAAAGTAAGCGTTTCTTCTTGGAGACTGTTGCTGTTCGTAAAGTCCACATGAAACTTTTACAGAAATCAGAAAAATGAAACCGTTTCAATTATTAAAGATGTACTGACGTTAATAATAAAGATGGAAATTTCCATATAGTCTAGCTTAATATCAAAACATTAAAAATTCAAAATAAACTGCATTTCATTTACATTTTTGTAAAGATGTTTTATTAAAAGTCCAATGTCTTGAATTTTATTAAATTTACATTTCTAATGCCAAAGGTGATGGTCTCAACCAACCTATCTGTAATACATTGCGAAACATTTTTTCTATTATGTATAGTTTGTCAATATTTCATATTATAGAAACCTTTTAATTGTTGACCATTGATGAGTGCGTACTTTTTATTTTTAAACGTAATATAATAGTGAAGAGTCTCTTTTTTTAAGAAAATAGACGGAAATGAAACACCTTAATGCTTACTATAGTAGCCTTAACTATTTAACATACTTGAAAAAAATCATTGTATTAAATCGTACATGTAGTCTGGTTTCTGACAGTTTAATATAGAGCGAAAGACGATCAAGCCAAAAAATAAAAAAGCTTTCTATGCCATAGATGCTGCAGTATTTTTTTTACCTTGTTCCTATTCTATTGTTTAGTTTCATTTAAAAATCTAAAAACTTCATGTTTCATTTATCACTATACACAAGCGTTCAGTTTGAATTTTGGGGCTGAATGTATTTAGAAGTAGCGACGTTTTTCATGTAGCGATCTTCATAGTAAATCTTTTCTACATATGTTTTCAGTGATGTTAAAAAGAGTTGTACCATATAGACTTTGGTAAGTTTGTTACTCAAATGTACAAGTAGGAAAATGTTACTGAATGTCGCCTAAGATACCTCAGCGTAAGGCCACAATAATATAGTGAAAACGACTTCTAACACGTCAAGAAAGTGTTTACTTCCCTTTCAATAAAAGTAAGATCCCCAAATTCGTCAATCTCTATAATCATTATTCTGGTGCAGAAAACTCCAAAAAATTAAACGTTGATATGCTCATGAAGCAATCAGTATACGAACAAAGGTGGTATTGGTCAATTAAAACTTTTATCACTCTACTAGTAGTACTATTTATGAAACAGATGCTTCTTTTTTGTTGTTGAAAAGCCACACTAAAGGTGGTAATTTTTTTGAATAAATTTCACCATTCTAAAAATTTTTACATTGCTAATCATTAAAATGTATTTCGCATTGCAACAGGAATTAAAAAAAGCAAGTCATTTACACTCTCCTAAGAAATGTAAACCGCACGGTCGAATAACTAGTTGTCTTTGTCATATGGCTTAATGCAGTAATAAGATTTTTTACAGAAAGTCTATATGATTCTTTTGGTGTGGCGCAATAAATTGAAAGAAGTTTAATTCAAAACGATTTAGAACTGATGACCAGTTCAATGTTTTCTGTTATTTCCGTAATATTTCAACGGGTTTCGTATGTCCATTGTTTGTGAACTACATGAATATGCTGGTTAAACGTTCAACAATTTCAGCTGTTTGTATTTTGTAAAAATAATTTAAACAGATTAAAGGTTGGTTTAACTGTAACATGAGAACTAAAAAAACATCAAAAGGAAACCTCTTCATAAAGCATTCAAGCTTTTTTTTTTGTTTTCATCAGGTTCAAGGTATCCGTTTAAAAAAAAAATAAATTAAGAGTTTTTATCTCTTTTTAAAAAAAGAAATAGAATTTGGAAAGATCGTCACATTTATCTTTTCCATTCTATACAAAACTCAAAAACAAATTTACTTCATGGTTGAGTGGCTGTTGTATATCCCGACATAGATTGTTCTGAACATAACGTTTTCAACATGTCACTGCAATGGATTGACATTAAAAAATTAGGTAGATTAAATTATTTCGATTAGCACTGATGAGGATTGAAATTATAAACTGAAAAACCATATGGATTTTTATTAGCCATGATCTATCCTGGCAAGATAATCATGTTTAAGTTTATGGAAAAAAAAGTATTACTATCTTAACGTAAAAAAATTAAGCTCATTGCAAAATTACATAAAACCATGGTGCATTGTTCTTACTTTATATACTTTAAGATTTATTTATAGTTTGCTTTCCAACAACACAAAAAACAGTTGTATTTTGTTGCTAAAAAATATTGATACATTTTGAAGAAAACTCTTCCTCCATACGTAAAACAATTTAATAGTGTAATCATGAGGATCTGAACAAAAATCTAAGCTCAATACTCCACTATGGAAGCGGCTTAGAACGACGAATTTAAATTTTTTTGAAAAGGTGAGACTTCAAGCACTTCATCGTAAATAAGCTCATCGTTTATCGTGTAAAACGTTATTTCACAGACACTATAGGATGGTCCATTAAAAAGTTTTTTTATTTTTATTAAAATAATAAACCGCAAATGAACGGATCCTTCGCACAAATTTTCTTGACGAATACATAAAAAATAAACAGTTCGAACGTTCTAAATTAGATCGCTGAATGCATAAAAAGGCGCTTCTTAATGCTTTAATTATAAGGAAGGAATCAATATGTCTTTAACATATACTGGTGACTTTTGAATACATCACTGACGGATCAATATTTTGATGAGTCAGTCATTATATTTTATACTTTCTCAACTTGCGTAGAACTGAATAAAAATTAAGAGAATCAATGTAATGCTTACTGGCTGTATGCTCACTAACATGGATTATAAAAAGTACTTTTACTGCTGTTGTACTATAGAAATGTGATCAAGGTCAATAAACGAAGAATGAAAAAAAGCATAAATTTGATTTAGCTAAAAAAGAAAAACGTATATTCTGTAAATCATATAAAGTAAGCGTTTCTTCTTGGAGACTGTTGCTGTTCGTAAAGTCCACATGAAACTTTTACAGAAATCAGAAAAATGAAACCGTTTCAATTATTAAAGATGTACTGACGTTAATAATAAAGATGGAAATTTCCATATAGTCTAGCTTAATATCAAAACATTAAAAATTCAAAATAAACTGCATTTCATTTACATTTTTGTAAAGATGTTTTATTAAAAGTCCAATGTCTTGAATTTTATTAAATTTACATTTCTAATGCCAAAGGTGATGGTCTCAACCAACCTATCTGTAATACATTGCGAAACATTTTTTCTATTATGTATAGTTTGTCAATATTTCATATTATAGAAACCTTTTAATTGTTGACCATTGATGAGTGCGTACTTTTTATTTTTAAACGTAATATAATAGTGAAGAGTCTCTTTTTTTAAGAAAATAGACGGAAATGAAACACCTTAATGCTTACTATAGTAGCCTTAACTATTTAACATACTTGAAAAAAATCATTGTATTAAATCGTACATGTAGTCTGGTTTCTGACAGTTTAATATAGAGCGAAAGACGATCAAGCCAAAAAATAAAAAAGCTTTCTATGCCATAGATGCTGCAGTATTTTTTTTACCTTGTTCCTATTCTATTGTTTAGTTTCATTTAAAAATCTAAAAACTTCATGTTTCATTTATCACTATACACAAGCGTTCAGTTTGAATTTTGGGGCTGAATGTATTTAGAAGTAGCGACGTTTTTCATGTAGCGATCTTCATAGTAAATCTTTTCTACATATGTTTTCAGTGATGTTAAAAAGAGTTGTACCATATAGACTTTGGTAAGTTTGTTACTCAAATGTACAAGTAGGAAAATGTTACTGAATGTCGCCTAAGATACCTCAGCGTAAGGCCACAATAATATAGTGAAAACGACTTCTAACACGTCAAGAAAGTGTTTACTTCCCTTTCAATAAAAGTAAGATCCCCAAATTCGTCAATCTCTATAATCATTATTCTGGTGCAGAAAACTCCAAAAAATTAAACGTTGATATGCTCATGAAGCAATCAGTATACGAACAAAGGTGGTATTGGTCAATTAAAACTTTTATCACTCTACTAGTAGTACTATTTATGAAACAGATGCTTCTTTTTTGTTGTTGAAAAGCCACACTAAAGGTGGTAATTTTTTTGAATAAATTTCACCATTCTAAAAATTTTTACATTGCTAATCATTAAAATGTATTTCGCATTGCAACAGGAATTAAAAAAAGCAAGTCATTTACACTCTCCTAAGAAATGTAAACCGCACGGTCGAATAACTAGTTGTCTTTGTCATATGGCTTAATGCAGTAATAAGATTTTTTACAGAAAGTCTATATGATTCTTTTGGTGTGGCGCAATAAATTGAAAGAAGTTTAATTCAAAACGATTTAGAACTGATGACCAGTTCAATGTTTTCTGTTATTTCCGTAATATTTCAACGGGTTTCGTATGTCCATTGTTTGTGAACTACATGAATATGCTGGTTAAACGTTCAACAATTTCAGCTGTTTGTATTTTGTAAAAATAATTTAAACAGATTAAAGGTTGGTTTAACTGTAACATGAGAACTAAAAAAACATCAAAAGGAAACCTCTTCATAAAGCATTCAAGCTTTTTTTTTTGTTTTCATCAGGTTCAAGGTATCCGTTTAAAAAAAAAATAAATTAAGAGTTTTTATCTCTTTTTAAAAAAAGAAATAGAATTTGGAAAGATCGTCACATTTATCTTTTCCATTCTATACAAAACTCAAAAACAAATTTACTTCATGGTTGAGTGGCTGTTGTATATCCCGACATAGATTGTTCTGAACATAACGTTTTCAACATGTCACTGCAATGGATTGACATTAAAAAATTAGGTAGATTAAATTATTTCGATTAGCACTGATGAGGATTGAAATTATAAACTGAAAAACTATATGGATTTTTATTAGCCATGATCTATCCTGGCAAGATAATCATGTTTAAGTTTATGGAAAAAAAAGTATTACTATCTTAACGTGAGAAAATTAAGCTCATTGCAAAATTACATAAAGCCATGGTGCATTGTTCTTACTTTATATACTTTAAGATTTATTTATAGTTTGCTTCCCAACAACACAAAAAACAGTTGTATTTTGTTGCTAAAAAATATTGATACATTTTGAAGAAAACTCTTCCTCCATACGTAAAACAATTTAATAGTGTAATCATGAGGATCTGAACAAAAATCTAAGCTCAATACTCCACTATGGAAACGGCTTAGAACGACGAATTTAAATTTTTTTGAAAAGGTGAGACTTCAAGCACTTCATCGTAAAATAAGCTCATCGTTTATCGTGTAAAACGTTATTTCACAGACACTATAGGATGGTCCATTAAAAAGTTTTTTTATTTTTATTAAAATAATAAACCGCAAATGAACGGATCCTTCGCACAAATTTTCTTGACGAATACATAAAAAATAAACAGTTCGAACGTTCTAAATTAGATCGCTGAAGGCATAAAAAAGCGCTTCTTAATGCTTTAATTATAAGGAAGGAATCAATATGTCTTTAACATATACTGGTGACTTTTGAATACATCACTGAGGGATCAATATTTTGATGAGTCAGTCATTATATTTTATACTTTCTCAACTTGCGTAGAACTGAATAAAAATTAAGAGAATTAATGTAATGCTTACTGGCTGTATGCTCACCAACATGGATTATAAAAAGTACTTTTACTGCTGTTGTACTATAGAAATGTGATCAAGGTCAATATACGAAGAATGAAAAAAAGCATAAATTTGGTTTAGCTAAAAAAGAAAAACCTATATTCTGTAAATCATATAAAGTAAGCGTTTCTTCTTGGAGACTGTTGCTGTTGTTAAAGTCCACATGAAACGTTTACAGAAATCAGAAAAATGAAACCGTTTCAATTATTAAAGATGTACTGACGTTAATAATAAAGATGGAAATTTCCATATAGTCTAGCTTAATATCAAAACATTAAAAATTCAAAATAAACTGCATTTCATTTACATTTTTGTAAAGATGTTTTATTAAAAGTTCAATGTCTTGAATTTTATTAAATTTACATTTCCAATGCCAAAGGTGATGGTCTCAACCAACCTATCTGTAATACATTGCGAAACATTTTTTCTATTATGTATAGTTTGTCAATATTTCAGATTATAGAAACCTTTTTATTGTTGACCATTGATGAGTGCGTACTTTTTATTTTTAAACGTAATATAATAGTGAAGGGTCTCTTTTTTTAAGAAAATAGTCGGAAATGAAACACCTTAATGCTTACTATAGTAGCCTTAACTATTTAACATACTTGAAAAAAATCATTGTATTAAATCGTACATGTAGTCTGGGTTCCGACAGTTTAATATAGAGCGAAAGACGATCAAGCCAAAAGTTAAAAAAGCTTTCTATGCCATAGATGCTGCAGTATTTTTTTTACCTTGTTCCTATTCTATTGTTTAGTTTCATTTAAAAATCTAAAAACTTCTTGTTTCATTTATCACTATACACAAGCGTTCAGTTTGAATTTTGGGGCTGAATGTATTTAGAAGTAGCGACGTTTTTCATGTAGCGATCTTCATAGTAAATCTTTTCTACATATGTTTTCAGTGATGTTAAAAAGAGTTGTACCATATAGACTTTGGTAAGTTTGTTACTCAAATGTACAAGTAGGAAAATGTTACTGAATGTCGCCTAAGATACCTCAGCATAAGACAACAATAATATAGTGAAAACGACTTCTAACACGTCAAGAAAGTGTTTACTTCCCTTTCAATAAAAGTAAGATCCCCAAATTCGCCAATCTCTATAATCATTATTCTGGTGCAGAAAACTCCAAAAAAATAAACGTTGATATGCTCATGAAGCAATCAGTATACGAACAAAGGTGGTATTGGTCAATTAAAACTTTTATCACTCTACTAGTAGTACTATTTATGAAACAGATGCTTTTTTTTTGTTGTTGATAAGCCACACTAAAGGTGGTAATTTTTTTGAATAAATTTCACCATTCTAAAAATTTTTACATTGCTAATCATTAAAATTTATTTCGCATTGCAACAGGAATTAAAAAAAGCAAGTCATTTACACTCTCCTAAGAAATGTAAACCGCACGGTCGAATAACTAGTAGTCTTTGTCATATGGCTTAATGCAGTAATAAGATTTTTTACAGAAAGTCTATATGATTCTTTTGGTGTGGCGCAATAAATTGAAAGAAGTTTAATTCAAAACGATTTAGAACTGATGACCAGTTCAATGTTTTCTGTTATTTCCGTAATATTTCAACGGGTTTCGTATGTCCATTGTTTGTGAACTACATGAATATGCTGGTTAAACGTTCAACAATTTCAGCTGTTTGTATTTTGTAAAAATAATTTAAACAGATTAAAGGTTGGTTTAACTGTAACATGAGAACTAAAAAAACATCAAAAGGAAACCTCTTCATAAAGGATTCAAGCTTTTTTTTTTGTTTTCATCAGGTTCAAGGTATCCGTTTTAAAAAAAATAAATTAAGAGTTTTTATCTCTTTTTAAAAAAAGAAATAGAATTTGGAAAGATCGTCACATTTATCTTTTCCATTCTATACAAAACTCAAAAACAAATTTATTTCATGGTTGAGTGGCTGTTGTATATCCCGACATAGATTGTTCTGAACATAACGTTTTCAACATGTCACTGCAATGGATTGACATTAAAAAATTAGGTAGATTAAATTATTTCGATTAGCACTGATGAGGATTGAAATTATAAACTGAAAAACTATATGGATTTTTATTTGCCATGATCTATCCTGGCAAGATAATCATGTTTAAGTTTATGGAAAAAAAAGTATTACTATCTTAACGTGAGAAAATTAAGCTCATTGCAAAATTACATAAAGCCATGGTGCATTGTTCTTACTTTATATACTTTAAGATTTATTTATAGTTTGCTTCCCAACAACACAAAAAACAGTTGTATTTTGTTGCTAAAAAATATTGATACATTTTGAAGAAAACTTTTCCTCCATACGTAAAACAATTTAATAGTGTAATCATGAGGATCTGAACAAAAATCTAAGCTCAATACTCCACTATGGAAACGGCTTAGAACGACGAATTTAAATTTTTTTGAAAAGGTGAGACTTCAAGCACTTCATCGTAAAATAAGCTCATCGTTTATCGTGTAAAACGTTATTTCACAGACACTATAGGATGGTCCATTAAAAAGTTTTTTTATTTTTATTAAAATAATAAACCGCAAATGAACGGATCCTTCGCACAAATTTTCTTGACGAATACATAAAAAATAAACAGTTCGAACGTTCTAAATTAGATCGCTGAAGGCATAAAAAAGCGCTTCTTAATGCTTTAATTATAAGGAAGGAATCAATATGTCTTTAACATATACTGGTGACTTTTGAATACATCACTGACGGATCAATATTTTGATGAGTCAGTCATTATATTTTATACTTTCTCAACTTGCGTAGAACTGAATAAAAATTAAGAGAATCAATGTAATGCTTACTGGCTGTATGCTCACCAACATGGATTATAAAAAGTACTTTTACTGCTGTTGTACTATAGAAATGTGATCAAGGTCAATATACGAAGAATGAAAAAAAGCATAAATTTGGTTTAGCTAAAAAAGAAAAACCTATATTCTGTAAATCATATAAAGTAAGCGTTTCTTCTTGGAGACTGTTGCTGTTGTTAAAGTCCACATGAAACGTTTACAGAAATCAGAAAAATGAAACCGTTTCAATTATTAAAGATGTACTGACGTTAATAATAAAGATCGAAATTTCCATATAATCTAGCTTAATATCAAAACATTAAAAATTCAAAATAAACTGCATTTCATTTACACTTTTGTAAAGATGTTTTATTAAAAGTCCAATGTCTTGCATTTTATTAAATTCACATTTCCAATGCCAAAGGTGACGGTCTCAACCAACCTATCTGTAATACATTGCGAAACATTTTTTCTATTATGTATAGTTTGTCAATATTTCAGATTATAGAAACCTTTTTATTGTTGACCATTGATGAGTGCGTACTTTTTATTTTTAAACGTAATATAATAGTGAAGAGTCTCTTTTTTTAAGAAAATAGTCGGAAATGAAACACCTTAATGCTCACTATAGTAGCCTTAACTATTTAACATACTTGAAAAAAATCATTGTATTAAATCGTACATGTAGTCTGGGTTCCGACAGTTTAATATAGAGCGAAAGACGATCAAGCCAAAAGTTAAAAAAGCTTTCTATGCCATAGATGCTGCAGTATTTTTTTTACCTTGTTCCTATTCTATTGTTTAGTTTCATTTAAAAATCTAAAAACTTCTTGTTTCATTTATCACTATACACAAGCGTTCAGTTTGAATTTTGGGGTTGAATGTATTTAGAAGTAGCGACGTTTTTCATGTAGCGATCTTCATAGTAAATCTTTTCTACATATGTTTTCAGTGATGTTAAAAAGAGTTGTAACATATAGACTTTGGTAAGTTTGTTACTCAAATGTACAAGTAGGAAAATGTTACTGAATGTCGCCTAAGATACCTCAGCGTAAGGCCACAATAATATAGTGAAAACGACTTCTAACACGTCAAGAAAGTGTTTACTTCCCTTTCAATAAAAGTAAGATCCCCAAATTCGTCAATCTCTATAATCATTATTCTGGTGCAGAAAACTCCAAAAAATTAAACGTTGATATGCTCATGAAGCAATCAGTATACGAACAAAGGTGGTATTGGTCAATTAAAACTTTTATCACTCTACTAGTAGTACTATTTATGAAACAGATGCTTTTTTTTTGTTGTTGAAAAGCCACACTAAAGGTGGTAATTTTTTTGAATAAATTTCACCATTCTAAAAATTTTTACATTGCTAATCATTAAAATGTATTTCGCATTGCAACAGGAATTAAAAAAAGCAAGTCATTTACACTCTCCTAAGAAATGTAAACCGCACGGTCGAATAACTAGTTGTCTTTGTCATATGGCTTAATGCAGTAATAAGATTTTTTACAAAAAGTCTATATGATCCTTTTGGTGTGGCGCAATAAATTGAAAGAAGTTTAATTCAAAACGATTTAGAACTGATGACCAGTTCAATGTTTTCTGTTATTTCCGCAATATTTCAACGGGTTTCGTATGTCCATTGTTTGTGAACTACATGAATATGCTGGTTAAACGTTCAACAATTTCAGCTGTTTGTATTTTGTAAAAATAATTTAAACAGATTAATGTTTGGTTTAACTGTAACATGAAAACTAAAAAAACATCAAAGTGAAACCTCTTCATAAAGGATTCAAGCTTTTTTTTTTGTTTTCATCAGGTTCAAGGTATCCGTTTTAAAAAAAATAAATTAAGAGTTTTTATCTCTTTTTAAAAAAAGAAATAGAATTTGGAAAGATCGTCACATTTATCTTTTCCATTCTATACAAAACTCAAAAACAAATTTATTTCATGGTTGAGTGGCTGTTGTATATCCCGACATAGATTGTTCTGAACATAACGTTTTCAACATGTCACTGCAATGGATTGACATTAAAAAATTAGGTAGATTAAATTATTTCGATTAGCACTGATGAGGATTGAAATTATAAACTGAAAAACCATATGGATTTTTATTTGCCATGATCTACCCTGGCAAGATAATCATGTTTAAGTTTATGGAAAAAAAAGTATTACTATCTTAACGTGAGAAAATTAAGCTCATTGCAAAATTACATAAAGCCATGGTGCATTGTTCTTACTTTATATACTTTAAGATTTATTTATAGTTTGCTTCCCAACAACACAAAAAACAGTTGTATTTTGTTGCTAAAAAATATTGATACATTTTGAAGAAAACTTTTCCTCCATACGTAAAACAATTTAATAGTGTAATCATGAGGATCTGAACAAAAATCTAAGCTCAATACTCCACTATGGAAACGGCTTAGAACGACGAATTTAAATTTTTTTGAAAAGGTGAGACTTCAAGCACTTCATCGTAAAATAAGCTCATCGTTTATCGTGTAAAACGTTATTTCACAGACACTATAGGATGGTCCATTAAAAAGTTTTTTTATTTTTATTAAAATAATAAACCGCAAATGAACGGATCCTTCGCACAAATTTTCTTGACGAATACATAAAAAATAAACAGTTCGAACGTTCTAAATTAGATCGCTGAAGGCATAAAAAAGCGCTTCTTAATGCTTTAATTATAAGGAAGGAATCAATATGTCTTTAACATATACTGGTGACTTTTGAATACATCACTGACGGATCAATATTTTGATGAGTCAGTCATTATATTTTATACTTTCTCAACTTGCGTAGAACTGAATAAAATTAAGAGAATCAATGTAATGCTTACTGGCTGTATGCTCACCAACATGGATTATAAAAAGTACTTTTACTGCTGTTGTACTATAGAAATGTGATCAAGGTCAATATACGAAGAATGAAAAAAAGCATAAATTTGGTTTAGCTAAAAAAGAAAAACCTATATTCTGTAAATCATATAAAGTAAGCGTTTCTTCTTGGAGACTGTTGCTGTTGTTAAAGTCCACATGAAACGTTTACAGAAATCAGAAAAATGAAACCGTTTCAATTATTAAAGATGTACTGACGTTAATAATAAAGATCGAAATTTCCATATAATCTAGCTTAATATCAAAACATTAAAAATTCAAAATAAACTGCATTTCATTTACACTTTTGTAAAGATGTTTTATTAAAAGTCCAATGTCTTGCATTTTATTAAATTCACATTTCCAATGCCAAAGGTGACGGTCTCAACCAACCTATCTGTAATACATTGCGAAACATTTTTTCTATTATGTATAGTTTGTCAATATTTCAGATTATAGAAACCTTTTTATTGTTGACCATTGATGAGTGCGTACTTTTTATTTTTAAACGTAATATAATAGTGAAGAGTCTCTTTTTTTAAGAAAATAGTCTGAAATGAAACACCTTAATGCTCACTATAGTAGCCTTAACTATTTAACATACTTGAAAAAAATCATTGTATTAAATCGTACATGTAGTCTGGGTTCCGACAGTTTAATATAGAGCGAAAGACGATCAAGCCAAAAGTTAAAAAAGCTTTCTATGCCATAGATGCTGCAGTATTTTTTTTACCTTGTTCCTATTCTATTGTTTAGTTTCATTTAAAAATCTAAAAACTTCTTGTTTCATTTATCACTATACACAAGCGTTCAGTTTGAATTTTGGGGCTGAATGTATTTAGAAGTAGCGACGTTTTTCATGTAGCGATCTTCATAGTAAATCTTTTCTACATATGTTTTCAGTGATGTTAAAAAGAGTTGTACCATATAGACTTTGGTAAGTTTGTTACTCAAATGTACAAGTAGGAAAATGTTACTGAATGTCGCCTAAGATACCTCAGCGTAAGGCCACAATAATATAGTGAAAACGACTTCTAACACGTCAAGAAAGTGTTTACTTCCCTTTCAATAAAAGTAAGATCCCCAAATTCGTCAATCTCTATAATCATTATTCTGGTGCAGAAAACTCCAAAAAATTAAACGTTGATATGCTCATGAAGCAATCAGTATACGAACAAAGGTGGTATTGGTCAATTAAAACTTTTATTACTCTACTAGTAGTACTATTTATGAAACAGATGCTTTTTTTTTGTTGTTGAAAAGCCACACTAAAGGTGGTAATTTTTTTGAATAAATTTCACCATTCTAAAAATTTTTACATTGCTAATCATTAAAATGTATTTCGCATTGCAACAGGAATTAAAAAAAGCAAGTCATTTACACTCTCCTAAGAAATGTAAACCGCACGGTCGAATAACTAGTTGTCTTTGTCATATGGCTTAATGCAGTAATAAGATTTTTTACAGAAAGTCTATATGATCCTTTTGGTGTGGCGCAATAAATTGAAAGAAGTTTAATTCAAAACGATTTAGAACTGATGACCAGTTCAATGTTTTCTGTTATTTCCGCAATATTTCAACGGGTTTCGTATGTCCATTGTTTGTGAACTACATGAATATGCTGGTTAAACGTTCAACAATTTCAGCTGTTTGTATTTTGTAAAAATAATTTAAACAGATTAATGTTTGGTTTAACTGTAACATGAGAACTAAAAAAACATCAAAGTGAAACCTCTTCATAAAGGATTCAAGCTTTTTTTTTTGTTTTCATCTGGTTCAAGGTATCCGTTTTAAAAAAAAATAAATTAAGAGTTTTTATCTCTTTTTAAAAAAAGAAATAGAATTTGGAAAGATCGTCACATTTATCTTTTCCATTCTATACAAAACTCAAAAACAAATTCATTTCATGGTTGAGTGGCTGTTGTATATCCCGACATAGATTGTTCTGAACATAACGTTTTCAACATGTCACTGCAATGGATTGACATTAAAAAATTAGGTAGATTAAATTATTTCGATTAGCACTGATGAGGATTGAAATTATAAACTGAAAAACCATATGGATTTTTATTTGCCATGATCTATCCTGGCAAGATAATCATGTTTAAGTTTATGGAAAAAAAAGTATTACTATCTTAACGTAAAAAAATTAAGCTCATTGCAAAATTACATAAAACCATGGTGCATTGTTCTTACTTTATATACTTTAAGATTTATTTATAGTTTGCTTTCCAACAACACAAAAAACAGTTGTATTTTGTTGCTAAAAAATATTGATACATTTTGAAGAAAACTCTTCCTCCATACGTAAAACAATTTAATAGTGTAATCATGAGGATCTGAACAAAAATCTAAGCTCAATACTCCACTATGGAAGCGGCTTAGAACGACGAATTTAAATTTTTTTGAAAAGGTGAGACTTCAAGCACTTCATCGTAAATAAGCTCATCGTTTATCGTGTAAAACGTTATTTCACAGACACTATAGGATGGTCCATTAAAAAGTTTTTTTATTTTTATTAAAATAATAAACCGCAAATGAACGGATCCTTCGCACAAATTTTCTTGACGAATACATAAAAAATAAACAGTTCGAACGTTCTAAATTAGATCGCTGAATGCATAAAAAGGCGCTTCTTAATGCTTTAATTATAAGGAAGGAATCAATATGTCTTTAACATATACTGGTGACTTTTGAATACATCACTGACGGATCAATATTTTGATGAGTCAGTCATTATATTTTATACTTTCTCAACTTGCGTAGAACTGAATAAAAATTAAGAGAATCAATGTAATGCTTACTGGCTGTATGCTCACTAACATGGATTATAAAAAGTACTTTTACTGCTGTTGTACTATAGAAATGTGATCAAGGTCAATAAACGAAGAATGAAAAAAAGCATAAATTTGATTTAGCTAAAAAAGAAAAACGTATATTCTGTAAATCATATAAAGTAAGCGTTTCTTCTTGGAGACTGTTGCTGTTCGTAAAGTCCACATGAAACTTTTACAGAAATCAGAAAAATGAAACCGTTTCAATTATTAAAGATGTACTGACGTTAATAATAAAGATGGAAATTTCCATATAGTCTAGCTTAATATCAAAACATTAAAAATTCAAAATAAACTGCATTTCATTTACATTTTTGTAAAGATGTTTTATTAAAAGTCCAATGTCTTGAATTTTATTAAATTTACATTTCTAATGCCAAAGGTGATGGTCTCAACCAACCTATCTGTAATACATTGCGAAACATTTTTTCTATTATGTATAGTTTGTCAATATTTCATATTATAGAAACCTTTTAATTGTTGACCATTGATGAGTGCGTACTTTTTATTTTTAAACGTAATATAATAGTGAAGAGTCTCTTTTTTTAAGAAAATAGACGGAAATGAAACACCTTAATGCTTACTATAGTAGCCTTAACTATTTAACATACTTGAAAAAAATCATTGTATTAAATCGTACATGTAGTCTGGTTTCTGACAGTTTAATATAGAGCGAAAGACGATCAAGCCAAAAAATAAAAAAGCTTTCTATGCCATAGATGCTGCAGTATTTTTTTTACCTTGTTCCTATTCTATTGTTTAGTTTCATTTAAAAATCTAAAAACTTCATGTTTCATTTATCACTATACACAAGCGTTCAGTTTGAATTTTGGGGCTGAATGTATTTAGAAGTAGCGACGTTTTTCATGTAGCGATCTTCATAGTAAATCTTTTCTACATATGTTTTCAGTGATGTTAAAAAGAGTTGTACCATATAGACTTTGGTAAGTTTGTTACTCAAATGTACAAGTAGGAAAATGTTACTGAATGTCGCCTAAGATACCTCAGCGTAAGGCCACAATAATATAGTGAAAACGACTTCTAACACGTCAAGAAAGTGTTTACTTCCCTTTCAATAAAAGTAAGATCCCCAAATTCGTCAATCTCTATAATCATTATTCTGGTGCAGAAAACTCCAAAAAATTAAACGTTGATATGCTCATGAAGCAATCAGTATACGAACAAAGGTGGTATTGGTCAATTAAAACTTTTATCACTCTACTAGTAGTACTATTTATGAAACAGATGCTTCTTTTTTGTTGTTGAAAAGCCACACTAAAGGTGGTAATTTTTTTGAATAAATTTCACCATTCTAAAAATTTTTACATTGCTAATCATTAAAATGTATTTCGCATTGCAACAGGAATTAAAAAAAGCAAGTCATTTACACTCTCCTAAGAAATGTAAACCGCACGGTCGAATAACTAGTTGTCTTTGTCATATGGCTTAATGCAGTAATAAGATTTTTTACAGAAAGTCTATATGATTCTTTTGGTGTGGCGCAATAAATTGAAAGAAGTTTAATTCAAAACGATTTAGAACTGATGACCAGTTCAATGTTTTCTGTTATTTCCGTAATATTTCAACGGGTTTCGTATGTCCATTGTTTGTGAACTACATGAATATGCTGGTTAAACGTTCAACAATTTCAGCTGTTTGTATTTTGTAAAAATAATTTAAACAGATTAAAGGTTGGTTTAACTGTAACATGAGAACTAAAAAAACATCAAAAGGAAACCTCTTCATAAAGGATTCAAGCTTTTTTTTTTGTTTTCATCAGGTTCAAGGTATCCGTTTAAAAAAAAAATAAATTAAGAGTTTTTATCTCTTTTTAAAAAAAGAAATAGAATTTGGAAAGATCGTCACATTTATCTTTTCCATTCTATACAAAACTCAAAAACAAATTTACTTCATGGTTGAGTGGCTGTTGTATATCCCGACATAGATTGTTCTGAACATAACGTTTTCAACATGTCACTGCAATGGATTGACATTAAAAAATTAGGTAGATTAAATTATTTCGATTAGCACTGATGAGGATTGAAATTATAAACTGAAAAACTATATGGATTTTTATTAGCCATGATCTATCCTGGCAAGATAATCATGTTTAAGTTTATGGAAAAAAAAGTATTACTATCTTAACGTGAGAAAATTAAGCTCATTGCAAAATTACATAAAGCCATGGTGCATTGTTCTTACTTTATATACTTTAAGATTTATTTATAGTTTGCTTCCCAACAACACAAAAAACAGTTGTATTTTGTTGCTAAAAAATATTGATACATTTTGAAGAAAACTCTTCCTCCATACGTAAAACAATTTAATAGTGTAATCATGAGGATCTGAACAAAAATCTAAGCTCAATACTCCACTATGGAAACGGCTTAGAACGACGAATTTAAATTTTTTTGAAAAGGTGAGACTTCAAGCACTTCATCGTAAAATAAGCTCATCGTTTATCGTGTAAAACGTTATTTCACAGACACTATAGGATGGTCCATTAAAAATTTTTTTTATTTTTATTAAAATAATAAACCGCAAATGAACGGATCCTTCGCACAAATTTTCTTGACGAATACATAAAAAATAAACAGTTCGAACGTTCTAAATTAGATCGCTGAAGGCATAAAAAAGCGCTTCTTAATGCTATAATTATAAGGAAGGAATCAATATGTCTTTAACATATACTGGTGACTTTTGAATACATCACTGAGGGATCAATATTTTGATGAGTCAGTCATTATATTTTATACTTTCTCAACTTGCGTAGAACTGAATAAAAATTAAGAGAATCAATGTAATGCTTACTGGCTGTATGCTCACCAACATGGATTATAAAAAGTACTTTTACTGCTGTTGTACTATAGAAATGTGATCAAGGTCAATATACGAAGAATGAAAAAAAGCATAAATTTGGTTTAGCTAAAAAAGAAAAACCTATATTCTGTAAATCATATAAAGTAAGCGTTTCTTCTTGGAGACTGTTGCTGTTGTTAAAGTCCACATGAAACGTTTACAGAAATCAGAAAAATGAAACCGTTTCAATTATTAAAGATGTACTGACGTTAATAATAAAGATCGAAATTTCCATATAGTCTAGCTTAATATCAAAACATTAAAAATTCAAAATAAACTGCATTTCATTTACATTTTTGTAAAGATGTTTTATTAAAAGTCCAATGTCTTGAATTTTATTAAATTTACATTTCCAATGCCAAAGGTGATGGTCTCAACCAACCTATCTGTAATACATTGCGAAACATTTTTTCTATTATGTATAGTTTGTCAATATTTCATATTATAGAAACCTTTTAATTGTTGACCATTGATGAGTGCGTACTTTTTATTTTTAAACGTAATATAATAGTGAAGAGTCTCTTTTTTTAAGAAAATAGACGGAAATGAAACACCTTAATGCTTACTATAGTAGCCTTAACTATTTAACATACTTGAAAAAAATCATTGTATTAAATCGTACATGTAGTCTGGTTTCTGACAGTTTAATATAGAGCGAAAGACGATCAAGCCAAAAGTTAAAAAAGCTTTCTATGCCATAGATGCTGCAGTATTTTTTTTACCTTGTTCCTATTCTATTGTTTAGTTTCATTTAAAAATCTAAAAACTTCTTGTTTCATTTATCACTATACACAAGCGTTCAGTTTGAATTTTGGGGCTGAATGTATTTAGAAGTAGCGACGTTTTTCATGTAGCGATCTTCATAGTAAATCTTTTCTACATATGTTTTCAGTGATGTTAAAAAGAGTTGTACCATATAGACTTTGGTAAGTTTGTTACTCAAATGTACAAGTAGGAAAATGTTACTGAATGTCGCCTAAGATACCTCAGCATAAGACAACAATAATATAGTGAAAACGACTTCTAACACGTCAAGAAAGTGTTTACTTCCCTTTCAATAAAAGTAAGATCCCCAAATTCGCCAATCTCTATAATCATTATTCTGGTGCAGAAAACTCCAAAAAAATAAACGTTGATATGCTCATGAAGCAATCAGTATACGAACAAAGGTGGTATTGGTCAATTAAAACTTTTATCACTCTACTAGTAGTACTATTTATGAAACAGATGCTTTTTTTTTGTTGTTGAAAAGCCACACTAAAGGTGGTAATTTTTTTGAATAAATTTCACCATTCTAAAAATTTTTACATTGCTAATCATTAAAATGTATTTCGCATTGCAACAGGAATTAAAAAAAGCAAGTCATTTACACTCTCCTAAGAAATGTAAACCGCACGGTCGAATAACTAGTTGTCTTTGTCATATGGCTTAATGCAGTAATAAGATTTTTTACAGAAAGTCTATATGATCCTTTTGGTGTGGCGCAATAAATTGAAAGAAGTTTAATTCAAAACGATTTAGAACTGATGACCAGTTCAATGTTTTCTGTTATTTCCGCAATATTTCAACGGGTTTCGTATGTCCATTGTTTGTGAACTACATGAATATGCTGGTTAAACGTTCAACAATTTCAGCTGTTTGTATTTTGTAAAAATAATTTAAACAGATTAATGTTTGGTTTAACTGTAACATGAGAACTAAAAAAACATCAAAGTGAAACCTCTTCATAAAGGATTCAAGCTTTTTTTTTTGTTTTCATCTGGTTCAAGGTATCCGTTTTAAAAAAAAATAAATTAAGAGTTTTTATCTCTTTTTAAAAAAAGAAATAGAATTTGGAAAGATCGTCACATTTATCTTTTCCATTCTATACAAAACTCAAAAACAAATTCATTTCATGGTTGAGTGGCTGTTGTATATCCCGACATAGATTGTTCTGAACATAACGTTTTCAACATGTCACTGCAATGGATTGACATTAAAAAATTAGGTAGATTAAATTATTTCGATTAGCACTGATGAGGATTGAAATTATAAACTGAAAAACCATATGGATTTTTATTTGCCATGATCTATCCTGGCAAGATAATCATGTTTAAGTTTATGGAAAAAAAAGTATTACTATCTTAACGTAAAAAAATTAAGCTCATTGCAAAATTACATAAAACCATGGTGCATTGTTCTTACTTTATATACTTTAAGATTTATTTATAGTTTGCTTCCCAACAACACAAAAAACAGTTGTATTTTGTTGCTAAAAAATATTGATACATTTTGAAGAAAACTTTTCCTCCATACGTAAAACAATTTAATAGTGTAATCATGAGGATCTGAACAAAAATCTAAGCTCAATACTCCACTATGGAAACGGCTTAGAACGACGAATTTAAATTTTTTTGAAAAGGTGAGACTTCAAGCACTTCATCGTAAAATAAGCTCATCGTTTATCGTGTAAAACGTTATTTCACAGACACTATAGGATGGTCCATTAAAAATTTTTTTTATTTTTATTAAAATAATAAACCGCAAATGAACGGATCCTTCGCACAAATTTTCTTGACGAATACATAAAAAATAAACAGTTCGAACGTTCTAAATTAGATCGCTGAAGGCATAAAAAAGCGCTTCTTAATGCTTTAATTATAAGGAAGGAATCAATATGTCTTTAACATATACTGGTGACTTTTGAATACATCACTGAGGGATCAATATTTTGATGAGTCAGTCATTATATTTTATACTTTCTCAACTTGCGTAGAACTGAATAAAAATTAGGAGAATCAATGTAATGCTTACTGGCTGTATGCTCACTAACATGGATTATAAAAAGTACTTTTACTGCTGTTGTACTATAGAAATGTGATCAAGGTCAATATACGAAGAATGAAAAAAAGCATAAATTTGATTTAGCTAAAAAAGAAAAACCTATATTCTGTAAATCATATAAAGTAAGCGTTTCTTCTTGGAGACTGTTGCTGTTGTTAAAGTCCACATGAAACGTTTACAGAAATCAGAAAAATGAAACCGTTTCAATTATTAAAGATGTACTGACGTTAATAATAAAGATGGAAATTTCCATATAGTCTAGCTTAATATCAAAACATTAAAAATTCAAAATAAACTGCATTTCATTTACACTTTTGTAAAGATGTTTTATTAAAAGTCCAATGTCTTGAATTTTATTAAATTTACATTTCCAATGCCAAAGGTGATGGTCTCAACCAACCTATCTGTAATACATTGCGAAACATTTTTTCTATTATGTATAGTTTGTCAATATTTCATATTATAGAAACCTTTTAATTGTTGACCATTGATGAGTGCGTACTTTTTATTTTTAAACGTAATATAATAGTGAAGAGTCTCTTTTTTTAAGAAAATAGACGGAAATGAAACACCTTAATGCTTACTATAGTAGCCTTAACTATTTAACATACTTGAAAAAAATCATTGTATTAAATCGTACATGTAGTCTGGTTTCTGACAGTTTAATATAGAGCGAAAGACGATCAAGCCAAAAGTTAAAAAAGCTTTCTATGCCATAGATGCTGCAGTATTTTTTTTACCTTGTTCCTATTCTATTGTTTAGTTTCATTTAAAAATCTAAAAACTTCTTGTTTCATTTATCACTATACACAAGCGTTCAGTTTGAATTTTGGGGTTGAATGTATTTAGAAGTAGCGACGTTTTTCATGTAGCGATCTTCATAGTAAATCTTTTCTACATATGTTTTCAGTGATGTTAAAAAGAGTTGTACCATATAGACTTTGGTAAGTTTGTTACTCAAATGTACAAGTAGGAAAATGTTACTGAATGTCGCCTAAGATACCTCAGCATAAGACAACAATAATATAGTGAAAACGACTTCTAACACGTCAAGAAAGTGTTTACTTCCCTTTCAATAAAAGTAAGATCCCCAAATTCGCCAATCTCTATAATCATTATTCTGGTGCAGAAAACTCCAAAAAAATAAACGTTGATATGCTCATGAAGCAATCAGTATACGAACAAAGGTGGTATTGGTCAATTAAAACTTTTATCACTCTACTAGTAGTACTATTTATGAAACAGATGCTTTTTTTTTGTTGTTGAAAAGCCACACTAAAGGTGGTAATTTTTTTGAATAAATTTCACCATTCTAAAAATTTTTACATTGCTAATCATTAAAATCTATTTCGCATTGCAACAGGAATTAAAAAAAGCAAGTCATTTACACTCTCCTAAGAAATGTAAACCGCACGGTCGAATAACTAGTAGTCTTTGTCATATGGCTTAATGCAGTAATAAGATTTTTTACAGAAAGTCTATATGATTCTTTTGGTGTGGCGCAATAAATTGAAAGAAGTTTAATTCAAAACGATTTAGAACTGATGACCAGTTCAATGTTTTCTGTTATTTCCGTAATATTTCAACGGGTTTCGTATGTCCATTGTTTGTGAACTACATGAATATGCTGATTAAACGTTCAACAATTTCAGCTGTTTGTATTTTGTAAAAATAATTTAAACAGATTAAAGGTTGGTTTAACTGTAACATGAGAACTAAAAAAACATCAAAAGGAAACCTCTTCATAAAGGATTCAAGCTTTTTTTTTTGTTTTCATCAGGTTCAAGGTATCCGTTTTAAAAAAAATAAATTAAGAGTTTTTATCTCTTTTTAAAAAAAGAAATAGAATTTGGAAAGATCGTCACATTTATCTTTTCCATTCTATACAAAACTCAAAAACAAATTTATTTCATGGTTGAGTGGCTGTTGTATATCCCGACATAGATTGTTCTGAACATAACGTTTTCAACATGTCACTGCAATGGATTGACATTAAAAAATTAGGTAGATTAAATTATTTCGATTAGCACTGATGAGGATTGAAATTATAAACTGAAAAACTATATGGATTTTTATTTGCCATGATCTATCCTGGCAAGATAATCATGTTTAAGTTTATGGAAAAAAAAGTATTACTATCTTAACGTGAGAAAATTAAGCTCATTGCAAAATTACATAAAGCCATGGTGCATTGTTCTTACTTTATATACTTTAAGATTTATTTATAGTTTGCTTCCCAACAACACAAAAAACAGTTGTATTTTGTTGCTAAAAAATATTGATACATTTTGAAGAAAACTTTTCCTCCATACGTAAAACAATTTAATAGTGTAATCATGAGGATCTGAACAAAAATCTAAGCTCAATACTCCACTATGGAAACGGCTTAGAACGACGAATTTAAATTTTTTTGAAAAGGTGAGACTTCAAGCACTTCATCGTAAAATAAGCTCATCGTTTATCGTGTAAAACGTTATTTCACAGACACTATAGGATGGTCCATTAAAAAGTTTTTTTATTTTTATTAAAATAATAAACCGCAAATGAACGGATCCTTCGCACAAATTTTCTTGACGAATACATAAAAAATAAACAGTTCGAACGTTCTAAATTAGATCGCTGAAGGCATAAAAAAGCGCTTCTTAATGCTTTAATTATAAGGAAGGAATCAATATGTCTTTAACATATACTGGTGACTTTTGAATACATCACTGAGGGATCAATATTTTGATGAGTCAGTCATTATATTTTATACTTTCTCAACTTGCGTAGAACTGAATAAAAATTAAGAGAATCAATGTAATGCTTACTGGCTGTATGCTCACCAACATGGATTATAAAAAGTACTTTTACTGCTGTTGTACTATAGAAATGTGATCAAGGTCAATATACGAAGAATGAAAAAAAGCATAAATTTGGTTTAGCTAAAAAAGAAAAACCTATATTCTGTAAATCATATAAAGTAAGCGTTTCTTCTTGGAGACTGTTGCTGTTGTTAAAGTCCACATGAAACGTTTACAGAAATCAGAAAAATGAAACCGTTTCAATTATTAAAGATGTACTGACGTTAATAATAAAGATGGAAATTTCCATATAGTCTAGCTTAATATCAAAACATTAAAAATTCAAAATAAACTGCATTTCATTTACATTTTTGTAAAGATGTTTTATTAAAAGTTCAATGTCTTGAATTTTATTAAATTTACATTTCCAATGCCAAAGGTGATGGTCTCAACCAACCTATCTGTAATACATTGCGAAACATTTTTTCTATTATGTATAGTTTGTCAATATTTCAGATTATAGAAACCTTTTTATTGTTGACCATTGATGAGTGCGTACTTTTTATTTTTAAACGTAATATAATAGTGAAGAGTCTCTTTTTTTAAGAAAATAGTCGGAAATGAAACACCTTAATGCTCACTATAGTAGCCTTAACTATTTAACATACTTGAAAAAAATCATTGTATTAAATCGTACATGTAGTCTGGGTTCCGACAGTTTAATATAGAGCGAAAGACGATCAAGCCAAAAGTTAAAAAAGCTTTCTATGCCATAGATGCTGCAGTATTTTTTTTTACCTTGTTCCTATTCTATTGTTTAGTTTCATTTAAAAATCTAAAAACTTCTTGTTTCATTTATCACTATACACAAGCGTTCAGTTTGAATTTTGGGGCTGAATGTATTTAGAAGTAGCGACGTTTTTCATGTAGCGATCTTCATAGTAAATCTTTTCTACATATGTTTTCAGTGATGTTAAAAAGAGTTGTACCATATAGACTTTGGTAAGTTTGTTACTCAAATGTACAAGTAGGAAAATGTTACTGAATGTCGCCTAAGATACCTCAGCATAAGACAACAATAATATAGTGAAAACGACTTCTAACACGTCAAGAAAGTGTTTACTTCCCTTTCAATAAAAGTAAGATCCCCAAATTCGCCAATCTCTATAATCATTATTCTGGTGCAGAAAACTCCAAAAAAATAAACGTTGATATGCTCATGAAGCAATCAGTATACGAACAAAGGTGGTATTGGTCAATTAAAACTTTTATCACTCTACTAGTAGTACTATTTATGAAACAGATGCTTTTTTTTTGTTGTTGATAAGCCACACTAAAGGTGGTAATTTTTTTGAATAAATTTCACCATTCTAAAAATTTTTACATTGCTAATCATTAAAAT
>CAMAOD020000054.1:285000-353992 GCA_945859595.2 Megachile willughbiella | reverse complement strand
CTCCGTCTCGGTCTTTGTCTCCGTCTCTGTCTCTGCCTCTGTCTCTGTCTCTGTCTCTGTCTCTGTCTCTGTCTCTGTCTCTGTCTCTGTCTCTGCCTCTGTCTCTGTCTCCGTATCTGTCTCTGTCTCTGTTTCTGTCTCTGTCTCTCTCGCTGTCTCTCCCTCTGTCTCTGTCTCCGTCTCTGTCCCTGGCTCTGTCTCTGCCTCTGTCTCCGTCTCTGTCCATGGCTCTGTCTCTGCCTCTGTCTCCGTCTCTGTCTCTGTCTCGGTCTTTGTCTCCGTCTCTGTCTCCGTCCCTGTCTCTGTCTCTGTCTCTATCTCCGTCTATGTCTCTGTCTCTGTCTCGGTCTCAGTCTCTGTCTCTGTCTCTGCCACTGTCTCTGTCTCTGTCTCTGTCTCTGTCTCTGTCTCTGTCTCTGTCTCTGTCGCTGTCTCTGTCTCTGTCTCTGTCTCTGTCTCTGTCTCTGTCTCTGTCTCCGTCTCTGTCTCTGTCTCTGTCTCTGCCTCTGTCTCTGTCTCCGTTTCTGTCTCTGTCTCTCTCGCTGTCTCTGTCTCTGTCTCTGTCTCTGTCTCTGTCTCTGTCGCTGTCTCTCCCCCTGTCTCTGTCTCTGTCTCTGTCTCTGTCTCTGGCTCTGTCTCTGCCTCTGTCTCTGTCTCTGTCTCTGTCTCTATCTCCGTCTCTGTCTCTGTCTCTGTCTCTGCCTCTGTCTCCGTCTCTGTCTCCGTCTCGGTCTTTGTCTCCGTCTCTGTCTCTGTCTCTATCTCCGTCTCTGTCTCTGTCTCTGTCTCTCTCTCCGTCTCTGTCTGTGTCTCTGTCTCTGTCTCGGTCTTTGTCTCCGTCTCTGTCTCCGTCTCTGTCTCTGTCTCTGTCTCAGTCTCCGTCTCTGTCTCTGTGTTTATCTCTGCCTCTGACTCTGCCGCTGTCCCTGTCTATGTCTCTGTCTCTGTCTCCGTCTGCGTCTCTGTCTCTGTTTCTGTCTCTGTCTCTGTTTCTGTCTCTGTCTCTGTCTCTGTCTGTGTCTCTGTCTCTGTCTCTGCCTCTGTCTCTGTCTCTGTCTCTGTCTCCGTCTCTGTCTCTGTCTCTGTCTCTGTCTCTTTGTCTGTCTCTGTCTCTGTGTCTGTCTCTGTCTGTGTCTCTGTCTCTGTCTCCGTCTCTGTCTCCGTCTCGGTCTTTGTCTCCGTCTCTGTCTCCGTCCCTGTCACTGTCTCTCCCTCTGTCTCTGTCTCCGTCTCTGTCTCTGTCTCTGTCTCTGTCTCTTTGTCTGTCTCTGTCTCTGTCTCTGTCTCTGTCTCTGTCTCTGTCTCTGTCTCTGTCTCCGTCTCTGTCTCTGTCTCTGTCTCTGTCTCTGCCTCTGGGTCTGTCTCCGTATCTGTCTCTGTCTCTGTTTCTGTCTCTGCCTCTCTCGCTGTCTCTCCCTCTGCCTCTGCCTCTGTCTCTGTCTCTGTCTCTGTCGCTGTCTCTCCCTCTGTCCCTGTCTCCGTCTCTGTCCCTGGCCCTGTCTCTGCCTCTGTCTCCGTCACTGTCTCCGTCTCTGTCTCAGTCTCTGTCACTGCCTCTGTCTCTGTCTCTGTCTCTGTCTCTGTCTCTGGCTCTGTCTCTGTCTCTGCCTCTGTCGCTGTCTCTCCCCCTGTCTCTGTCTCTGTCTCTGTCTCTGTCTCTGTCTCTGTCTCTGTCTCTGTCTCTGTCTCTGTCTCTGTCTCTGTCTCTGTCTCTGTCTCTGTCTCTGTCTCTGTCTCTGTCTCTGTCTCTGTCTCCGTATCAGTCTCTGTCTCTGTCTCTGTCTCTGTCTCCGTCTCTGTCTCTGTCTCTGTCTCTTTCTCTGTCTCTGTCTCTGTCTCTGTTTCTGTCTCTGTCTCTGTCTCTGTCTCTGTCTCTGTCTCTGTCTCTGCCTCTGTCTCCGTCTCTATCTCTGTCTCGGTCTTTGTCTCCGTCTCTGTCTCTGCCTCTGTCTCTGTCGCTGTCTCTGTCTCTGTCTCTGTCTCTGTGTCTGTCTCTGTCTCTGTCTCTGTCTCTGTCTCTGTCTCTGTCTCTGTCTCTGTCTCTGTCTCTGCCTCTGTCTCTGTCTCCGTATCTGTCTCTGTCTCTGTTTCTGTCTCTGTCTCTCTCGCTGTCTCTCCCTCTGTCTCTGTCTCCGTCTCTGTCCCTGGCTCTGTCTCTGCCTCTGTCTCCGTCTCTGTCTCTGTCTCGGTCTTTGTCTCCGTCTCTGTCTCTGTCTCCGTCCCTGTCTCTGTCTCTGTCTCTATCTCCGTCTATGTCTCTGTCTCTGTCTCTGTCTCTGTCTCTGTCTCTGTCTCTGCCACTGTCTCTGTCTCTGTCTCTGTCTCTGTCTCTGTCTCTGTCTCTGTCTCTGTCGCTGTCTCTGTCTCTGTCTCTGTCTCTGTCTCTGTCTCTGACTCCGTCTCTGTCTCTGTCTCTGTCTCTGCCTCTGTCTCTGTCTACGTATCTGTCTCTGTCTCCGTTTCTGTCTCTGTCTCTCTCGCTGTCTCTGTCTCTGTCTCTGTCTCTGTCTGTGTCTCTGTCTCTGTCTCTGTCGCTGTCTCTCCCCCTGTCTCTGTCTCTGTCTCTGTCTCTGGCTCTGTCTCTGCCTCTGTCTCTGTCTCTGTCTCTGTCGCTATCTCCGTCTCTGTCTCTGTCTCTGTCTCTGCCTCTGTCTCCGTCTCTGTCTCCGTCTCCGTCACTGTCTCCGTCTCGGTCTTTGTCTCCGTCTCTGTCTCTGTCTCTGTCTCTGTCTCTCTCTCCGTCTCTGTCTCTGTCTCTGTCTCTGTCTCTGTCTCTGTCTCTGCCTCTGTCTCCGTCTCTGTCTCCGTCTCGGTCTTTGTCTCCGTCTCTGTCTCTGCCTCTGTCTCTGTCTCTGTCTCTGTCTCTGTCTCTGTCTCTGTCTCTGTCTCTGTCTCTGTCTCTGTCTCTGTCTCTGTCTCTGTCTCTGTCTCTGTCTCTGTCTCTGTCTCTGCCTCTGTCTCTGTCTCCGTATCTGTCTCTGTCTCTGTTTCTGTCTCTGTCTCTCTCGCTGTCTCTCCCTCTGTCTCTGTCTCCGTCTCTGTCCCTGGCTCTGTCTCTGCCTCTGTCTCCGTCTCTGTCTCTGTCTCGGTCTTTGTCTCCGTCTCTGTCTCCGTCCCTGTCTCTGTCTCTGTCTCTATCTCCGTCTATGTCTCTGTCTCTGTCTCGGTCTCTGTCTCTGTCTGTGTCTCTGCCACTGTCTCTGTCTCTGTCTCTGTCTCTGTCTCTGTCTCTGTCTCTGTCTCTGTCGCTGTCTCTGTCTCTGTCTCTGTCTCTGTCTCTGTCTCTGTCTCTGTCTCTGTCTCCGTCTCTGTCTCTGTCTCTGTCTCTGCCTCTGTCTCTGTCTCCGTTTCTGTCTCTGTCTCTCTCGCTGTCTCTGTCTCTGTCTCTGTCTCTGTCTCTGTCTCTGTCGCTGTCTCTCCCCCTGTCTCTGTCTCTGTCTCTGGCTCTGTCTCTGCCTCTGTCTCTGTCTCTGTCTCTGTCTCTATCTCCGTCTCTGTCTCTGTCTCTGTCTCTGCCTCTGTCTCCGTCTCTGTCTCCGTCTCGGTCTTTGTCTCCGTCTCTGTCTCTGTCTCTATCTCCGTCTCTGTCTCTGTCTCTGTCTCTCTCTCCGTCTCTGTCTGTGTCTCTGTCTCTGTCTCGGTCTTTGTCTCCGTCTCTGTCTCCGTCTCTGTCTCTGTCTCTGTCTCTGTCTCTGTCTCTGTCTCTGTCTCTGTCTCTGTCTCTGTCTCTGTCTCTGTCGCTGTCTCTCCCCCTGTCTCTGTCTCTGTCTCTGTCTCTGTCTCTGTCTCTGCCCCTGTCTCTGTCTCTGTCTCTGTCTCTGTCTCCGTCTCTGTCTCTGTCTCTGTCTCTGCCTCTGGCTCTGTCTCCGTATCTGTCTCTGTCTCTGTTTCTGTCTCTGCCTCTCTCGCTGTCTCTCCCTCTGTCTCTGTCTCCGTCTCTGTCCCTGGCTCTGTCTCTGCCTCTGTCTCCGTCTCTGTCTCTGTCTCGGTCTTTGTCTCCGTCTCTGTCTCCGTCCCTGTCGCTGTCTCTCCCACTGTCTCTGTCTCTGTCTCTGTCTCTGTCTCTGTCTCTGTATCTGTCTCTGTCTCTGTCTCTGTCTCTGTCTCTGTCACTGTCTCTGTCTCTGTCTCTGTCTCTGTCTCTGTCTCTGTCTTTGTCTCAGTCTCCGTCTCTGTCTCTGTGTCTATCTCTGCCTCTGACTCTGCCGCTGTCCCTGTCTATGTCTCTGTCTCTGTCTCCGTCTGCGTCTCTGTCTCTGTTTCTGTCTCTGTCTCTGTTTCTGTCTCTGCCTCTGTCTCGGACTTTGTCTCCGTCTCTGTCTCTGCCTCTGTCTCTGTCTCTGTCTCTGTCTCTGTCTCTGTCTCTGCCTCTGCCTCTGTCTCTGTCTCTATCTCTGTCTCTGTCTCTGGCTCTGTATCTGCCTCTGTCTCCGTCTCTGTCTCTGTCTCTGTCTCTGTCTCTGTCTCTGTCTCTGTCTCTGTCTCTGTCTCTGTCTCTGTCTCCGTCTGCTTCTCTGTCTCTGCCTCTGCCTCTGTCTCTGTCTCTGTCTCTGTCTCTGTCTCTGTCTCTGTCTCTGTCTCTGTCTCTGTCTCTGTCTCTGTCTCTGTCTCTGTCTCTGTCTCTGTCTCTGTCTCTGTCTCTGTCTCTGTCTCTGTCTCTGTCTCTGTCTCTGTCTCTGTCTCTGTCTCTGTCTCTGTCTCTGTCTCTGTCTCTGTCTCTGCCTCGGTCTCCGTCTCTGTCTCCGTCTCGGTCTTTGTCTCCGTCTCTGTCTCTGTCTCTGTCTCTGTCTCTGCCTCTGTCTCTGTCTGCGTATCTGTCCCTGTCTCTGTTTCTGTCTCTGTCTCTCTCGCTGTCTCTCAGTCTGTCTCTGTCTCTGCCTCTGTCTCCGTCTCTGTCTCCGTCTCGGTCTTTGTCTCCGTCTCTGTCTCTGCCTCTGTCTCTGTCTCGGTCTCTGTCTCTGTCTCTGTCTCTGTCTCTGTCTCTGTCTCTGTCTCTGTCTGTCTCTGTCTCTGTCTCTGTCTCTGTCTCTGTCTCTGTCTCTGTCTCTGTCTCTGTCTCTGTCTCTGTCTCTGTCTCTGTCTCTGTCTCTGTCTCTGTCTCTGTCTCTGCCTCTGTCACTGGCTCTGTCTCTGCCTCTGTCTCCGTCTCTGTATCTGTCTCTGTCTCTGCCTCTGTCTCCGTCTCTGTCTCCGTCTCGGTCTTTGTCTCCGTCTCTGTCTCTGTCTCTGCCTCTGTCTCCGTCTGTGTCTCTGTCTCGGTCTTTGTCTCCGTCTCTGTCCCTGTCTCTGTCTCTGTCTCTGTCTCTATCTCCGTCTATGTCTCTGTCTCTGTCTCTGTCTCTGTCTCTGTCTCTGCCTCTGTCACTGTCTCTGTCTCTCTCTCTGTCTCTGTCTCTGTCTCTGTCTCTGTCTCTGTCTCTGTCTCTGTCTCTGTCTCTGTCTCTTTGTCCGTCTCTGTCTCTGTCTCTGTCTCTGTCTCTGTCTCTGTCTCTGTCTCTGTCTCTGT
The DNA here is from genome assembly GCA_945859595.2 of Megachile willughbiella. Lineage (NCBI taxonomy): Eukaryota > Metazoa > Arthropoda > Insecta > Hymenoptera > Megachilidae > Megachile > Megachile willughbiella. The sequence continues at coordinate 348,486 of CAMAOD020000054.1, read as the reverse complement.
CTCTGTCTCTGTCTCTGTCTCTGTCTCTGTCTCCGTCTGTTTCTCTGTCTCTGCCTCTGCCTCTGCCTCTGTCTCTGTCTCTGTCTCTGTCGCTGTCTCTCCCACTGTCCCTGTCTCCGTTTCTGTCCCTGGCCCTGTCTCTGCCTCTGTCTCCGTCACTGTCTCCGTCTCGGTCTTTGTCTCCGTCTCTGTCTCTGTCTCTGTCTCTGTCTCTGTCTCTGTCTCTGTCTCTGTCTCTGTCTCTGTTTCTGTCCCTGTCTCTGTCTCTGTTTCTGTCCCTGTCTCTGTCTCTGTCTCTGTCTCTGTCTCTGTCTCTGTCTCTGTCTCTGTCTCTGTCTCTGTCTCTGTCTCTGTCTGTGTCTCTGCCTCTGTCTCGGTCTTTGTCTCCGTCTCTGTCTCTGTCTCTGTTTCTGCCTCTGTCTCCGTCTGCGTCTCTGTCTCTGTCTCTGTCTCTGTCTCTGTCTCTGTATCTGTCTCTGTCTCTGTCTGTGTCTCTGCCTCTGTCTCGGTCTTTGTCTCCGTCTCTGTCTCTGTCTCTGTCTCTGCCTCTGTCTCTGTCTCTGTCTCTGCCTCTGTCTCTGTCTCTGTCTCTGTCCGTGTCTCTGCCTCTGTCTCGGTCTTTGTCTCCGTCTCTGTCTCTGTCTCTGTTTCTGCCTCTGTCTCCGTCTGCGTCTCTGTCTCTGTCTCTGTCTCTGTCTCTGTCTCTGTCTCTGTCTCTGTCTCTGTCTCTGTCTCTGTCTCTGTCTCTGTCTCTGTCTCTGTCTCTGTCTCTGCCTCTGTCTCGGTCTTTGTCTCCGTCTCTGTCTCTGTCTCTGTCCCTGTCTCTGTCTCTGTCTCTGTCTCTGTCTCTGTCTCTGTCTCTGTCTCTGTCTCTGTCTCCGTATCTGTCACTGTCTCCGTCTCTGTCCCTGTCTCTGTCTCTGTCTCTGTCTCTATCTCCGTCTATGTCTCTGTCTCTGTCTCTGTCTCTGTCTCTGTCTCTGCCTCTGTCACTGTCTCTGTCTCTCTCTCTGTCTCTGTCTCTGTCTCTGTCTCTGTCTCTGTCTCTGTCTCTGTCTCTGTCTCTGTCTCTTTGTCCGTCTCTGTCTCTGTCTCTTTGTCCGTCTCTGTCTCTGTCTCTGTCTCTGTCTCTGTCTCTGTCTCTGTCTCTGTCTCTGTCTCTGTCTCTGTCTCTGTCTCTGTCTCCGTCTGTTTCTCTGTCTCTGCCTCTGCCTCTGCCTCTGTCTCTGTCTCTGTCTCTGTCGCTGTCTCTCCCACTGTCCCTGTCTCCGTTTCTGTCCCTGGCCCTGTCTCTGCCTCTGTCTCCGTCACTGTCTCCGTCTCGGTCTTTGTCTCCGTCTGTGTCTCTGTCTCTGTCTCTGTCTCTGTCTCTGTCTCTGTCTCTGTTTCTGTCCCTGTCTCTGTCTCTGTTTCTGTCCCTGTCTCTGTCTCTGTCTCTGTCTCTGTCTCTGTCTCTGTCTCTGTCTCTGTCTCTGTCTCTGTCTCTGTCTCTGTCTGTGTCTCTGCCTCTGTCTCGGTCTTTGTCTCCGTCTCTGTCTCTGTCTCTGTTTCTGCCTCTGTCTCCGTCTGCGTCTCTGTCTCTGTCTCTGTCTCTGTCTCTGTCTCTGTCTCTGTCTCTGTCTCTGTCTCTGTCTCTGTCTCTGTCTCTGTCTCTGTCTCTGTCTCTGTCACTGGCTCTGTCTCTGCCTCTGTCTCCGTCTCTGTATCTGTCTCTGTCACTATCTCCGTCTCTGTCTCTGTCTCTGTCTCTGCCTCTGTCTCCGTCTCTGTCTCCGTCTCGGTCTTTGTCTCCGTCTCTGTCTCTGTCTCTGCCTCTGTCTCCGTCTGTGTCTCTGTCTCGGTCTTTGTCTCCGTCTCTGTCCCTGTCTCTGTCTCTGTCTCTGTCTCTATCTCCGTCTATGTCTCTGTCTCTGTCTCTGTCTCTGTCTCTGTCTCTGCCTCTGTCACTGTCTCTGTCTCTCTCTCTGTCTCTGTCTCTGTCTCTGTCTCTGTCTCTGTCTCTGTCTCTGTCTCTGTCTCTGTCTCTGTCTCTGTCTCTGTCTCTGTCTGTGTCTCTGTCTCTGTCTCTGTCTCTGTCTCTGTCTCTGTCTCTGTCTCTGTCTCTGTCTCTGTCTCTGTCTCTGTCGCTGTCCCTCCCCCTGTCTCTGTCTCTGTCTCTGTCTCTGTCTCTGGCTCTGTCTCTGCCTCTGTCTCTGTCTCTGTCTCTGTCTCTGTCTCTATCTCCGTCTCTGTCTCTGTCTCTGTCTCTGTCTCTGTCTCTGCCGCTGTCTCTCCCCCTGTCTCTGTCTCTGTCTCTGTCTCTATCTCCGTCTCTGTCTCTGTCTCTGTCTCTGCCTCTGTCTCCGTCTCTGTCTCCGTCTCGGTCTTTGTCTCCGTCTCTGTCTCTGTCTCTATCTCCGTCTCTGTCTCTGTCTCTGTCTCTGTCTCTGTCTCTGTCGCTGTCTCTCCCCCTGTCTCTGTCTCTGTCTCTGTCTCTGTCGCTGTCCCTCCCCCTGTCTCTGTCTCTGTCTCTGTCTCTGTCTCTGGCTCTGTCTCTGCCTCTGTCTCTGTCTCTGTCTCTGTCTCTGTCTCTATCTCCGTCTCTGTCTCTGTCTCTGTCTCTGTCTCTGTCTCTGTCGCTGTCTCTCCCCCTGTCTCTGTCTCTGTCTCTGTCTCTGTCTCTGGCTCTGTCTCTGTCTCTGTCTGTGTCTCTGCCTCTGTCTCGGTCTTTGTCTCCGTCTCTGTCTCTGTCTCTGTTTCTGCCTCTGTCTCCGTCTGCGTCTCTGTCTCTGTCTCTGTCTCTGTCTCTGTCTCTGTCTCTGTCTCTGTCTCTGTCTCTGTCGCTGTCTCTCCCCCTGTCTCTGTCTCTGTCTCTGTCTCTGTCTCTGTCCCTGTCTCTGTCTCTGTCTCTGTCTCTGTCCGTGTCTCTGCCTCTGTCTCGGTCTTTGTCTCCGTCTCTGTCTCTGTCTCTGTTTCTGCCTCTGTCTCCGTCTGCGTCTCTGTCTCTGTCTCTGTCTCTGTCTCTGTCTCTGTCTCTGTCTCTGTCTCTGTCTCTGTCTCTGTCTCTGTCTCTGTCTCTGTCTCTGTCTCTGTCTCTGTCTCTGTCTCTGTCTCTGTCTCTGCCTCTGTCTCGGTCTTTGTCTCCGTCTCTGTCTCTGTCTCTGTCCCTGTCTCTGTCTCTGTCTCTGTCTCTGTCTCTGTCTCTGTCTCTGTCTCTGTCTCCGTCTCTGTCTCCGTATCTGTCTCTGTCTCTATCTCCGTCTCTATCTCTGTCTCTGTCTCTGTCTCTGGCTCTGTCTCTGCCTCTGTCTCCGTCTCTGTCTCTGTCTCTGTATCTATCTCCGTCTCTGTCTCTGTCTCTGTCTCTCTCTCCGTCTCTGTCTGTGTCTCTGCCTCTGTCTCGGTCTTTGTCTCCGTCTCTGTCTCCGTCTCTGTCTCTGTCTCTGTCTCTGTCTCTGTCTCTGTCTCTGTCTCTGTCTCTGTCTCTGTCTCTGTCTCTGTCTCTGTGTCTGTCTCTGTCTCTGTCTCTGTCTCTGTCTCTGTCTTTGTCTCAGTCTCTGACTCTGTCTCTGTGTCTATCTCTGCCTCTGACTCTGACGCTGTCCCTGTCTATGTCTCTGTCTCTGTCTCCGTCTGCGTCTCTGTCTCTGTCTCTGTCTCTGTCTCTGTCTCTGTCTCTGTCTCTGTCTCTGTCTCTGTCTCTGTCTCTGACTCTGTCTCTGTCTCCGTCTCTGTCTCTGTCTCTGTCTCTGTCTCTGTCTCTGTCTCCGTCTGTTTCTCTGTCTCTGCCTCTGCCCCTGCCTCTGTCTCTGTCTCTGTCTCTGTCGCTGTCTCTCCCTCTGTCCCTGTCTCCGTCTCTGTCCCTGGCCCTGTCTCTGCCTCTGTCTCCGTCACTGTCTCCGTCTCGGTCTTTGTCTCCGTCTCTGTCTCTGTCTCTGTCTCTGTCTCTGTCTCTGTTTCTGTCTCTGTCTCTGCCTCTGTCTCCGTCTCTGTCTCCGTCTCGGTCTTTGTCTCCGTCTCTGTCTCTGTCCCTATCTCCGTCTCTGTCTCTGTCTCTGTCTCTCTCTCCGTCTCTGTCTGTGTCTCTGCCTCTGTCTCGGTCTTTGTCTCCGTCTCTGTCTCCGTCTCTGTCTCTGTCTCTGTCTCTGTCTCTGTCTCTGTCTCTGTCTCTGTCTCTGTCTCTGTCTCTGTCGCTGTCTCTCCCCCTGTCTCTGTCTCTGTCTCTGTCTCTGTCTCTGTCTCTGTCCCTGTCTCTGTCTCTGTCTCTGTCTCTGTCCGTGTCTCTGCCTCTGTCTCGGTCTTTGTCTCCGTCTCTGTCTCTGTCTCTGTTTCTGCCTCTGTCTCCGTCTGCGTCTCTGTCTCTGTCTCTGTCTCTGTCTCTGTCTCTGTCTCTGTCTCTGTCTCTGTCTCTGTCTCTGTCTCTGTCTCTGTCTCTGTCTCTGTCTCTGTCTCTGTCTCTGTCTCTGTCTCTGTCTCTGTCTCTGTCTCTGCCTCTGTCTCGGTCTTTGTCTCCGTCTCTGTCTCTGTCTCTGTCCCTGTCTCTGTCTCTGTCTCTGTCTCTGTCTCTGTCTCTGTCTCCGTCTCTGTCTCCGTATCTGTCTCTGTCTCTATCTCCGTCTCTGTCTCTGTCTCTGTCTCTGTCTCTGGCTCTGTCTCTGCCTCTGTCTCCGTCTCTGTCTCTGTCTCTGTATCCATCTCCGTCTCTGTCTCTGTCTCTGTCTCTCTCTCCGTCTCTGTCTGTGTCTCTGCCTCTGTCTCGGTCTTTGTCTCCGTCTCTGTCTCCGTCTCTGTCTCTGTCTCTGTCTCTGTCTCTGTCTCTGTCTCTGTCTCTGTCTCTGTCTCTGTCTCTGTCTCTGTCTCTGTCTCTGCCTCGGTCTCCGTCTCTGTCTCCGTCTCGGTCTTTGTCTCCGTCTCTGTCTCTGTCTCTGTCTCTGTCTCTGCCTCTGTCTCTGTCTCCGTATCTGTCTCTGTCTCTGTTTCTGTCTCCGTCTCTGTCTCCGTCTCTGTCTCTGTCTCTGTCTCTGTCTCTTTGTCTGTCTCTGTCTCTGTCTCTGTCTCTGTCTCTGTCTCTGTCTCTGTCTCCGTCTCTGTCTCTGTCTCTGTCTCTGTCTCTGCCTCTGGCTCTGTCTCCGTATCTGTCTCTGTCTCTGTTTCTGTCTCTGCCTCTCTCGCTGTCTCTCCCTCTGTCTCTGTCTCCGTCTCTGTCCCTGGCTCTGTCTCTGCCTCTGTCTCCGTCTCTGTCTCTGTCTCGGTCTTTGTCTCCGTCTCTGTCTCCGTCCCTGTCGCTGTCTCTCCCATTGTCTCTGTCTCTGTCTCTGTCTCTGTCTCTGTCTCTGTCTCTGTGTCTGTCTCTGTCTCTGTCTCTGTCTCTGTCTCTGTCTTTGTCTCAGTCTCTGACTCTGTCTCTGTGTCTATCTCTGCCTCTGACTCTGTCGCTGTCCCTGTCTATGTCTCTGTCTCTGTCTCCGTCTGCGTCTCTGTCTCTGTCTCTGTCTCTGTCTCTGTCTCTGTCTCTGTCTCTGTCTCTGTCTCTGTCTCTGTCTCTGTCTCTGTCTCTGTCTCTGTCTCTGTCTCTGTCTCCGTCTGTTTCTCTGTCTCTGCCTCTGCCTCTGCCTCTGTCTCTGTCTCTGTCTCTGTCGCTGTCTCTCCCTCTGTCCCTGTCTCCGTCTCTGTCCCTGGCCCTGTCTCTGCCTCTGTCTCCGTCACTGTCTCCGTCTCGGTCTTTGTCTCCGTCTCTGTCTCTGTCTCTGTCTCTGTCTCTGTTTCTGTCTCTGTCTCTGTCTCTGTTTCTGTTTCTGTTTCTGTCTCTGTCTCTGTCTCTGTCTGTGTCTCTGCCTCTGTCTCGGTCTTTGTCTCCGTCTCTGTCTCTGTCTCTGTCTCTGTCTCTGTCTCTGTCTCTGTTTCTGTTTCTGTCCCTGTCTCTGTCTCTGTCTCTGTCTCTGTCTCTGTCTGTGTCTCTGCCTCTGTCTCGGTCTTTGTCTCCGTCTCTGTCTCTGTCTCTGTCTCTGTCTGTGTCTCTGCCTCTGTCTCGGACTTTGTCTCCGTCTCTGTCTCTGCCTCTGTCTCTGTCTCTGTCTCTGTCTCTGTCTCTGTCTCTGTCTCTGCCTCTGTCTCTGTCTCTGTCTCTATCTCTGTCTCTGTCTCTGGCTCTGTATCTGCCTCTGTCTCCGTCTCTGTCTCTGTCTCTGTCTCTGTCTCTGTCTCTGCCTCTGTCTCTGTCTCTGTCTCTGTCTCCGTCTCTGTCTCTGTCTCTGTCTCTGTCTCTGTCTCTTTGTCCGTCTCTGTCTCTGTCTCTGTCTCTGTCTCTGTCTCTGTCGCTGTCTCTCCCTCTGTCCCTGTCTCCGTCTCTGTCCCTGGCCCTGTCTCTGCCTCTGTCTCCGTCACTGTCTCCGTCTCGATCTTTGTCTCCGTCTCTGTCTCTGTCTCTATGTCCGTCTATGTCTCTGTCTCTGTCTCTGTCTCTGTGTCTATCTCTGCCTCTGACTCTGTCGCTGTCCCTGTCTATGTCTCCGTCTCTGTCTCCGTCTCTGTTTCTGCCTCTGTCTCCGTCTGCGTCTCTGTCTCTGTCTCCGTCTGCGTCTCTGTCTCTGTCTCTGTCTCTGTCTCTGTCTCTGTCTCTGTCTCTGTCTCTGTCTCTGTCTCTGTCTCTGTCTCTGTCTCTGTCTCTGTCTCTGTCTCTGTCTCTGTCTCTGTCTCTGTCTCTGTCTCTGTCTCTGTCTCTGTCTCTGCCTCGGTCTCCGTCTCTGTCTCCGTCTCGGTCTTTGTCTCCGTCTCTGTCTCTGTCTCTGTCTCTGTCTCTGTCTCTGTCTCTGTCTCTGTCTGCGTATCTGTCCCTGTCTCTGTTTCTGTCTCTGTCTCTCTCGCTGTCTCTCCGTCTGTCTCTGTCTCCGTCTCTGTCCCTGGCGCTGTCTCTGCCTCTGTCTCCGTCTCTGTCTCTGCCTCGGTCTTTGTCTCCGTCTCTGTCCCCGTCTCTGTCTCTGTCTCTGTCTCTATCTCCGTCTATGTCTCTGTCTCTGTCTCTGTCTCTGTCTCTGTCTCTGCCTCTGTCTCTGTCTCTGTCTCTGTCTCTGTCTCTGTCTCTGTCTCTGTCTCTGTCTCTGTCTCTGTCTCTGCCTCTGTCGCTGTCTCTCCCCCTGTCTCTGTCTCTGTTTCTGTCTCTGTCTCTGTCTCTGTCTCTGTTTCTGTTTCTGTCTCTGTCTCTGTCTCTGTCTCTGTCTCTGTCTCTGTCTCTGTCTGTGTCTCTGCCTCTGTCTCGGTCTTTGTCTCCGTCTCTGTCTCTGTCTCTGTCTCTGTCTGTGTCTCTGCACCTGTCTCGGACTTTGTCTCCGTCTCTGTCTCTGCCTCTGTCTCTGTCTCTGTCTCTGTCTCTGTCTCTGCCTCTGTCTCTGTCTCTGTCTCTGTCTCCGTCTCTGTCTCTGTCTCTGTCTCTGTCTCTTTGTCTGTCTCTGTCTCTGTCTCTGTCTCTCTCCCTGTCTCTGTCGCAGTCTCTCCCTCTGTCCCTGTCTCCGTCTCTGGCCCTGGCCCTGTCTCTGCCTCTGTCTCCGTCACTGTCTCCGTCTCGATCTTTGTCTCCGTCTCTGTCTCTGTCTCTATCTCCGTCTATGTCTCTGTCTCTGTCTCTGTCTCTGTGTCTATCTCTGCCTCTGACTCTGTCGCTGTCCCTGTCTATGTCTCTGTCTCTGTCTCCGTCTGCGTCTCTGTCTCTGTCTCTGTCTCTGTCTCTGTCTCTGTCTCTGTCTCTGTCTCTGTTTCTGTTTCTGTCTCTGTCTCTGTCTCTGTCTCTGTCTGTGTCTCTGCCTCTGTCTCGGTCTTTGTCTCCGTCTCTGTCTCTGTCTCTGTCTGTGTCTCTGCCTCTGTCTCGGTCTTTGTCTCCGTCTCTGTCTCTGTCTCTGTCTCTGTCTCTGTCTCTGTCTCTATCTCTGTCTCTGTCTCTGGCTCTGTATCTGCCTCTGTCTCCGTCTCTGTCTCTGTCTCTGTCTCTGTCTCTATCTCCGTCTCTGTCTCTGTCTCTGTCTCTCTCTCCGTCTCTGTCTGTGTCTCTGCCTCTGTCTCCGTCTCTGTCTCCGTCTCGGTCTTTATCTCCGTCTCTGTCTCTGTCTCTGTCTCTGTCTCTGCCTCTGTCTCTGTCTCTGTCTCTGTCTCTGTCTCTGTCTCTGTCTCTGTCTCTGTCTCTGCCTCTGTCTCTGTCTCTGTCTCTATCTCTGTCTCTGTCTCTGGCTCTGTATCTGCCTCTGTCTCCGTCTCTGTCTCTGTCTCTGTCTCTATCTCCGTCTCTGTCTCTGTCTCTGTCTCTCTCTCCGTCTCTGTCTGTGTCTCTGCCTCTGTCTCGGTCTTTGTCTCCGTCTCTGTCTCCGTCTGCGTCTCTGTCTCTGTCTCCGTCTGCGTCTCTGTCTCTGTCTCTGTCTCTGTCTCTGTCTCTGTCTCTGTCTCTGTCTCTGTCTCTGTCTCTGTCTCTGTCTCTGTCTCTGTCTCTGTCTCTGTCTCTGTCTCTGTCTCTGTCTCTGTCTCTGTCTCTGTCTCTGTCTCTGTCTCTGTCTCTGTCTCTGTCTCTGTCTCTGTCTCTGTCTCCGTCTGTTTCTCTGTCTCTGCCTCTGCCTCTGTATCTGTCTCTGTCTCTGTCTCTGTCTCTGTCTCTGTCTCTGTCTCTGTCTCTGCCTCTGTCTCTGTCTCTGTCTCTATCTCTGTCTCTGTCTCTGGCTCTGTATCTGCCTCTGTCTCCGTCTCTGTCTCTGTCTCTGTCTCTATCTCCGTCTCTGTCTCTGTCTCTGTCTCTCTCTCCGTCTCTGTCTGTGTCTCTGCCTCTGTCTCGGTCTTTGTCTCCGTCTCTGTCTCCGTCTGCGTCTCTGTCTCTGTCTCCGTCTGCGTCTCTGTCTCTGTCTCTGTCTCTGTCTCTGTCTCTGTCTCTGTCTCTGTCTCTGTCTCTGTCTCTGTCTCTGTCTCTGTCTCTGTCTCTGTCTCTGTCTCTGTCTCTGTCTCTGTCTCTGTCTCTGTCTCTGTCTCTGTCTCTGTCTCTGTCTCTGTCTCTGTCTCCGTCTGTTTCTCTGTCTCTGCCTCTGCCTCTGTCTCTGTCTCTGTCTCTGTCTCTGTCTCTGTCTCTGTCTCTGTCTCTGTCTCTGTCTCTGTCTCTGTCTCTGTCTCTGTCTCTGTCTCTGTCTCTGTCTCTGTCTCTGTCTCTGTCTCTGTCTCTGTCTCTGTCTCTGTCTCTGTCTCTGTCTCTGTCTCTGTCTCTGTCTCTGTCTCTGCCTCGGTCTCCGTCTCTGTCTCCGTCTCGGTCTTTGTCTCCGTCTCTGTCTCTGTCTCTGTCTCTGTCTCTGCCCCTGTCTCTGTCTGCGTATCTGTCCCTGTCTCTGTTTCTGTCTCTGTCTCTCTCGCTGTCTCTCCGTCTGTCTCTGTCTCCGTCTCTGTCCCTGGCGCTGTCTCTGCCTCTGTCTCCGTCTCTGTCTCTGTCTCGGTCTTTGTCTCCGTCTCTGTCCCCGTCTCTGTCTCTGTCTCTGTCTCTATCTCCGTCTATGTCTCTGTCTCTGTCTCTGTCTCTGTCTCTGTCTCTGCCTCTGTCTCTGTCTCTGCCTCTGTCTCTGTCTCTGTCTCTGTCTCCGTCTCTGTCTCCGTCTGCGTCTCTGTCTCTGTCTCTGTCTCTGTCTCTGTCTCTGTTTCTGTCTCTGTCTCTGTCTCTGTCTCTGTTTCTGTTTCTGTCTCTGTCTCTGTCTCTGTCTCTGTCTGTGTCTCTGCCTCTGTCTCGGTCTTTGTCTCCGTCTCTGTCTCTGTCTCTGTCTCTGCCTCTGTCTCTGTCTCTGTCTCTGTCTCTATCTCTGTCTCTGTCTCTGGCTCTGTATCTGCCTCTGTCTCCGTCTCTGTCTCTGTCTCTGTCTCTATCTCCGTCTCTGTCTCTGTCTCTGTCTCTCTCTCCGTCTCTGTCTCTGTCTCTGTCTCTGCCTCTGTCTCTGTCTCTGTCTCTATCTCTGTCTCTGTCTCTGGCTCTGTATCTGCCTCTGTCTCCGTCTCTGTCTCTGTCTCTTTCTCTGTCTCTGTCTCTGTCTCTGTCTCTGTCTCTGTCTCCGTCTCTGTCTCTGTCTCTGTCTCTGTCTCTGTCTCTGTCTCTGTCTCTGTCTCTGTCTCTGTCTCTGTCTCTGTCTCTGTCTCTGTCTCTGTCTCTGTCTCTGTCTCTGTCTCTGTCTCTGTCTCTGTCTCTGTCTCTGTCTCTGGCTCTGTCTATGCCTCTGTCTTAGTCTCTGTCTCTGTCTCTGTCTCTGTGTCTATCTCTGCCTCTGACTCTGTCGCTGTCCCTGTCTATGTCTCTGTCTCTGTCTCCGTCTGCGTCTCAGTCTCTGTTTCTGTCACTGTCTCTGTTTCTGTCTCTGTCTCTGTCTCTGTCTGTGTCTCTGTCTCTGTCTCTGTCTCTGCCTCTGTCTCTGTCTCTGTCTCTGTCTCCGTCTCTGTCTCTGTCTCTGTCTCTGTCTCTTTGTCTGTCTCTGTCTCTGTCTCTGTCTCTGTCCCTGTCTCTGTCGCAGTCTCTCCCTCTGTCCCTGTCTCCGTCTCTGTCCCTGGCCCTGTCTCTGCCTCTGTCTCCGTCACTGTCTCCGTCTCGATCTTTGTCTCCGTCTCTGTCTCTGTCTCTATCTCCGTCTATGTCTCTGTCTCTGTCTCTGTCTCTGTGTCTATCTCTGCCTCTGACTCTGTCGCTGTCCCTGTCTATGTCTCTGTCTCTGTCTCCGTCTGCGTCTCTGTCTCTGTCTCTGTCTCTGTCTCTGTCTCTGTCTCTGTTTCTGTCTCTGTCTCTGTCTCTGTCTCTGTTTCTGTTTCTGTCTCTGTCTCTGTCTCTGTCTCTGTCTGTGTCTCTGCCTCTGTCTCTGTCTTTGTCTCCGTCTCTGTCTCTGTCTCTGTCTGTGTCTCTGCCTCTGTCTCGGTCTTTGTCTCCGTCTCTGTCTCTGTCTCTGTCTCTGTCTCTGTCTCTGTCTCTGTCTCTGTCTCTGTCTCTGTCTCTGTCTCTGTCTCTGTCTCTGTCTCTGTCTCTGCCTCTGTCTCTGTCTCTGTCTCTATCTCTGTCTCTGTCTCTGGCTCTGTATCTGCCTCTGTCTCCGTCTCTGTCTCTGTCTCTGTCTCTGTCTCTATCTCCGTCTCTGTCTCTGTCTCTGTCTCTCTCTCCGTCTCTGTCTGTGTCTCTGCCTCTGTCTCCGTCTCTGTCTCCGTCTCGGTCTTTATCTCCGTCTCTGTCTCTGTCTCTGTCTCTGTCTCTGCCTCTGTCTCTGTCTCTGTCTCTGTCTCTGTCTCTGTCTCTGTCTCTGTCTCTGTCTCTGTCTCTGCCTCTGTCTCTGTCTCTGTCTCTATCTCTGTCTCTGTCTCTGGCTCTGTATCTGCCTCTGTCTCCGTCTCTGTCTCTGTCTCTGTCTCTATCTCCGTCTCTGTCTCTGTCTCTGTCTCTCTCTCCGTCTCTGTCTGTGTCTCTGCCTCTGTCTCGGTCTTTGTCTCCGTCTCTGTCTCCGTCTGCGTCTCTGTCTCTGTCTCCGTCTGCGTCTCTGTCTCTGTCTCTGTCTCTGTCTCTGTCTCTGTCTCTGTCTCTGTCTCTGTCTCTGTCTCTGTCTCTGTCTCTGTCTCTGTCTCTGTCTCTGTCTCTGTCTCTGTCTCTGTCTCTGTCTCTGTCTCTGTCTCTGTCTCCGTCTGTTTCTCTGTCTCTGCCTCTGCCTCTGTCTCTGTCTCTGTCTCTGTCTCTGTCTCTGTCTCTGTCTCTGTCTCTGTCTCTGTCTCTGTCTCTGTCTCTGTCTCTGTCTCTGTCTCTGTCTCTGTCTCTGTCTCTGTCTCTGTCTCTGTCTCTGTCTCTGTCTCTGTCTCTGCCTCGGTCTCCGTCTCTGTCTCCGTCTCGGTCTTTGTCTCCGTCTCTGTCTCTGTCTCTGTCTCTGTCTCTGCCCCTGTCTCTGTCTGCGTATCTGTCCCTGTCTCTGTTTCTGTCTCTGTCTCTCTCGCTGTCTCTCCGTCTGTCTCTGTCTCCGTCTCTGTCCCTGGCGCTGTCTCTGCCTCTGTCTCCGTCTCTGTCTCTGTCTCGGTCTTTGTCTCCGTCTCTGTCCCCGTCTCTGTCTCTGTCTCTGTCTCTATCTCCGTCTATGTCTCTGTCTCTGTCTCTGTCTCTGTCTCTGTCTCTGCCTCTGTCTCTGTCTCTGCCTCTGTCTCTGTCTCTGTCTCTGTCTCTGTCTCCGTCTCTGTCTCCGTCTGCGTCTCTGTCTCTGTCTCCGTCTGCGTCTCTGTCTCTGTCTCTGTCTCTGTCTCTGTCTCTGTTTCTGTCTCTGTCTCTGTCTCTGTCTCTGTTTCTGTTTCTGTCTCTGTCTCTGTCTCTGTCTCTGTCTGTGTCTCTGCCTCTGTCTCGGTCTTTGTCTCCGTCTCTGTCTCTGTCTCTGTCTCTGTCTGTGTCTCTGCCTCTGTCTCGGACTTTGTCTCCGTCTCTGTCTCTGCCTCTGTCTCTGTCTCTGTCTCTGTCTCTGTCTCTGTCTCTGTCTCTGGCTCTGTATCTGTCTCTGTCTCTGTCTCTATCTCTGTCTCTGTCTCTGGCTCTGTATCTGCCTCTGTCTCCGTATCTGTCTCTGTCTCTGTCTCTGTCTCTGTCTCTGTCTCTGTCTCTGTCTTTGTCTCTGTCTCTGTCTCTGTCTCTGTCTCTGTCTCTGTCTCTGTCTCTGTCTCTGTCTCTGTCTCTGTCTCTGCCTCTGTCTTAGTCTCTGTCTCTGTCTCTGTCTCTGTGACTATCTCTGCCTCTGACTCTGTCGCTGTCCCTGTCTATGTCTCTGTCTCTGTCTCCGTCTGCGTCTCTGTCTCTGTTTCTGTCTCTGTCTCTGTTTCTGTCTCTGTCTCTGTCTCTGTCTGTGTCTCTGTCTCTGTCTCTGTCTCTGCCTCTGTCTCTGTCTCTGTCTCTGTCTCCGTCTCTGTCTCTGTCTCTGTCTCAGTCTCTTTGTCTGTCTCTGTCTCTGTCTCTGTCTCTGTCTCTGTCTCTGTCTCTGTCGCTGTCTCTCCCTCTGTCCCTGTCTCCGTCTCTGTCCCTGGCCCTGTCTCTGCCTCTGTCTCCGTCACTGTCTCCGTCTCGATCTTTGTCTCCGTCTCTGTCTCTGTCTCTATCTCCGTCTATGTCTCTGTCTCTGTCTCTGTCTCTGTCTCTGTCACTGTCTCTGTTTCTGTCTCTGTCTCTGTCTCTGTCTCTGTTTCTGTCTCTGTCTCTGTCTCTGTCTCTGTCTCTGTCTGTGTCTCTGCCTCTGTCTCGGTCTTTGTCTCCGTCTCTGTCTCTGTCTCTGTCTCTGTCTGTGTCTCTGCCTCTGTCTCGGCCTTTGTCTCCGTCTCTGTCTCTGTCTCTGTCTCTGTCTCTGTCTCTGTCTCTGTCTCTGTCTCTGTCTCTGTCTCTGTCTCTGTCTCTGCCTCTGTCGCTGTCTCTCCCCCTGTCTCTGTCTCTGTTTCTGTCTCTGTCTCTGTCTCTGTCTCTGTTTCTGTTTCTGTCTCTGTCTCTGTCTCTGTCTCTGTCTCTGTCTGTGTCTCTGCCTCTGTCTCGGTCTTTGTCTCCGTCTCTGTCTCTGTCTCTGTCTCTGTCTGTGTCTCTGCACCTGTCTCGGACTTTGTCTCCGTCTCTGTCTCTGCCTCTGTCTCTGTCTCTGTCTCTGTCTCTGTCTCTGTCTCTGTCTCTGCCTCTGTCTCTGTCTCTGTCTCTATCTCTGTCTCTGTCTCTGGCTCTGTATCTGCCTCTGTCTCCGTCTCTGTCTCTGTCTCTGTCTCTGTCTCTGTCTCTGTCTCTGTCTCTGTCTCTGTCTCTGTCTCTGTCTCTGTCTCTGTCTCTGTCTCTGTCTCTGTCTCTGTCTCTGTCTCTGTCTCTGTCTCTGTCTCTGTCTCTGTCTCTGTCTCTGTCTCTGTCTCTGTCTCTGTCCCTGTCTCTGTCGCTGTCTCTCCCTCTGTCCCTGTCTCCGTCTCTGTCCCTGGCCCTGTCTCTGCCTCTGTCTCCGTCACTGTCTCCGTCTCGATCTTTGTCTCCGTCTCTGTCTCCGTCTCTATCTCCGTCTATGTCTCTGTCTCTGTCTCTGTCTCTGTGTCTATCTCTGCCTCTGACTCTGTCGCTGTCCCTGTCTATGTCTCTGTCTCTGTCTCCGTCTGCGTCTCTGTCTCTGTCTCTGTCTCTGTCTCTGTCTCTGTTTCTGTCTCTGTCTCTGTCTCTGTCTCTGTTTCTGTTTCTGTCTCTGTCTCTGTCTCTGTCTCTGTCTGTGTCTCTGCCTCTGTCTCGGTCTTTGTCTCCGTCTCTGTCTCTGTCTCTGTCTCTGTCTGTGTCTCTGCCTCTGTCTCGGTCTTTGTCTCCGTCTCTGTCTCTGTCTCTGTCTCTGTCTCTGTCTCTGTCTCTGTCTCTGTCTCTGTCTCTGTCTCTGTCTCTGTCTCTGTCTCTGTCTCTGTCTCTGTCTCTGCCTCTGTCTCTGTCTCTGTCTCTATCTCTGTCTCTGTCTCTGGCTCTGTATCTGCCTCTGTCTCCGTCTCTGTCTCTGTCTCTGTCTCTATCTCCGTCTCTGTCTCTGTCTCTGTCTCTCTCTCCGTCTCTGTCTCTGTCTCTGTCTCTGCCTCTGTCTCTGTCTCTGTCTCTATCTCTGTCTCTCTCTCTGGCTCTGTATCTGCCTCTGTCTCCGTCTCTGTCTCTGTCTCTGTCTCTGTCTCTGTCTCTGTCTCTGTCTCTGTCTCTGTCTCTGTCTCTGTCTCTGTCTCTGTCTCTGTCTCTGTCTCTGTCTCTGTCTCTGTCGCTGTCTCTGTCTCTGTCTCTGTCTCTGTCTCTGTCTCTGTCTCTGTCTCTGTCTCTGTCTCTGCCTCTGTCTTAGTCTCTGTCTCTGTCCCTGTCTCTGTGTCTATCTCTGCCTCTGACTCTGTCGCTGTCCCTGTCTATGTCTCTGTCTCTGTCTCCGTCTGCGTCTCTGTCTCTGTTTCTGTCTCTGTCTCTGTTTCTGTCTCTGTCTCTGTCTCTGTCTGTGTCTCTGTCTCTGTCTCTGTCTCTGCCTCTGTCTCTGTCTCTGTCTCTGTCTCCGTCTCTGTCTCTGTCTCTGTCTCTGTCTCTTTGTCTGTCTCTGTCTCTGTCTCTGTCTCTGTCTCTGTCTCTGTCGCTGTCTCTCCCTCTGTCCCTGTCTCCGTCTCTGTCCCTGGCCCTGTCTCTGCCTCTGTCTCCGTCACTGTCTCCGTCTCGATCTTTGTCTCCGTCTCTGTCTCTGTCTCTATCTCCGTCTATGTCTCTGTCTCTGTCTCTGTCTCTGTCTCTGTCTCTGTCTCTGTTTCTGTCTCTGTCTCTGTCTCTGTTTCTGTTTCTGTCTCTGTCTCTGTCTCTGTCTCTGTCTGTGTCTCTGCCTCTGTCTCGGTCTTTGTCTCCGTCTCTGTCTCTGTCTCTGTCTCTGTCTGTGTCTCTGCCTCTGTCTCGGTCTTTGTCTCCGTCTCTGTCTCTGTCTCTGTCTCTGTCTCTGTCTCTGTCTCTGTCTCTGTCTCTGTCTCTGTCTCTGTCTCTGTCTCTGTCTCTGCCTCTGTCGCTGTCTCTCCCCCTGTCTCTGTCTCTGTTTCTGTCTCTGTCTCTGTCTCTGTCTCTGCCTCTGTCTCTGTCTCTGTCTCTATCTCTGTCTCTGTCTCTGGCTCTGTATCTGCCTCTGTCTCCGTCTCTGTCTCTGTCTCTGTCTCTGTCTCTGTCTCTGTCTCTGTCTCTGTCTCTGTCTCTGTCTCTGTCTCTGTCTCTGCCTCTGTCTCTGTCTCTGTCTCTATCTCTGTCTCTGTCTCTGGCTCTGTATCTGCCTCTGTCTCCGCCTCTGTCTCTGTCTCTGTCTCTATCTCCGTCTCTGTCTCTGTCTCTGTCTCTCTCTCCGTCTCTGTCTGTGTCTCTGCCTCTGTCTCCGTCTCTGTCTCCGTCTCGGTCTTTGTCTCCGTCTCTGTCTCTGTGTCTGTCTCTGTCTCTGTCTCTGTTTCTGTTTCTGTCTCTGTCTCTGTCTCTGTCTCTGTCTGTGTCTCTGCCTCTGTCTCGGTCTTTGTCTCCGTCTCTGTCTCTGTCTCTGTCTCTGTCTGTGTCTCTGCCTCTGTCTCGGTCTTTGTCTCCGTCTCTGTCTCTGTCTCTGTCTCTGTCTCTGTCTCTGTCTCTGTCTCTGTCTCTGTCTCTGTCTCTGTCTCTGTCTCTGTCTCTGTCTCTGCCTCTGTCGCTGTCTCTCCCCCTGTCTCTGTCTCTGTTTCTGTCTCTGTCTCTGTCTCTGTCTCTGCCTCTGTCTCTGTCTCTGTCTCTATCTCTGTCTCTGTCTCTGGCTCTGTATCTGCCTCTGTCTCCGTCTCTGTCTCTGTCTCTGTCTCTGTCTCTGTCTCTGTCTCTGTCTCTGTCTCTGTCTCTGTCTCTGTCTCTGTCTCTGTCTCTGTCTCTGTCTCTGTCTCTGTCTCTGTCTCTGTCTCTGTCTCTGTCTCTGTCTCTGTCTCTGTCTCTGTCTCTGTCTCTGTCTCTGTCTCTGTCTCTGTCTCTGTCTCTGTCTCTGTCTCTGTCTCTGTCTCTGTCTCTGCCTCTGCCTTAGTCTCTGTCTCTGTCTCTGTCTCTGTGTCTATCTCTGCCTCTGACTCTGTCGCTGTCCCTGTCTATGTCTCTGTCTCTGTCTCCGTCTGCGTCTCAGTCTCTGTTTCTGTCTCTGTCTCTGTTTCTGTCTCTGTCTCTGTCTCTGACTGTGTCTCTGTCTCTGTCTCTGTCTCTGCCTCTGTCTCTGTCTCTGTCTCTGTCTCCGTCTCTGTCTCTGTCTCTGTCTCTGTCTCTTTGTCTGTCTCTGTCTCTGTCTCTGTCTCTGTCCCTGTCTCTGTCGCTGTCTCTCCCTCTGTCCCTGTCTCCGTCTCTGTCCCTGGCCCTGTCTCTGCCTCTGTCTCCGTCACTGTCTCCGTCTCGATCTTTGTCTCCGTCTCTGTCTCTGTCTCTATCTCCGTCTATGTCTCTGTCTCTGTCTCTGTCTCTGTGTCTATCTCTGCCTCTGACTCTGTCGCTGTCCCTGTCTATGTCTCTGTCTCTGTCTCCGTCTGCGTCTCTGTCTCTGTCTCTGTCTCTGTCTCTGTCTCTGTTTCTGTCTCTGTCTCTGTCTCTGTCTCTGTTTCTGTTTCTGTCTCTGTCTCTGTCTCTGTCTCTGTCTGTGTCTCTGCCTCTGTCTCGGTCTTTGTCTCCGTCTCTGTCTCTGTCTCTGTCTCTGTCTGTGTCTCTGCCTCTGTCTCGGTCTTTGTCTCCGTCTCTGTCTCTGTCTCTGTCTCTCTCTCCGTCTCTGTCTCTGTCTCTGTCTCTGCCTCTGTCTCTGTCTCTGTCTCTATCTCTGTCTCTGTCTCTGGCTCTGTATCTGCCTCTGTCTCCGTCTCTGTCTCTGTCTCTGTCTCTGTCTCTGTCTCTGTCTCTGTCTCTGTCTCTGTCTCTGTCTCTGTCTCTGTCTCTGTCTCTGTCTCTGTCTCTGTCTCTGTCTCTGTCTCTGTCTCTGTCTCTGTCTCTGTCTCTGTCTCTGTCTCTGTCTCTGTCTCTGCCTCTGTCTCTGTCTCTGTCTCTATCTCTGTCTCTGTCTCTGGCTCCGTATCTGCCTCTGTCTCCGTCTCTGTCTGTGTCTCTGTCTCTATCTCCGTCTCTGTCTCTGTCTCTGTCTCTCTCTCCGTCTCTGTCTCTGTCTCTGTCTCTGCCTCTGTCTCTGTCTCTGTCTCTATCTCTGTCTCTGTCTCTGGCTCTGTATCTGCCTCTGTCTCCGTCTCTGTCTCTGTCTCTGTCTCTGTCTCTGTCTCTGTCTCTGTCTCTGTCTCTGTCTCTGTCTCTGTCTCTGTCTCTGTCTCTGTCTCTGTCTCTGTCTCTGTCTCTGTCTCTGTCTCTGTCGCTGTCTCTGTCTCTGTCTCTGTCTCTGTCTCTGTCTCTGTCTCTGTCTCTGTCTCTGTCTCTGCCTCTGTCTTAGTCTCTGTCTCTGTCTCTGTTTCTGTCGCTGTCTCTCCCTCTGTCCCTGTCTCCGTCTCTGTCCCTGGCCCTGTCTCTGCCTCTGTCTCCGTCACTGTCTCCGTCTCGATCTTTGTCTCCGTCTCTGTCTCTGTCTCTATCTCCGTCTATGTCTCTGTCTCTGTCTCTGTCTCTGTGTCTATCTCTGCCTCTGACTCTGTCGCTGTCCCTGTCTATGTCTCTGTCTCTGTCTCCGTCTGCGTCTCTGTCTATGTCTCTGTCTCTGTCTCCGTCTGCGTCTCTGTCTCTGTCTCTGTCTCCGTCTGCGTCTCTGTCTCTGTCTCTGTCTCTGTCTCTGTCTCTGTCTCTGTTTCTGTCTCTGTCTCTGTCTCTGTCTCTGTTTCTGTTTCTGTCTCTGTCTCTGTCTCTGTCTCTGTCTGTGTCTCTGCCTCTGTCTCGGTCTTTGTCTCCGTCTCTGTCTCTGTCTCTGTCTGTGTCTCTGCCTCTGTCTCGGTCTTTGTCTCCGTCTCTGTCTCTGTCTCTGTCTCTGTCTCTGTCTCTGTCTCTGTCTCTGTCTCTGTCTCTGTCTCTGTCTCTGTCTCTGTCTCTGTCTCTGCCTCTGTCTCTGTCTCTGTCTCTATCTCTGTCTCTGTCTCTGGCTCTGTATCTGCCTCTGTCTCCGTCTCTGTCTCTGTCTCTGTCTCTGTCTCTATCTCCGTCTCTGTCTCTGTCTCTGTCTCTCTCTCCGTCTCTGTCTGTGTCTCTGCCTCTGTCTCCGTCTCTGTCTCCGTCTCGGTCTTTGTCTCCGTCTCTGTCTCTGTCTCTGTCTCTGTCTCTGTCTCTGTCTCTGTCTCTGTCTCTGTCTCTGTCTCTGTCTCTGTCTCCGTCTCTGTCTCTGTTTCTGTCTCTGTCTCTGTCTCTGTCTGTGTCTCTGTCTCTGTCTCTGTCTCTGCCTCCGTCTCTGTCTCTGCCTCTGTCTCTGTCTCTGTCTCTGTCTCTGTCTCTGTATCTGTCTCTGTCTCTGTCTCTGTCTCTGTCTCTGTCTCTGTCTCTTTATCTGTCTCTGTCTCTGTCTCTGTCTCTGTCTCTGTCTCTGTCTCTGTCTCTGTCTCTGTCTCCGTCTCTGTCTCTGTCTCTGTCTCTGTCTTTGCCTCTGGCTCTGTCTCCGTATCTGTCTCTGTCTCTGTTTCTGTCTCTGCCTCTCTCGCTGTCTCTCCCTCTGTCTCTGTCTCCGTCTCTGTCCCTGGCTCTGTCTCTGCCTCTGTCTCCGTCTCTGTCTCTGTCTCTGTCTCTGTCTCTGTCTCTGTCTCTGTCTCTGTCTCTGTCTCTGTCTCTGTCTCTGTCTCTGTCTCCGTCTGTTTCTCTGTCTCTGCCTCTGCCTCTGCCTCTGCCTCTGTCTCTGTCTCTGTCTCTGTCGCTGTCTCTCCCTCTGTCCCTGTCTCCGTCTCTGTCCCTGGCCCTGTCTCTGCCTCTGTCTCCGTCACTGTCTCCGTCTCGGTCTTTGTCTCCGTCTCTGTCTCTGTCTCTGTCTCTGTCTCTGTTTCTGTCTCTGTCTCTGTCTCTGTTTCTGTTTCTGTCTCTGTCTCTGTCTCTGTCTCTGTCTGTGTCTCTGCCTCTGTCTCGGTCTTTGTATCCGTCTCTGTCTCTGTCTCTGTCTCTGTCTCTGTCTCTGCCTCTGTCTCTGTCTCTGTCTCTGTCTCTGTCTCTGTCTCTGTCTCTGTCTCTGCCTCTGTCTCTGTCTCTGTCTCTATCTCTGTCTCTGTCTCTGTCTCTGTCTCTGTCTCTGTCTCTGTCTCTGTCTCTGTCTCTGTCTCTGTCTCTGTCTCTCTCTCTGTCTCCGTCTGTTTCTCTGTCTCTGCCTCTGCCTCTGTCTCTGTCTCTGTCTCTGTCTCTGTCTCTGTCTCTGTCTCTGTCTCTGTCTCTGTCTCTGTCTCTGTCTCTGTCTCTGTCTCTGTCTCTGTCTCTGCCTCGGTCTCCGTCTCTGTCTCCGTCTCGGTCTTTGTCTCCGTTTCTGTCTCTGTCTCTGTCTCTGTCTCTGCCCCTGTCTCTGTCTGCGTATCTGTCCCTGTCTCTGTTTCTGTCTCTGTCTCTCTCGCTGTCTCTCCGTCTGCCTCTGTCTCCGTCTCTGTCCCTGGCGCTGTCTCTGCCTCTGTCTCCGTCTCTGTCTCTGTCTCGGTCTTTGTCTCCGTCTCTGTCCCCGTCTCTGTCTCTGTCTCTGTCTCTATCTCCGTCTATGTCTCTGTCTCTGTCTCTGTCTCTGTCTCTGTCTCTGCCTCTGTCTCTGTCTCTGCCTCTGACTCTGTCGCTGTCCCTGTCTATGTCTCTGTCTCTGTTTCTGTCTCTGTCTCTGTCTCTGTCTCTGTCTCTGTTTCTGTTTCTGTCTCTGTCTCTGTCTCTGTCTCTGTCTCTGTCTGTGTCTCTGTCTGTGTCTCGGTCTTTGTCTCCGTCTCTGTCTCTGTCTCTGTCTCTGTCTGTGTCTCTGCCTCTGTCTCGGTCTTTGTCTCCGTCTCTGTCTCTGTCTCTGTCTCTGTCTCTGTCTCTGTCTCTGTCTCTGTCTCTGCCTCTGTCTCTGTCTCTGTCTCTATCTCTGTCTCTGTCTCTGGCTCTGTATCTGCCTCTGTCTCCGCCTCTGTCTCTGTCTCTGTCTCTATCTCCGTCTCTGTCTCCGTCTCTGTCTCTGTTTCTGTCTCTGTCTCTGTCTCTGTCTGTGTCTCTGTCTCTGTCTCTGTCTCTGCCTCCGTCTCTGTCTCTGCCTCTGTCTCTGTCTCCGTCTCTGTCCCTGGCCCTGTCTCTGCCTCTGTCTCCGTCACTGTCTCCGTCTCGGTCTTTGTCTCCGTCTCTGTCTCTGTCTCTGTCTCTGTCTCTGTTTCTGTCTCTGTCTCTGTCTCTGTTTCTGTTTCTGTCTCTGTCTCTGTCTCTGTCTGTGTCTCTGCCTCTGTCTCGGTCTTTGTCTCCGTCTCTGTCTCTGTCTCTGTCTCTGTCTCTGTCTCTGCCTCTGTCTCTGTCTCTGTCTCTGTCTCTGTCTCTGTCTCTGGCTCTGTATCTGCCTCTGTCTCCGTCTCTGTCTCTGTCTCTGTCTCTATCTCCGTCTATGTCTCTGTCTCTGTCTCTGTCTCTGTGTCTATCTCTGCCTCTGACTCTGTCGCTGTCCCTGTCTATGTCTCTGTCTCTGTCTCCGTCTGCGTCTCTGTCTCTGTCTCTGTCTCTGTCTCTGTCTCTGTTTCTGTCTCTGTCTCTGTCTCTGTCTCTGTTTCTGTTTCTGTCTCTGTCTCTGTCTCTGTCTCTGTCTGTGTCTCTGCCTCTGTCTCGGTCTTTGTCTCCGTCTCTGTCTCTGTCTCTGTCTCTGTCTGTGTCTCTGCCTCTGTCTCGGACTTTGTCTCCGTCTCTGTCTCTCCCTCTGTCTCTGTCTCTGTCTCTGTCTCTGTCTCTGTCTCTGTCTCTGTCTCTGCCTCTGTCTCTGTCTCTGTCTCTATCTCTTTCTCTGTCTCTGGCTCTGTATCTGCCTCTGTCTCCGTCTCTGTCTCTGTCTCTGTCTCTGTCTCTGTCCCTGTCTCTGTCTCTGTCTCTGTCTCTGTCTCCGTCTGTTTCTCTGTCTCTGCCTCTGCCTCTGTTTCTGTCTCTGTCTCTGTCTCTGTCTCTGTCTCTGTCTCTGTCTCTGTCTCTGTCTCTGTCTCTGTCTCTGTCTCTGTCTCTGTCTCTGTCTCCGTCTCTGTCTCTGTCTCTGTCTCTGTCTCTGTCTCTGTCTCTGTCTCTGTCTCTGCCTCGGTCTCCGTCTCTGTCTCCGTCTCGGTCTTTGTCTCCGTCTCTGTCTCTGTCTCTGTCTCTGTCTCTGCCTCTGTCTCTGTCTGCGTATCTGTCCCTGTCTCTGTTTCTGTCTCTGTCTCTCTCGCTGTCTCTCCGTCTGTCTCTGTCTCCGTCTCTGTCCCTGGCGCTGTCTCTGCCTCTGTCTCCGTCTCTGTCTCTGTCGCGGTCTTTGTCTCCGTCTCTGTCCCCGTCTCTGTCTCTGTCTCTGTCTCTATCTCCGTCTATGTCTCTGTCTCTGTCTCTGTCTCTGTCTCTGTCTCTGCCTCTGTCTCTGTCTCTGCCTCTGTCTCTGTCTCTGTCTCTGTCTCTGTCTCTGTCTCTGCCTCTGTCGCTGTCTCTCCCCCTGTCTCTGTCTCTGTCTCTGTCTCTGGCTCTGTCTCTGTCTCCGTCTGCGTCTCTGTCTCTGTTTCTGTCTCTGTCTCTGTCTCTGTCTCTGTCTCTGTCTCTGTCTCTGGCTCTGTATCTGTCTCTGTCTCTGTCTCTGTCTCTGTCTCTGTCTCTGTCTCTGTTTCTGTCTCTGTCCCTGTCTCCGTCTCTGTCCCTGGCCCTGTCTCTGCCTCTGTCTCCGTCACTGTCTCCGTCTCGATCTTTGTCTCCGTCTCTGTCTCTGTCTCTATCTCCGTCTATGTCTCTGTCTCTGTCTCTGTCTCTGTGTCTATCTCTGCCTCTGACTCTGTCGCTGTCCCTGTCTATGTCTCTGTCTCTGTCTCCGTCTGCGTCTCTGTCTCTGTCTCTGTCTCTGTCTCTGTCTCTGTTTCTGTCTCTGTCTCTGTCTCTGTCTCTGTTTCTGTTTCTGTCTCTGTCTCTGTCTCTGTCTCTGTCTGTGTCTCTGCCTCTGTCTCGGTCTTTGTCTCGGTCTCTGTCTCTGTCTCTGTCTCTGTCTGTGTCTCTGCCTCTGTCTCGGACTTTGTCTCCGTCTCTGTCTCTGCCTCTGTCTCCGTCTCTGTCTCTGTCTCTCTCTCTGTCTCTGTCTCTGGCTCTGTATCTGTCTCTGTCTCTGTCTCTATCTCTGTCTCTGTCTCTGGCTCTGTATCTGCCTCTGTCTCCGTCTCTGTCTCTGTCTCTGTCTCTGTCTCTGTCTCTGTCTCTGTCTCTGTCTCTGTCTCTGTCTCTGTCTCTGTCTCTGTCTCTGTCTCTGTCTCTGTCTCTGTCTCTGTCTCTGTCTCTGTCTCTGTCTCTGTCTCTGTCTCTGTCTCTGTCTCTGTCTCTGTCTCTGTCTCTGTCTCTGTCTGTGCCTCTGTCTTAGTCTCTGTCTCTGTCTCTGTCTCTGTGTCTATCTCTGCCTCTGACTCTGTCGCTGTCCCTGTCTATGTCTCTGTCTCTGTCTCCGTCTGCGTCTCTGTCTCTGTCTCTGTTTCTGTCTCTGTTTCTGTCTCTGTCCCTGTCTCTGTCTGTGTCTCTGTCTCTGTCTCTGTCTCTGCCTCTGTCTCTGTCTCTGTCTCTGTCTCCGTCTCTGTCTCTGTCTCTGTCTCTGTCTCTTTGTCTGTCTCTGTCTCTGTCTCTGTCTCTGTCTCTGTCTCTGTCTCTGTCGCTGTGTCTCCCTCTGTCCCTGTCTCCGTCTCTGTCCCTGGCCCTGTCTCTGCCTCTGTCTCCGTCACTGTCTCCGTCTCGATCTTTGTCTCCGTCTCTGTCTCTGTCTCTATCTCCGTCTATGTCTCTGTCTCTGTCTCTGTATCTGTCTCTGTCTCTGTCTCTGTTTCTGTCTCTGTCTCTGTCTCTGTCTCTGTTTCTGTTTCTGTCTCTGTCTCTGTCTCTGTCTCTGTCTGTGTCTCTGCCTCTGTCTCGGTCTTTGTCTCCGTCTCTGTCTCTGTCTCTGTCTCTGTCTCTGTCTCTGTCTCCGTCTCTGTCTCTGTTTCTGTCTCTGTCTCTGTCTCTGTCTGTGTCTCTGTCTCTGTCTCTGTCTCTGCCTCCGTCTCTGTCTCTGCCTCTGTCTCTGTCTCTGTCTCTGTCTCTGTCTCTGTCTCTGTCTCTGTCTCTGTCTCTGTCTCTGTCTCTGTCTCTGTCTCTTTGTCTGTCTCTGTCTCTGTCTCTGTCTCTGTCTCTGTCTCTGTCTCTGTCTCTGTCTCCGTCTCTGTCTCTGTCTCTGTCTCTGTCTTTGCCTCTGGCTCTGTCTCCGTATCTGTCTCTGTCTCTGTTTCTGTCTCTGCCTCTCTCGCTGTCTCTCCCTCTGTCTCTGTCTCCGTCTCTGTCCCTGGCTCTGTCTCTGCCTCTGTCTCCGTCTTTGTCTCTGTCTCTGTCTCTGTCTCTGTCTCTGTCTCTGTCTCTG
This sequence comes from Megachile willughbiella, assembly GCA_945859595.2. NCBI lineage: Eukaryota > Metazoa > Arthropoda > Insecta > Hymenoptera > Megachilidae > Megachile > Megachile willughbiella. Next base: position 324,553 of record CAMAOD020000054.1, on the reverse strand, counting down.
TCTCTGTCTCTGTCTCTGTCTCTGTCTCCGTCTGTTTCTCTGTCTCTGCCTCTGCCTCTGCCTCTGTCTCTGTCTCTGTCTCTGTCGCTGTCTCTCCCTCTGTCCCTGTCTCCGTCTCTGTCCCTGGCCCTGTCTCTGCCTCTGTCTCCGTCACTGTCTCCGTCTCGGTCTTTGTCTCCGTCTCTGTCTCTGTCTCTGTCTCTGTCTCTGTCTCTGTTTCTGTCTCTGTCTCTGTCTCTGTCTCTGTTTCTGTTTCTGTCTCTGTCTCTGTCTCTGTCTGTGTCTCTGCCTCTGTCTCGGTCTTTGTCTCCGTCTCTGTCTCTGTCTCTGTCTCTGTCTCTGTCTCTGCCTCTGTCTCTGTCTCTGTCTCTGTCTCTGTCTCTGTCTCTGGCTCTGTATCTGCCTCTGTCTCAGTCTCTGTCTCTGTCTCTGTCTCTATCACCGTCTCTGTCTCTGTCTCTATCTCTGTCTCTGTCTCTGTCTCTGTCGCTGTCTCTGTCTCTGTCTCTGTCTCTGTCTCTGTCTCTGTCTCTGTCTCTGTCTCTGTCTCTGTCTCTGTCTCTGTCTCTGTCTCTGTCTCTGTCTCTGTCTCTGTCTCTGTCTCTGTCTCTGCCTCTGTCTTAGTCTCTGTCTCTGTCTCTGTCTCTGTGTCTATCTCTGCCTCTGACTCTGTCGCTGTCCCTGTCTATGTCTCTGTCTCTGTCTCCGTCTGCGTCTCTGTCTCTGTTTCTGTCTCTGTCTCTGTTTCTGTCTCTGTCTCTGTCTCTGTCTCTGTCTGTGTCTGTGTCTCTGTCTCTGTCTCTGCCTCTGTCTCTGCCTCTCTCTGTCTCCGTCTCTCTCTCTGTCTCTGTCTCTGTGTCTGTCTCTTTGTCTGTCTCTGTCTCTGTCTCTGTCTCTGTCTCTGTCTCTGTCGCTGTCTCTCCCTCTGTCCCTGTCTCCGTCTCTGTCCCTGGCCCTGTCTCTGCCTCTGTCTCCGTCACTGTCTCCGTCTCGATCTTTGTCTCCGTCTCTGTCTCTGTCTCTATCTCCGTCTATGTCTCTGTCTCTGTCTCTGTCTCTGTCTCTGTCTCTGTCTCTGTTTCTGTCTCTGTCTCTGTCTCTGTCTCTGTTTCTGTTTCTGTCTCTGTCTCTGTCTCTGTCTCTGTCTGTGTCTCTGCCTCTGTCTCGGTCTTTGTCTCCGTCTCTGTCTCTGTCTCTGTCTCTGTCTGTGTCTCTGCCTCTGTCTCGGTCTTTGTCTCCGTCTCTGTCTCTGTCTCTGTCTCTGTCTCTGTCTCTGTCTCTGTTTCTGTTTCTGTCTCTGTCTCTGTCTCTGTCTGTGTCTCTGCCTCTGTCTCGGTCTTTGTCTCCGTCTCTGTCTCTGTCTCTGTCTCTGTCTCTGTCTCTGCCTCTGTCTCTGTCTCTGTCTCTGTCTCTGTCTCTGTCTCTGGCTCTGTATCTGCCTCTGTCTCAGTCTCTGTCTCTGTCTCTGTCTCTATCACCGTCTCTGTCTCTGTCTCTATCTCTGTCTCTGTCTCTGTCTCTGTCGCTGTCTCTGTCTCTGTCTCTGTCTCTGTCTCTGTCTCTGTCTCTGTCTCTGTCTCTGTCTCTGTCTCTGTCTCTGTCTCTGTCTCTGTCTCTGTCTCTGTCTCTGTCTCTGTCTCTGTCTCTGCCTCTGTCTTAGTCTCTGTCTCTGTCTCTGTCTCTGTGTCTATCTCTGCCTCTGACTCTGTCGCTGTCCCTGTCTATGTCTCTGTCTCTGTCTCCGTCTGCGTCTCTGTCTCTGTTTCTGTCTCTGTCTCTGTTTCTGTCTCTGTCTCTGTCTCTGTCTCTGTCTGTGTCTGTGTCTCTGTCTCTGTCTCTGCCTCTGTCTCTGCCTCTCTCTGTCTCCGTCTCTCTCTCTGTCTCTGTCTCTGTGTCTGTCTCTTTGTCTGTCTCTGTCTCTGTCTCTGTCTCTGTCTCTGTCTCTGTCGCTGTCTCTCCCTCTGTCCCTGTCTCCGTCTCTGTCCCTGGCCCTGTCTCTGCCTCTGTCTCCGTCACTGTCTCCGTCTCGATCTTTGTCTCCGTCTCTGTCTCTGTCTCTATCTCCGTCTATGTCTCTGTCTCTGTCTCTGTCTCTGTCTCTGTCTCTGTCTCTGTTTCTGTCTCTGTCTCTGTCTCTGTCTCTGTTTCTGTTTCTGTCTCTGTCTCTGTCTCTGTCTCTGTCTGTGTCTCTGCCTCTGTCTCGGTCTTTGTCTCCGTCTCTGTCTCTGTCTCTGTCTCTGTCTGTGTCTCTGCCTCTGTCTCGGTCTTTGTCTCCGTCTCTGTCTCTGTCTCTGTCTCTGTCTCTGTCTCTGTCTCTGTCTCTGTCTCTGTCTCTGTCTCTGCCTCTGTCTCTGTCTCTGTCTCTATCTCTGTCTCTGTCTCTGGCTCTGTATCCGCCTCTGTCTCCGTCTCTGTCTCTGTCTCTGTCTCTATCTCCGTCTCTGTCTCTGTCTCTGTCTCTCTCTCCGTCTCTGTCTGTGTCTCTGCCTCTGTCTCGGTCTTTGTCTCCGTCTCTGTCTCCGTCTCTGTCTCTGTCTCTGTCTCTGTCGCTGTCTCTCCCTCTGTCCCTGTCTCCGTCTCTGTCCCTGGCCCTGTCTCTGCCTCTGTCTCCGTCACTGTCTCCGTCTCGGTCTTTGTCTCTGTCTCTGTCTCTGTCTCTGTCTCTGTCTGTGTCTCTGCCTCTCTCTCGGTCTTTGTCTCCGTTTCTGTCTCTGTCTCTGTCTCTGTTTCTGTCCCTGTCTCTGTCTCTGTCTCTGTCTCTGTCTCTGTCTCTGTCTGTGTCTCTGCCTCTCTCTCGGTCTTTGTCTCCGTTTCTGTCTCTGTCTCTGTCTCTGTTTCTGCCTCTGTCTCCGTCTGCGTCTCTGTCTCTGTCTCTGTCTCTGTCTCTGTCTCTGTTTCTGTCTCTGTCTCTGTCTCTGTCTCTGTTTCTGTTTCTGTCTCTGTCTCTGTCTCTGTCTGTGTCTCTGCCTCTGTCTCTGTCTCTCTCTCCGTCTCTGTCTGTGTCTCTGCCTCTGTCTCGGTCTTTGTCTCCGTCTCTGTCTCTGTCTCTGTCTCTGTCTCCGTCTCTGTCTCTGTCTCTGTCTCTGTCTCTGTCTCTGTCTCCGTATCTGTCTCTGTCTCTGCTTCTGTCTCTGTCTCTCTCGCTGTCTCTCCCTCTGTCTCTGTCTCCGTCTCTGTCCCTGGCTCTGTCTCTGCCTCTGTCTCCGTCTCTGTCTCTGTCTCGGTATTTGTCTCCCTCTCTGTCCCCGTCTCTGTCTCTGTCCCTGTCTCTATCTCCGTCTATGTCTCTGTCTCTGTCTCTGTCTCTGCCTCTGTCTCTGTCTCTGTCTCTGTCTCTGTCTCTGTCTCTGTCTCTGTCTCTGTCTCTGTCTCTGTCTCTGTCTCTGCCTCGGTCTCCGTCTCTGTCTCCGTCTCGGTCTTTGTCTCCGTCTCTGTCTCTGTCTCTGTCTCTGTCTCTGCCTCTGTCTCTGTCTGCGTATCTGTCCCTGTCTCTGTTTCTGTCTCTGTCTCTCTCGCTGTCTCCCCGTCTGTCTCTGTCTCCGTCTCTGTCCCTGGCGCTGTCTCTGCCTCTGTCTCCGTCTCTGTCTCTGTCTCGGTCTTTGTCTCCGTCTCTGTCCCCGTCTCTGTCTCTGTCTCTGTCTCTATCTCCGTCTATGTCTCTGTCTCTGTCTCTGTCTCTGTCTCTGTCTCTGCCTCTGTCTCTGTCTCTGTCTCTGTCTCTGTCTCTGTCTCTGTCTCTGTCTCTGTCTCTGTCTCTGCCTCTGTCGCTGTCTCTCCCCCTGTCTCTGTCTCTGTCTCTGTCTCTGGCTCTGTCTCTGCCTCTGTCTCCGTCTCTGTATCTGCCTCTGTCTCTATCTCTGTCTCTGTCTCTGTCTCTGTCTCTGTCTCTGTCTCTGTCTCTGTCTCTGTCTCTGTCTCTGTCTCTGTCTCTGTCTCTGTCTCTGTCTCTGTCTCTGTCTCTGTCTCTGTCTCTGTTTCTGTCTCTGTCTCTGTCTCTGTCTGTGTCTCTGTCTCTGTCTCTGTCTCTGCCTCTGTCTCTGTCTCTGTCTCTGTCTCCGTCTCTGTCGCTGTCTCTCCCTCTGTCCCTGTCTCCGTCTCTGTCCCTGGCCCTGTCTCTGCCTCTGTCTCCGTCACTGTCTCCGTCTCGATCTTTGTCTCCGTCTCTGTCTCTGTCTCTATCTCCGTCTATGTCTCTGTCTCTGTCTCTGTCTCTGTGTCTATCTCTGCCTCTGACTCTGCCGCTGTCCCTGTCTATGTCTCTGTCTCTGTCTCCGTCTGCGTCTCTGTCTCTGTCTCTGTCTCTGTCTCTGTCTCTGTCTCTGTTTCTGTCTCTGTCTCTGTCTCTGTCTCTGTTTCTGTTTCTGTCTCTGTCTCTGTCTCTGTCTCTGTCTCTGTCTGTGTCTCTGCCTCTGTCTCGGTCTTTGTCTCCGTCTCTGTCTCTGTCTCTGTCTCTGTCTGTGTCTCTGCCTCTGTCTCGGACTTTGTCTCCGTCTCTGTCTCTGCCTCTGTCTCTGTCTCTGTCTCTGTCTCTGTCTCTGTCTCTGTCTCTGCCTCTGTCTCTGTCTCTGTCTCTATCTCTGTCTCTGTCTCTGGCTCTGTATCTGCCTCTGTCTCCGTCTCTGTCTCTGTCTCTGTCTCTGTCTCTGTCTCTGTCTCTGTCTCTGTCTCTGTCTCTGTCTCTGTCTCTGTCTCTGTCTCTGTCTCTGTCTCTGTCTCTGTCTCTGTCTCTGTCTCTGTCTCTGTCTCTGCCTCTGTCTCTGTCTCTGTCTCTGTCTCTGCCTCTGTCTTAGTCTCTGTCTCTGTCTCTGTCTCTGTGTCTATCTCTGCCTCTGACTCTGTCGCTGTCCCTGTCTATGTCTCTGTCTCTGTCTCCGTCTGCGTCTCAGTCTCTGTTTCTGTCTCTGTCTCTGTTTCTGTCTCTGTCTCTGTCTCTGTCTCTGTCTGTGTCTCTGTCTCTGTCTCTGTCTCTGCCTCTGTCTCTGTCTCTGTCTCTGTCTCCGTCTCTGTCTCTGTCTCTGTCTCTGTCTCTTTGTCTGTCTCTGTCTCTGTCTCTGTCTCTGTCGCTGTCTCTCCCTCTGTCCCTGTCTCCGTCTCTGTCCCTGGCCCTGTCTCTGCCTCTGTCTCCGTCACTGTCTCCGTCTCGATCTTTGTCTCCGTCTCTGTCTCTGTCTCTATCTCCGTCTATGTCTCTGTCTCTGTCTCTGTCTCTGTGTCTATCTCTGCCTCTGACTCTGTCGCTGTCCCTGTCTATGTCTCCGTCTCTGTCTCCGTCTCTGTTTCTGCCTCTGTCTCCGTCTGCGTCTCTGTCTCTGTCTCTGTCTCTGTCTCTGTCTCTGTCTCTGTCTCTGTCTCTGCCTCTGTCGCTGTCTCTGTCTCTGTCTCTGTCTCTGTCTCTGTCTCTGTCGCTGTCTCTGTCTCTGTCTCTGTCCCTGTCTCCGTCTCTGTCCCTGGCCCTGTCTCTGCCTCTGTCTCCGTCACTGTCTCCGTCTCGATCTTTGTCTCCGTCTCTGTCTCTGTCTCTATCTCCGTCTATGTCTCTGTCTCTGTCTCTGTCTCTGTGTCTATCTCTGCCTCTGACTCTGCCGCTGTCCCTGTCTCTGTCTCTGTCTCTGTCTCCGTCTCTGTCGCTGTCTCTCCCTCTGTCCCTGTCTCCGTCTCTGTCTCTGGCTCTGTCTCTGCCTCTGTCTCCGTCTCCGTCTCTGTATCTGCCTCTGTCTCTATCTCCGTCTATGTCTCTGTCTCTGTCTCTGTCTCTGTGTCTATCTCTGCCTCTGACTCTGTCGCTGTCCCTGTCTCTGTCTCTGTCTCTGTCTCTGTCGCTGTCTCTCCCTCTGTCCCTGTCTCCGTCTCTGTCCCTGGCCCTGTCTCTGCCTCTGTCTCCGTCACTGTCTCCGTCTCGATCTCTGTCTCCGTCTCTGTCTCTGTCTCTATCTCCGTCTATGTCTCTGTCTCTGTCTCTGTCTCTGTCTCTGTCTCTGTCTCTGTCTCTGTTTCTGTCTCTGTCTCTGTCTCTGTCTCTGTCTCTGTTTCTGTTTCTGTCTCTGTCTCTGTCTCTGTCTCTGTCTGTGTCTCTGCCTCTGTCTCGGTCTTTGTCTCCGTCTCTGTCTCTGTCTCTGTCTCTGTCTGTGTCTCTGCCTCTGTCTCGGTCTTTGTCTCCGTCTCTGTCTCTGTCTCTGTCTCTGTCTCTGTCTCTGTCTCTGTCTCTGTCTCTGTCTCTGTCTCCGTCTCTGTCTCTGTCTCTGCCTCTGTCTCTGTCTCTGTCTCTATCTCTGTCTCTGTCTCTGGCTCTGTATCCGCCTCTGTCTCCGTCTCTGTCTCTGTCTCTGTCTCTATCTCCGTCTCTGTCTCTGTCTCTGTCTCTCTCTCCGTCTCTGTCTGTGTCTCTGCCTCTGTCTCGGTCTTTGTCTCCGTCTCTGTCTCCGTCTCTGTCTCTGTCTCTGTCTCTGTCGCTGTCTCTCCCTCTGTCCCTGTCTCCGTCTCTGTCCCTGGCCCTGTCTCTGCCTCTGTCTCCGTCACTGTCTCCGTCTCGGTCTTTGTCTCCGTCTCTGTCTCTGTCTCTGTCTCTGTCTCTGCCTCTGTCTCTGTCTCTGTCTCTGTCTCTGTTTCTGTCTCTGTCTCTGTCTCTGTTTCTGTCCCTGTCTCTGTCTCTGTCTCTGTCTCTGTCTCTGTCTCTGTCTCTGTCTGTGTCTCTGCCTCTCTCTCGGTCTTTGTCTCCGTTTCTGTCTCTGTCTCTGTATCTGTTTCTGCCTCTGTCTCCGTCTGCGTCTCTGTCTCTGTCTCTGTCTCTGTCTCTGTCTCTGTCTCTGTTTCAGTCTCTGTCTCTGTCTCTGTCTCTGTTTCTGTTTCTGTCTCTGTCTCTGTCTCTGTCTGTGTCTCTGCCTCTGTCTCGGTCTTTGTCTCTGTCTCTGTCTCTATCTCTGTCTCTGTCTCTGTCTCTGTCTCTGGCTCTGTATCTGCCTCTGTCTCCGTCTCTGACTCTGTCTCTGTCTCTATCTCCGTCTCTGTCTCTGTCTCTGTCTCTCTCTCCGTCTCTGTCTGTGTCTCTGCCTCTGTCTCGGTCTTTGTCTCCGTCTCTGTCTCTGTCTCTGTCTCTGTCTCCGTCTCTGTCTCTGTCTCTGTCTCTGTCTCTGTCTCTGTCTCCGTATCTGTCTCTGTCTCTGCTTCTGTCTCTGTCTCTCTCGCTGTCTCTCCCTCTGTCTCTGTCTCCGTCTCTGTCCCTGGCTCTGTCTCTGCCTCTGTCTCCGTCTCTGTCTCTGTCTCGGTATTTGTCTCCCTCTCTGTCCCCGTCTCTGTCTCTGTCCCTGTCTCTATCTCCGTCTATGTCTCTGTCTCTGTCTCTGTCTCTGCCTCTGTCTCTGTCTCTGTCTCTGTCTCTGTCTCTGTCTCTGTCTCTGTCTCTGTCTCTGTCTCTGTCTCTGTCTCTGCCTCGGTCTCCGTCTCTGTCTCCGTCTCGGTCTTTGTCTCCGTCTCTGTCTCTGTCTCTGTCTCTGTCTCTGCCTCTGTCTCTGTCTGCGTATCTGTCCCTGTCTCTGTTTCTGTCTCTGTCTCTCTCGCTGTCTCCCCGTCTGTCTCTGTCTCCGTCTCTGTCCCTGGCGCTGTCTCTGCCTCTGTCTCCGTCTCTGTCTCTGTCTCGGTCTTTGTCTCCGTCTCTGTCCCCGTCTCTGTCTCTGTCTCTGTCTCTATCTCCGTCTATGTCTCTGTCTCTGTCTCTGTCTCTGTCTCTGTCTCTGCCTCTGTCTCTGTCTCTGTCTCTGTCTCTGTCTCTGTCTCTGTCTCTGTCTCTGTCTCTGCCTCTGTCGCTGTCTCTCCCCCTGTCTCTGTCTCTGTCTCTGTCTCTGGCTCTGTCTCTGCCTCTGTCTCCGTCTCTGTATCTGCCTCTGTCTCTATCTCTGTCTCTGTCTCTGTCTCTGTCTCTGTCTCTGTCTCTGTCTCTGTCTCTGTCTCTGTCTCTGTCTCTGTCTCTGTCTCTGTCTCTGTCTCTGTCTCTGTCTCTGTCTCTGTCTCTGTCTCTGTTTCTGTCTCTGTCTCTGTCTCTGTCTGTGTCTCTGTCTCTGTCTCTGTCTCTGCCTCTGTCTCTGTCTCTGTCTCTGTCTCCGTCTCTGTCGCTGTCTCTCCCTCTGTCCCTGTCTCCGTCTCTGTCCCTGGCCCTGTCTCTGCCTCTGTCTCCGTCACTGTCTCCGTCTCGATCTTTGTCTCCGTCTCTGTCTCTGTCTCTATCTCCGTCTATGTCTCTGTCTCTGTCTCTGTCTCTGTCTCTGTGTCTATCTCTGCCTCTGACTCTGCCGCTGTCCCTGTCTATGTCTCTGTCTCTGTCTCCGTCTGCGTCTCTGTCTCTGTCTCTGTCTCTGTCTCTGTCTCTGTTTCTGTCTCTGTCTCTGTCTCTGTCTCTGTTTCTGTTTCTGTCTCTGTCTCTGTCTCTGTCTCTGTCTCTGTCTGTGTCTCTGCCTCTGTCTCGGTCTTTGTCTCCGTCTCTGTCTCTGTCTCTGTCTCTGTCTGTGTCTCTGCCTCTGTCTCGGACTTTGTCTCCGTCTCTGTCTCTGCCTCTGTCTCTGTCTCTGTCTCTGTCTCTGTCTCTGTCTCTGTCTCTGCCTCTGTCTCTGTCTCTGTCTCTATCTCTGTCTCTGTATCTGGCTCTGTATCTGCCTCTGTCTCCGTCTCTGTCTCTGTCTCTGTCTCTGTCTCTGTCTCTGTCTCTGTCTCTGTCTCTGTCTCTGTCTCTGTCTCTGTCTCTGTCTCTGTCTCTGTCTCTGTCTCTGTCTCTGTCTCTGTCTCTGTCTCTGTCTCTGTCTCTGTCTCTGTCTCTGTCTCTGTCTCTGTCTCTGTCTCTGTCTCTGTCTCTGTCTCTGTCTCTGTCTCTGTCTCTGTCTCTGTCTCTGCCTCTGTCTTAGTCTCTGTCTCTGTCTCTGTCTCTGTGTCTATCTCTGCCTCTGACTCTGTCGCTGTCCCTGTCTATGTCTCTGTCTCTGTCTCCGTCTGCGTCTCAGTCTCTGTTTCTGTCTCTGTCTCTGTTTCTGTCTCTGTCTCTGTCTCTGTCTGTGTCTCTGTCTCTGTCTCTGTCTCTGCCTCTGTCTCTGTCTCTGTCTCTGTCTCCGTCTCTGTCTCTGTCTCTGTCTCTGTCTCTTTGTCTGTCTCTGTCTCTGTCTCTGTCTCTGTCGCTGTCTCTCCCTCTGTCCCTGTCTCCGTCTCTGTCCCTGGCCCTGTCTCTGCCTCTGTCTCCGTCACTGTCTCCGTCTCGATCTTTGTCTCCGTCTCTGTCTCTGTCTCTATCTCCGTCTATGTCTCTGTCTCTGTCTCTGTCTCTGTGTCTATCTCTGCCTCTGACTCTGTCGCTGTCCCTGTCTATGTCTCCGTCTCTGTCTCCGTCTCTGTTTCTGCCTCTGTCTCCGTCTGCGTCTCTGTCTCTGTCTCCGTCTGCGTCTCTGTCTCTGTCTCTGTCTCTGTCTCTGTCTCTGTCTCTGTCTCTGTCTCTGTCTCTGTCTCTGCCTCTGTCGCTGTCTCTGTCTCTGTCTCTGTCTCTGTCTCTGTCTCTGTCGCTGTCTCTGTCTCTGTCTCTGTCCCTGTCTCCGTCTCTGTCCCTGGCCCTGTCTCTGCCTCTGTCTCCGTCACTGTCTCCGTCTCGATCTTTGTCTCCGTCTCTGTCTCTGTCTCTATCTCCGTCTATGTCTCTGTCTCTGTCTCTGTCTCTGTGTCTATCTCTGCCTCTGACTCTGCCGCTGTCCCTGTCTCTGTCTCTGTCTCTGTCTCCGTCTCTGTCGCTGTCTCTCCCTCTGTCCCTGTCTCCGTCTCTGTCCCTGGCCCTGTCTCTGCCTCTGTCTCCGTCACTGTCTCCGTCTCGATCTTTGTCTCTGTCTCTATCTCCGTCTATGTCTCTGTCTCTGTCTCTGTCTCTGTGTCTATCTCTGCCTCTGACTCTGTCGCTGTCCCTGTCTATGTCTCTGTCTCTGTCTCCGTCTGCGTCTCTGTCTCTGTCTCTGTCTCTGTCTCTGTTTCTGTTTCTGTCTCTGTCTCTGTCTCTGTCTCTGTCTCTGTCTCTGTCTGTGTCTCTGCGTCTGTCTCGGTCTTTGTCTCCGTCTCTGTCTCTGTCTCTGTCTCTGTCTGTGTCTCTGCCTCTGTCTCGGACTTTGTCTCCGTCTCTGTCTCTGCCTCTGTCTCTGTCTCTGTCTCTGTCTCTGTCTCTGTCTCTGTCTCTGTCTCTGTCTCTGTCTCTGTCTCTGTGTCTATCTCTGCCTCTGACTCTGTCGCTGTCCCTGTCTATGTCTCTGTCTCTGTCTCCGTCTGCGTCTCTGTCTCTGTTTCTGTCTCTGTCTCTGTTTCTGTCTCTGTCTCTGTCTCTGTCTGTGTCTCTGTCTCTGTCTCTGTCTCTGCCTCTGTCTCTGTCTCTGTCTCCGTCTCTGTCTCTGTCTCTGTCTCTGTCTCTTTGTCTGTCTCTGTCTCTGTCTCTGTCTCTGTCTCTGTCTCTGTCTCTGTCGCTGTCTCTCCCTCTGTCCCTGTCTCCGTCTCTGTCCCTGGCCCTGTCTCTGCCTCTGTCTCCGTCACTGTCTCCGTCTCGATCTTTGTCTCCGTCTCTGTCTCTGTCTCTATCTCCGTCTATGTCTCTGTCTCTGTCTCTGTCTCTGTCTCTGTCTCTGTCTCTGTTTCTGTCTCTGTCTCTGTCTCTGTCTCTGTTTCTGTTTCTGTCTCTGTCTCTGTCTCTGTCTCTGTCTCTGTCTGTGTCTCTGCCTCTGTCTCGGTCTTTGTCTCCGTCTCTGTCTCTGTCTCTGTCTCTGTCTGTGTCTCTGCCTCTGTCTCGGTCTTTTTCTCCGTCTCTGTCTCTGTCTCTGTCTCTGTCTCTGTCTCTGTCTCTGTCTCTGTCTCTGTCTCTGTCTCTGCCTCTGTCTCTGTCTCTGTCTCTATCTCTGTCTCTGTCTCTGGCTCTGTATCTGCCTCTGTCTCCGTCTCTGTCTCTGTCTCTGTCTCTATCTCCGTCTCTGTCTCTGTCTCTGTCTCTCTCTCCGTCTGTGTCTGTGTCTCTGCCTCTGTCTCGGTCTTTGTCTCCGTCTCTGTCTCCGTCTCTGTCTCTGTCTCTGTCTCTGTCTCCGTCTCTGTCTCTGTCTCTGTCTCTGCCTCTGTCTCTGTCTCCGTATCTGTCTCTGTCTCTGTTTCTGTCTCTGTCTCTCTCGCTGTCTCTCCCTCTGTCTCTGTCTCCGTCTCTGCCTCTGCCTCTGCCTCTGTCTCTGTCTCTGTCTCTGTCGCTGTCTCTCCCTCTGTCCCTGTCTCCGTCTCTGTCCCTGGCCCTGTCTCTGCCTCTGTCTCCGTCACTGTCTCCGTCTCGGTCTTTGTCTCCGTCTCTGTCTCTGTCTCTGTCTCTGTCTCTGCCTCTGTCTCTGTCTCTGTCTCTGTCTCTGTTTCTGTCTCTGTCTCTGTCTCTGTTTCTGTCCCTGTCTCTGTCTCTGTCTCTGTCTCTGTCTCTGTCTCTGTCTGTGTCTCTGCCTCTGTCTCGGTCTTTGTCTCCGTTTCTGTCTCTGTCTCTGTCTCTGTTTCTGCCTCTGTCTCCGTCTGCGTCTCTGTCTCTGTCTCTGTCTCTGTCTCTGTCTCTGTTTCTGTCTCTGTCTCTGTCTCTGTCTCTGTTTCTGTTTCTGTCTCTGTCTCTGTCTCTGTCTCTGTCTGTGTCTCTGCCTCTGTCTCGGTCTTTGTCTCTGTCTCTGTCTCTATCTCTGTCTCTGTCTCTGTCTCTGTCTCTGGCTCTGTATCTGCCTCTGTCTCCGTCTCTGTCTCTGTCTCTGTCTCTATCTCCGTCTCTGTCTCTGTCTCTGTCTCTCTCTCCGTCTCTGTCTGTGTCTCTGCCTCTGTCTCGGTCTTTGTCTCCGTCTCTGTCTCCGTCTCTGTCTCTGTCTCTGTCTCTGTCTCCGTCTCTGTCTCTGTCTCTGTCTCTGTCTCTGCCTCTGTCTCTGTCTCTGCCTCTGCCTCTGCCTCTGTCTCTGTCTCTGTCTCTGTCGCTGTCTCTCCCTCTGTCCCTGTCTCCGTCTCTGTCCCTGTCTCCGTCTCTGTCCCTGGCCCTGTCTCTGCCTCTGTCTCCGTCACTGTCTCCGTCTCGGTCTTTGTCTCCGTCTCTGTCTCTGTCTCTGTCTCTGTCTCTGTTTCTGTCTCTGTCTCTGTCTCTGTTTCTGTTTCTGTCTCTGTCTCTGTCTCTGTCTGTGTCTCTGCCTCTGTCTCGGTCTTTGTCTCCGTCTCTGTCTCTGTCTCTGTCTCTGTCTCTGCCTCTGTCTCTGTCTCTGTCTCTGTCTCTGTCTCTGTCTCTGTCTCTGTCTCTGCCTCTGTCTCTGTCTCTGTCTCTATCTCTGTCTCTGTCTCTGTCTCTGTCTCTGCCTCTGTCTCTGTCTCTGTCTCTGTCTCCGTCTCTGTCGCTGTCTCTCCCTCTGTCCCTGTCTCCGTCTCTGTCCCTGGCCCTGTCTCTGCCTCTGTCTCCGTCACTGTCTCCGTCTCGATCTTTGTCTCCGTCTCTGTCTCTGTCTCTATCTCCGTCTATGTCTCTGTCTCTGTCTCTGTCTCTGTGTCTATTTCTGCCTCTGACTCTGCCGCTGTCCCTGTCTATGTCTCTGTCTCTGTCTCCGTCTGCGTCTCTGTCTCTGTCTCTGTCTCTGTCTCTGTCTCTGTTTCTGTCTCTGTCTCTGTCTCTGTCTCTGTTTCTGTTTCTGTCTCTGTCTCTGTCTCTGTCTCTGTCTCTGTCTCTGTCTGTGTCTCTGCCTCTGTCTCGGTCTTTGTCTCCGTCTCTGTCTCTGTCTCTGTTTCTGTCTGTGTCTCTGCCTCTGTCTCGGACTTTGTCTCCGTCTCTGTCTCTGCCTCTGTCTCTGTCTCTGTCTCTGTCTCTGTCTCTGTCTCTGTCTCTGTCTCTGTCTCTGTCTCTATCTCTGTCTCTGTATCTGGCTCTGTATCTGCCTCTGTCTCCGTCTCTGTCTCTGTCTCTGTCTCTGTCTCTGTCTCTGTCTCTGTCTCTGTCTCTGTCTCTGTCTCTGCCTCTGTCTTAGTCTCTGTCTCTGTCTCTGTCTCTGTGTCTATCTCTGCCTCTGACTCTGTCGCTGTCCCTGTCTATGTCTCTGTCTCTGTCTCCGTCTGCGTCTCAGTCTCTGTTTCTGTCTCTGTCTCTGTTTCTGTCTCTGTCTCTGTCTCTGTCTGTGTCTCTGTCTCTGTCTCTGTCTCTGCCTCTGTCTCTGTCTCTGTCTCTGTCTCCGTCTCTGTCTCTGTCTCTGTCTCTGTCTCTTTGTCTGTCTCTGTCTCTGTCTCTGTCTCTGTCTCTGTGTCTATCTCTGCCTCTGACTCTGTCGCTGTCCCTGTCTATGTCTCCGTCTCTGTCTCCGTCTCTGTTTCTGCCTCTGTCTCCGTCTGCGTCTCTGTCTCTGTCTCCGTCTGCGTCTCTGTCTCTGTCTCTGTCTCTGTCTCTGTCTCTGTCTCTGTCTCTGTCTCTGTCTCTGTCTCTGTCTCTGCCTCTGTCGCTGTCCCTGTCTCTGTCTCTGTCTCTGTCTCTGTCTCTGTCGCTGTCTCTGTCTCTGTCTCTGTCCCTGTCTCCGTCTCTGTCCCTGGCCCTGTCTCTGCCTCTGTCTCCGTCACTGCCTCCGTCTCGATCTTTGTCTCCGTCTCTGTCTCTGTCTCTATCTCCGTCTATGTCTCTGTCTCTGTCTCTGTCTCTGTGTCTATCTCTGCCTCTGACTCTGCCGCTGTCCCTGTCTCTGTCTCTGTCTCTGTCTCCGTCTCTGTCGCTGTCTCTCCCTCTGTCCCTGTCTCCGTCTCTGTCCCTGGCCCTGTCTCTGCCTCTGTCTCCGTCACTGTCTCCGTCTCGATCTTTGTCTCCGTCTCTGTCTCTGTCTCTATCTCCGTCTATGTCTCTGTCTCTGTCTCTGTCTCTGTGTCTATCTCTGCCTCTGACTCTGTCGCTGTCCCTGTCTATGTCTCTGTCTCTGTCTCCGTCTGCGTCTCTGTCTCTGTCTCTGTCTCTGTCTCTGTTTCTGTCTCTGTCTCTGTCTCTGTCTCTGTTTCTGTTTCTGTCTCTGTCTCTGTCTCTGTCTCTGTCTCTGTCTCTGTCTGTGTCTCTGCCTCTGTCTCGGTCTTTGTCTCCGTCTCTGTCTCTGTCTCTGTCTCTGTCTGTGTCTCTGCCTCTGTCTCGGACTTTGTCTCCGTCTCTGTCTCTGCCTCTGTCTCTGTCTCTGTCTCTGTCTCTGTCTCTGTCTCTGCCTCTGTCTCTGCCTCTGTCTCTGTCTCTGTCTCTATCTCTGTCTCTGTCTCTGTCTCTGGCTCTGTATCTGCCTCTGTCTCCGTCTCTGTCTCTGTCTCTGTCTCTGTCTCTGTCTCTGTCTCTGTCTCTGTCTCTGCCTCTGTCTCGGACTTTGTCTCCGTCTCTGTCTCTGCCTCTGTCTCTGTCTCTGTCTCTGTCTCTGTCTCTGCCTCTGTCTCTGTCTCTGTCTCTATCTCTGTCTCTGTCTCTGGCTCTGTATCTGCCTCTGTCTCCGTCTCTGTCTCTGTCTCTGTCTCTGTCTCTGTCTCTGTCTCTGTCTCTGTCTCTGTCTCTGTCTCTGCCTCTGTCTCTGTCTCTGTCTCTGTCTCTGTCTCTGTCTCTGTCTCCGTCTCTGTCTCTGTCTCTGCCTCTGTCTCTGTCTCTGTCTCTGTCTCTGTCTCTGTCTCTGCCTCTGTCTTAGTCTCTGTCTCTGTCTCTGTCTCTGTGTCTATCTCTGCCTCTGACTCAGTCGCTGTCCCTGTCTATGTCTCTGTCTCTGTCTCCGTCTGCGTCTCTGTCTCTGTTTCTGTCTCTGTCTCTGTTTCTGTCTCTGTCTCTGTCTCTGTCTGTGTCTCTGTCTCTGTCTCTGTCTCTGCCTCTGTCTCTGTCTCTGTCTCCGTCTCTGTCTCTGTCTCTGTCTCTGTCTCTTTGTCTGTCTCTGTCTCTGTCTCTGTCTCTGTCTCTGTCTCTGTCTCTGTCGCTGTCTCTCCCTCTGTCCCTGTCTCCGTCTCTGTCCCTGGCCCTGTCTCTGCCTCTGTCTCCGTCACTGTCTCCGTCTCGATCTTTGTCTCCGTCTCTGTCTCTGTCTCTATCTCCGTCTATGTCTCTGTCTCTGTCTCTGTCTCTGTCTCTGTCTCTGTCTCTGTTTCTGTCTCTGTCTCTGTCTCTGTCTCTGTTTCTGTTTCTGTCTCTGTCTCTGTCTCTGTCTCTGTCTGTGTCTCTGCCTCTGTCTCGGTCTTTGTCTCCGTCTCTGTCTCTGTCTCTGTCTCTGTCTGTGTCTCTGCCTCTGTCTCGGTCTTTGTCTCCGTCTCTGTCTCTGTCTCTGTCTCTGTCTCTGTCTCTGTCTCTGCCTCTGTCTCTGTCTCTGTCTCTATCTCTGTCTCTGTCTCTGGCTCTGTATCTGCCTCTGTCTCCGTCTCTGTCTCTGTCTCTGTCTCTATCTCCGTCTCTGTCTCTGTCTCTGTCTCTCTCTCCGTCTGTGTCTGTGTCTCTGCCTCTGTCTCGGTCTTTGTCTCCGTCTCTGTCTCCGTCTCTGTCTCTGTCTCTGTCTCTGTCTCCGTCTCTGTCTCTGTCTCTGTCTCTGCCTCTGTCTCTGTCTCCGTATCTGTCTCTGTCTCTGTATCTGTCTCTGTCTCTCTCGCTGTCTCTCCCTCTGTCTCTGTCTCCGTCTCTGCCTCTGCCTCTGCCTCTGTCTCTGTCTCTGTCTCTGTCGCTGTCTCTCCCTCTGTCCCTGTCTCCGTCTCTGTCCCTGGCCCTGTCTCTGCCTCTGTCTCCGTCACTGTCTCCGTCTCGGTCTTTGTCCCCGTCTCTGTCTCTGTCTCTGTCTCTGTCTCTGCCTCTGTCTCTGTCTCTGTCTCTGTCTCTGTTTCTGTCTCTGTCTCTGTCTCTGTTTCTGTCCCTGTCTCTGTCTCTGTCTCTGTCTCTGTCTCTGTCTCTGTCTGTGTCTCTGCCTCTGTCTCGGTCTTTGTCTCCGTTTCTGTCTCTGTCTCTGTCTCTGTTTCTGCCTCTGTCTCCGTCTGCGTCTCTGTCTCTGTCTCTGTCTCTGTTTCTGTCTCTGTCTCTGTCTCTGTCTCTGTTTCTGTTTCTGTCTCTGTCTCTGTCTCTGTCTCTGTCTGTGTCTTTGCCTCTGTCTCGGTCATTGTCTCTGTCTCTGTCTCTATCTCTGTCTCTGTCTCTGTCTCTGTCTCTGGCTCTGTATCTGCCTCTGTCTCCGTCTCTGTCTCTGTCTCTGTCTCTATCTCCGTCTCTGTCTCTGTCTCTGTCTCTCTCTCCGTCTCTGTCTGTGTCTCTGCCTCTGTCTCGGTCTTTGTCTCCGTCTCTGTCTCCGTCTCTGTCTCTGTCTCTGTCTCTGTCTCCGTCTCTGTCTCTGTCTCTGTCTCTGTCTCTGCCTCTGTCTCTGTCTCTGCCTCTGCCTCTGCCTCTGTCTCTGTCTCTGTCTCTGTCGCTGTCTCTCCCTCTTTCCCTGTCTCCGTCTCTGTCCCTGGCCCTGTCTCTGCCTCTGTCTCCGTCACTGTCTCCGTCGCGGTCTTTGTCTCCGTCTCTGTCTCTGTCTCTGTCTCTGTCTCTGTCTCTGTTTCTGTCTCTGTCTCTGTCTCTGTTTCTGTTTCTGTCTCTGTCTCTGTCTCTGTCTGTGTCTCTGCCTCTGTCTCGGTCTTTGTCTCCGTCTCTGTCTCTGTCTCTGTCTCTGTCTCTGTCTCTGTCTCTGCCTCTGTCTCTGTCTCTGTCTCTGTCTCTGTCTCTGTCTCCGTCTGTTTCTCTGTCTCTGCCTCTGCCTCTGCCTCTGTCTCTGTCTCTGTCTCTGTCGCTGTCTCTCCCTCTGTCCCTGTCTCCGTCTCTGTCCCTGGCCCTGTCTCTGCCTCTGTCTCCGTCACTGTCTCCGTCTCGGTCTTTGTCTCCGTCTCTGTCTCTGTCTCTGTCTCTGTCTCTGTTTCTGTCTCTGTCTCTGTCTCTGTTTCTGTTTCTGTCTCTGTCTCTGTCTCTGTCTGTGTCTCTGCCTCTGTCTCGGTCTTTGTCTCCGTCTCTGTCTCTGTCTCTGTCTCTGTCTCTGCCTCTGTCTCTGTCTCTGTCTCTGTCTCTGTCTCTGTCTCTGTCTCTGTCTCTGCCTCTGTCTCTGTCTCTGTCTCTATCTCTGTCTCTGTCTCTGGCTCTGTATCTGCCTCTGTCTCCGTCTCTGTCTCTGTCTCTGTCTCTATCTCCGTCTCTGTCTCTGTCTCTGTCTCTCTCTCCGTCTCTGTCTGTGTCTCTGCCTCTGTCTCGGTCTTTGTCTCCGTCTCTGTCTCCGTCTCTGTCTCTGTCTCTGTCTCTGTCTCTGTTTCTGTCTCTGTCTCTGTCTCTGTTTCTGTTTCTGTCTCTGTCTCTGTCTCTGTCTGTGTCTCTGCCTCTGTCTCGGTCTTTGTCTCCGTCTCTGTCTCTGTCTCTGTCTCTGTCTCTGCCTCTGTCTCTGTCTCTGTCTCTGTCTCTGTCTCTGTCTCTGTCTCTGTCTCTGTCTCTGCCTCTGTCTCTGTCTCTGTCTCTATCTCTGTCTCTGTCTCTGGCTCTGTATCTGCCTCTG
The DNA here is from genome assembly GCA_945859595.2 of Megachile willughbiella. Classification (NCBI taxonomy): domain Eukaryota; kingdom Metazoa; phylum Arthropoda; class Insecta; order Hymenoptera; family Megachilidae; genus Megachile; species Megachile willughbiella. The sequence goes on along the minus strand of CAMAOD020000054.1, from coordinate 307,037 downwards.
TCTCCGTCTCTGTCTCTGTCTCTGTCTCTATCTCCGTCTCTGTCTCTGTCTCTGTCTCTCTCTCCGTCTCTGTCTGTGTCTCTGCCTCTGTCTCGGTCTTTGTCTCCGTCTCTGTCTCCGTCTCTGTCTCTGTCTCTGTCTCTGTCTCTGTCTCCGTCTCTGTCTCTGTCTCTGTCTCTGTCTCTGCCTCTGTCTCTGTCTCTGCCTCTGCCTCTGCCTCTGTCTCTGTCTCTGTCTCTGTCGCTGTCTCTCCCTCTGTCCCTGTCTCCGTCTCTGTCCCTGGCCCTGTCTCTGCCTCTGTCTCCGTCACTGTCTCCGTCTCGGTCTTTGTCTCCGTCTCTGTCTCTGTCTCTGTCTCTGTCTCTGTTTCTGTCTCTGTCTCTGTCTCTGTTTCTGTTTCTGTCTCTGTCTCTGTCTCTGTCTGTGTCTCTGCCTCTGTCTCGGTCTTTGTCTCCGTCTCTGTCTCCGTCTCTGTCTCTGTCTCTGTCTCTGCCTCTGTCTCTGTCTCTGTCTCTGTCTCTGTCTCTGTCTCTGTCTCCGTCTGTTTCTCTGTCTCTGCCTCTGCCTCTGCCTCTGTCTCTGTCTCTGTCTCTGTCGCTGTCTCTCCCTCTGTCCCTGTCTCCGTCTCTGTCCCTGGCCCTGTCTCTGCCTCTGTCTCCGTCACTGTCTCCGTCTCGGTCTTTGTCTCCGTCTCTGTCTCTGTCTCTATCTCCGTCTCTGTCTCTGTCTCTGTCTCTGTCCCTGTTTCTGTCTCTGTCTCTGTATCTGTCTCTGTTTCTGTTTCTGTCTCTGTCTCTGTCTCTGTCTCTGTCTCTGTCTGTGTCTCTGCCTCTGTCTCGGTCTTTGTCTCCGTCTCTGTCGCTGTCTCTGTCTCTGTCTGTGTCTCTGCCTCTGTCTCGGACTTTGTCTCCGTCTCTGTCTCTGCCTCTGTCTCTGTCTCTGTCTCTGTCTCTGCCTCTGTCTCTGTCTCTGTCTCTATCTCTGTCTCCGTCTCTGGCTCTGTATCTGCCTCTGTCTCCGTCTCTGTCTCCGTCTCTGTCTCTGTCTCTGTCTCTGTCTCCGTCTCTGTCTCTGTCTCTGTCTCTGCCTCTGTCTCTGTCTCCGTATCTGTCTCTGTCTCTGTTTCTGTCTCTGTCTCTCTCGCAGTCTCTCCCTCTGTCTCTGTCTCCGTCTCTGCCTCTGCCTCTGCCTCTGTCTCGGTCTTTGTCTCCGTCTCTGTCTCTGTCTCTGTCTCTGTCTCTGTTTCTGTCTCTGTCTCTGTCTCTGTTTCTGTTTCTGTCTCTGTCTCTGTCTCTGTCTGTGTCTCTGCCTCTGTCTCGGTCTTTGTCTCCGTCTCTGTCTCTGTCTCTGTCTCTGTCTCTGTCTCTGCCTCTGTCTCTGTCTCTGTCTCTGTCTCTGTCTCTGTCTCTGTCTCTGTCTCTGCCTCTGTCTCTGTCTCTGTCTCTATCTCTGTCTCTGTCTCTGGCTCTGTATCTGCCTCTGTCTCCGTCTCTGTCTCTGTCTCTGTCTCTATCTCCGTCTCTGTCTCTGTCTCTGTCTCTCTCTCCGTCTCTGTCTGTGTCTCTGCCTCTGTCTCGGTCTTTGTCTCCGTCTCTGACTCCGTCTCTGTTTCTGCCTCTGTCTCCGTCTGCGTCTCTGTCTCTGTCTCTGTCTCTGTCTTTGTCTCTGTTTCTGACTCTGTCTCTGTCTCTGTTTCTGTTTCTGTTTCTGTCTCTGTCTCTGTCTCTGTCTCTGTCTGTGTCTCTGCCTCTGTCTCGGTCTTTGTCTCCGTCTCTGTCTCTGTCTCTGTCTCTGTCTCTGTCTCTGTCTCTGTCTCTGTCTCTGTCTCCGTATCTGTCTCTGTCTCTATTTCCGTCTCTGTCTCTGTCTCTGTCTCTGTCTCTGGCTCTGTCTCTGCCTCTGTCTCCGTCTCTGTCTCTGTCTCTGTCTCTATCTCCGTCTCTGTCTCTGTCTCTGCCTCTCTCTCCGTCTCTGTCTGTGTCTCTGCCTCTGTCTCGGTCTTTGTCTCCGTCTCTGTCTCCGTCTCTGTCTCTGTCTCTGTCTCTGTCTCTGTCTCTGTCTCTGTCTCTGTCTCTGTCTCTGTCTCTGTCTCTGTCTCTGTCTCTGTCTCTGTCTCTGTCTCTGTCTCTGTCTCCGTCTCTGTCTCTGTCTCTGTCTCTATCTCCGTCTCTGTCTCTGTCTCTGTCTCTCTCTCCGTCTCTGTCTGTGTCTCTGCCTCTGTCTCGGTCTCTGTCTCCGTCTCTGTTTCTGCCTCTGTCTCCGTCTGCGTCTCTGTCTCTGTCTCTGTCTCTGTCTTTGTCTCTGTTTCTGACTCTGTCTCTGTCTCTGTTTCTGTTTCTGTCTCTGTCTCTGTCTCTGTCTGCGTCTCTGCCTCTGTCTCGGTCTTTGTCGCCGTCTCTAACTCTGTCTCTGTCTCTGTCTCTGTCTCTGTCTCTGTCTCTGTCTCTGTCTCCGTCTGTTTCTCTGTCTCTGCCTCTGCCTCTGCCTCTGTCTCTGTCTCTGTCTCTGTCGCTGTCTCTCCCTCTGTCCCTGTCTCCGTCTCTGTCCCTGGCCCTGTCTCTGCCTCTGTCTCCGTCACTGTCTCCGTCTCGGTCTTTGTCTCCGTCTCTGTCTCTGTCTCTGTCTCTGTCTCTGTTTCTGTCTCTGTCTCTGTCTCTGTTTCTGTTTCTGTCTCTGTCTCTGTCTCTGTCTGTGTCTCTGCCTCTGTCTCGGTCTTTGTCTCCGTCTCTGTCTCTGTCTCTGTCTCTGTCTCTGCCTCTGTCTCTGTCTCTGTCTCTGTCTCTGTCTCTGTCTCTGTCTCTGTCTCTGCCTCTGTCTCTGTCTCTGTCTCTATCTCTGTCTCTGTCTCTGGCTCTGTATCTGCCTCTGTCTCCGTCTCTGTCTCTGTCTCTGTCTCTATCTCCGTCTCTGTCTCTGTCTCTGTCTCTCTCTCCGTCTCTGTCTGTGTCTCTGCCTCTGTCTCGGTCTTTGTCTCCGTCTCTGTCTCCGTCTCTGTCTCTGTCTCTGTCTCTGTCTCCGTCTCTGTCTCTGTCTCTGTCTCTGTCTCTGCCTCTGTCTCTGTCTCTGCCTCTGCCTCTGCCTCTGTCTCTGTCTCTGTCTCTGTCGCTGTCTCTCCCTCTGTCCCTGTCTCCGTCTCTGTCCCTGGCCCTGTCTCTGCCTCTGTCTCCGTCACTGTCTCCGTCTCGGTCTTTGTCTCCGTCTCTGTCTCTGTCTCTGTCTCTGTCTCTGTTTCTGTCTCTGTCTCTGTCTCTGTCTCTGTTTCTGTTTCTGTCTCTGTCTCTGTCTCTGTCTGTGTCTCTGCCTCTGTCTCGGTCTTTGTCTCCGTCTCTGTCTCTGTCTCTGTCTCTGTCTCTGTCTCTGCCTCTGTCTCTGTCTCTGTCTCTGTCTCTGTCTCTGTCTCTGTCTCCGTCTGTTTCTCTGTCTCTGCCTCTGCCTCTGCCTCTGTCTCTGTCTCTGTCTCTGTCGCTGTCTCTCCCTCTGTCCCTGTCTCCGTCTCTGTCCCTGGCCCTGTCTCTGCCTCTGTCTCCGTCACTGTCTCCGTCTCGGTCTTTGTCTCCGTCTCTGTCTCTGTCTCTGTCTCTGTCTCTGTTTCTGTCTCTGTCTCTGTCTCTGTTTCTGTTTCTGTCTCTGTCTCTGTCTCTGTATGTGTCTCGGTCTTTGTCTCCGTCTCTGTCTCCGTCTCTGTCTCTGTCTCTGTCTCTGTCTCTGTCTCTGTCTCTGTCTCTGTCTCTGTCTCTGTCTCTGTCTCTGTCTCTGTCTCTGTCTCTGTCTCTGTCTCTGTCTCTGTCTCTGTCTCTGTCTCTGTCTCTGTCTCTGTCTCTGTCTCTGTCTCTGTCTCTGTCTCTGTCTCTGTCTCTGCCTCTGTCTCCGTCTCTGTCTCTGTCTCTGTCTCTATCTCCGTCTCTGTCTCTGTCTCTGTCTCTCTCTCCGTCTCTGTCTGTGTCTCTGCCTCTGTCTCGGTCTTTGTCTCCGTCTCTGTCTCCGTCTCTGTTTCTGCCTCTGTCTCCGTCTGCGTCTCTGTCTCTGTCTCTGTCTCTGTCTTTGTCTCTGTTTCTGACTCTGTCTCTGTCTCTGTTTCTGTTTCTGTCTCTGTCTCTGTCTCTGTCTGTGTCTCTGCCTCTGTCTCGGTCTTTGTCGCCGTATCTAACTCTGTCTCTGTCTCTGTCTCTGTCTCTGTCTCTGTCTCTGTCTCTGTCTCTGTCTCCGTATCTGTCTCTGTCTCTATCTCCGTCTCTGTCTCTGTCTCTGTCTCTGTCTCTGGCTCTGTCTCTGCCTCTGTCTCCGTCTCTGTCTCTGTCTCTGTCTCTATCTCCGTCTCTGTCTCTGTCTCTGTCTCTCTCTCCGTCTCTGTCTGTGTCTCTGCCTCTGTCTCGATCTTTGTCTCCGTCTCTGTCTCTGTCTCTATCTCCGTCTATGTCTCTGTCTCTGTCTCTGTCTCTGTGTCTATCTCTGCCTCTGACTCTGTCGCTGTCCCTGTCTATGTCTCTGTCTCTGTCTCCGTCTGCGTCTCTGTCTCTGTCTCTGTCTCTGTCTCTGTCCCTGTTTCTGTCTCTGTCTCTGTATCTGTCTCTGTTTCTGTTTCTGTCTCTGTCTCTGTCTCTGTCTCTGTCTCTGTCTGTGTCTCTGCCTCTGTCTCGGTCTTTGTCTCCGTCTCTGTCGCTGTCTCTGTCTCTGTCTGTGTCTCTGCCTCTGTCTCGGACTTTGTCTCCGTCTCTGTCTCTGCCTCTGTCTCTGTCTCTGTCTCTGTCTCTGCCTCTGTCTCTGTCTCTGTCTCTATCTCTGTCTCCGTCTCTGGCTCTGTATCTGCCTCTGTCTCCGTCTCTGTCTCCGTCTCTGTCTCTGTCTCTGTCTCTGTCTCCGTCTCTGTCTCTGTCTCTGTCTCTGCCTCTGTCTCTGTCTCCGTATCTGTCTCTGTCTCTGTTTCTGTCTCTGTCTCTCTCGCAGTCTCTCCCTCTGTCTCTGTCTCCGTCTCTGCCTCTGCCTCTGCCTCTGTCTCGGTCTTTGTCTCCGTCTCTGTCTCTGTCTCTGTCTCTGTCTCTGTTTCTGTCTCTGTCTCTGTCTCTGTTTCTGTTTCTGTCTCTGTCTCTGTCTCTGTCTGTGTCTCTGCCTCTGTCTCGGTCTTTGTCTCCGTCTCTGTCTCTGTCTCTGTCTCTGTCTCTGTCTCTGCCTCTGTCTCTGTCTCTGTCTCTGTCTCTGTCTCTGTCTCTGTCTCTGTCTCTGCCTCTGTCTCTGTCTCTGTCTCTATCTCTGTCTCTGTCTCTGGCTCTGTGTCTGCCTCTGTCTCCGTCTCTGTCTCTGTCTCTGTCTCTATCTCCGTCTCTGTCTCTGTCTCTGTCTCTCTCTCCGTCTCTGTCTGTGTCTCTGCCTCTGTCTCGGTCTTTGTCTCCGTCTCTGACTCCGTCTCTGTTTCTGCCTCTGTCTCCGTCTGCGTCTCTGTCTCTGTCTCTGTCTCTGTCTTTGTCTCTGTTTCTGACTCTGTCTCTGTCTCTGTTTCTGTTTCTGTTTCTGTCTCTGTCTCTGTCTCTGTCTCTGTCTGTGTCTCTGCCTCTGTCTCGGTCTTTGTCTCCGTCTCTGTCTCTGTCTCTGTCTCTGTCTCTGTCTCTGTCTCTGTCTCTGTCTCTGTCTCTGTCTCTGTCTCCGTATCTGTCTCTGTCTCTATTTCCGTCTCTGTCTCTGTCTCTGTCTCTGTCTCTGGCTCTGTCTCTGCCTCTGTCTCCGTCTCTGTCTCTGTCTCTGTCTCTATCTCCGTCTCTGTCTCTGTCTCTGCCTCTCTCTCCGTCTCTGTCTGTGTCTCTGCCTCTGTCTCGGTCTTTGTCTCCGTCTCTGTCTCCGTCTCTGTCTCTGTCTCTGTCTCTGTCTCTGTCTCTGTCTCTGTCTCTGTCTCTGTCTCTGTCTCTGTCTCTGTCTCTGTCTCTGTCTCTGTCTCTGTCTCTGTCTCCGTCTCTGTCTCTGTCTCTGTCTCTATCTCCGTCTCTGTCTCTGTCTCTGTCTCTCTCTCCGTCTCTGTCTGTGTCTCTGCCTCTGTCTCGGTCTCTGTCTCCGTCTCTGTTTCTGCCTCTGTCTCCGTCTGCGTCTCTGTCTCTGTCTCTGTCTCTGTCTTTGTCTCTGTTTCTGACTCTGTCTCTGTCTCTGTTTCTGTTTCTGTCTCTGTCTCTGTCTCTGTCTGCGTCTCTGCCTCTGTCTCGGTCTTTGTCGCCGTCTCTAACTCTGTCTCTGTCTCTGTCTCTGTCTCTGTCTCTGTCTCTGTCTCTGTCTCCGTCTGTTTCTCTGTCTCTGCCTCTGCCTCTGCCTCTGTCTCTGTCTCTGTCTCTGTCGCTGTCTCTCCCTCTGTCCCTGTCTCCGTCTCTGTCCCTGGCCCTGTCTCTGCCTCTGTCTCCGTCACTGTCTCCGTCTCGGTCTTTGTCTCCGTCTCTGTCTCTGTCTCTGTCTCTGTCTCTGTTTCTGTCTCTGTCTCTGTCTCTGTTTCTGTTTCTGTCTCTGTCTCTGTCTCTGTCTGTGTCTCTGCCTCTGTCTCGGTCTTTGTCTCCGTCTCTGTCTCTGTCTCTGTCTCTGTCTCTGTCTCTGCCTCTGTCTCTGTCTCTGTCTCTGTCTCTGTCTCTGTCTCTGTCTCTGTCTCTGCCTCTGTCTCTGTCTCTGTCTCTATCTCTGTCTCTGTCTCTGGCTCTGTATCTGCCTCTGTCTCCGTCTCTGTCTCTGTCTCTGTCTCTATCTCCGTCTCTGTCTCTGTCTCTGTCTCTCTCTCCGTCTCTGTCTGTGTCTCTGCCTCTGTCTCGGTCTTTGTCTCCGTCTCTGACTCCGTCTCTGTTTCTGCCTCTGTCTCCGTCTGCGTCTCTGTCTCTGTCTCTGTCTCTGTCTTTGTCTCTGTTTCTGACTCTGTCTCTGTCTCTGTTTCTGTTTCTGTCTCTGTCTCTGTCTCTGTCTCTGTCTGTGTCTCTGCCTCTGTCTCGGTCTTTGTCTCCGTCTCTGTCTCTGTCTCTGTCTCTGTCTCTGTCTCTGTCTCTGTCTCTGTCTCTGTCTCCGTATCTGTCTCTGTCTCTATCTCCGTCTCTGTCTCTGTCTCTGTCTCTGTCTCTGTCTCTGGCTCTGTCTCTGCCTCTGTCTCCGTCTCTGTCTCTGTCTCTGTCTCTATCTCCGTCTCTGTCTCTGTCTCTGCCTCTCTCTCCGTCTCTGTCTGTGTCTCTGCCTCTGTCTCGGTCTTTGTCTCCGTCTCTGTCTCCGTCTCTGTCTCTGTCTCTGTCTCTGTCTCTGTCTCTGTCTCTGTCTCTGTCTCTGTCTCTGTCTCTGTCTCTGTCTCTGTCTCTGTCTCTGTCTCCGTCTCTGTCTGTGTCTCTGCCTCTGTCTCGATCTTTGTCTCCGTCTCTGTCTCTGTCTCTATCTCCGTCTATGTCTCTGTCTCTGTCTCTGTCTCTGTGTCTATCTCTGCCTCTGACTCTGTCGCTGTCCCTGTCTATGTCTCTGTCTCTGTCTCCGTCTGCGTCTCTGTCTCTGTCTCTGTCTCTGTCTCTGTCCCTGTTTCTGTCTCTGTCTCTGTATCTGTCTCTGTTTCTGTTTCTGTCTCTGTCTCTGTCTCTGTCTCTGTCTCTGTCTGTGTCTCTGCCTCTGTCTCGGTCTTTGTCTCCGTCTCTGTCGCTGTCTCTGTCTCTGTCTGTGTCTCTGCCTCTGTCTCGGACTTTGTCTCCGTCTCTGTCTCTGCCTCTGTCTCTGTCTCTGTCTCTGTCTCTGCCTCTGTCTCTGTCTCTGTCTCTATCTCTGTCTCCGTCTCTGGCTCTGTATCTGCCTCTGTCTCCGTCTCTGTCTCCGTCTCTGTCTCTGTCTCTGTCTCTGTCTCCGTCTCTGTCTCTGTCTCTGTCTCTGCCTCTGTCTCTGTCTCCGTATCTGTCTCTGTCTCTGTTTCTGTCTCTGTCTCTCTCGCAGTCTCTCCCTCTGTCTCTGTCTCCGTCTCTGCCTCTGCCTCTGCCTCTGTCTCGGTCTTTGTCTCCGTCTCTGTCTCTGTCTCTGTCTCTGTCTCTGTTTCTGTCTCTGTCTCTGTCTCTGTTTCTGTTTCTGTCTCTGTCTCTGTCTCTGTCTGTGTCTCTGCCTCTGTCTCGGTCTTTGTCTCCGTCTCTGTCTCTGTCTCTGTCTCTGTCTCTGTCTCTGCCTCTGTCTCTGTTTCTGTTTCTGTCTCTGTCTCTGTCTCTGTCTGCGTCTCTGCCTCTGTCTCGGTCTTTGTCGCCGTCTCTAACTCTGTCTCTGTCTCTGTCTCTGTCTCTGTCTCTGTCTCTGTCTCTGTCTCTGTCTCTGTCTCCGTATCTGTCTCTGTCTCTATCTCCGTCTCTGTCTCTGTCTCTGTCTCTGTCTCTGGCTCTGTCTCTGCCTCTGTCTCCGTCTCTGTCTCTGTCTCTGTCTCTATCTCCGTCTCTGTCTCTGTCTCTGTCTCTCTCTCCGTCTCTGTCTGTGTCTCTGCCTCTGTCTCGATCTTTGTCTCCGTCTCTGTCTCTGTCTCTATCTCCGTCTATGTCTCTGTCTCTGTCTCTGTCTCTGTGTCTATCTCTGCCTCTGACTCTGTCGCTGTCCCTGTCTATGTCTCTGTCTCTGTCTCCGTCTGCGTCTCTGTCTCTGTCTCTGTCTCTGTCTCTGTCTCTGTTTCTGTCTCTGTCTCTGTATCTGTCTCTGTTTCTGTTTCTGTCTCTGTCTCTGTCTCTGTCTCTGTCTCTGTCTGTGTCTCTGCCTCTGTCTCGGTCTTTGTCTCCGTCTCTGTCGCTGTCTCTGTCTCTGTCTGTGTCTCTGCCTCTGTCTCGGACTTTGTCTCCGTCTCTGTCTCTGCCTCTGTCTCTGTCTCTGCCTCTGTCTCTGTCTCTGTCTCTGTCTCTGTCTCTGCCTCTGTCTCTGTCTCTGTCTCTATCTCTGTCTCTGTCTCTGGCTCTGTATCTGCCTCTGTCTCCGTCTCTGTCTCCGTCTCTGTCTCTGTCTCTGTCTCTGTCTCCGTCTCTGTCTCTGTCTCTGTCTCTGCCTCTGTCTCTGTCTCCGTATCTGTCTCTGTCTCTGTCTCTGTCTCCGTCTCTGTCTCTGTCTCTGTCCCTGCCTCTGTCTCTGTCTCCGTATCTGTCTCTGTCTCTGTTTCTGTCTCTGTCTCTCTCGCTGTCTCTCCCTCTGTCTCTGTCTCCGTCTCTGTCCCTGGCTCTGTCTCTGCCTCTGTCTCCGTCTCTGTCTCTGTCTCGGTCTTTGTCTCCGTCTCTGTCCCCGTCTCTGTCTCTGTCCCTGTCTCTATCTCCGTCTATGTCTCTGTCTCTGTCTCTGTCTCTGTCTCTGCCTCTGTCTCTGTCTCTGTCTCTGTCTCTGTCTCTGCCTCTGTCTCCGTCTCTGTATCTGCCTCTGTCTCTATCTCCGTCTCCGTCTCTGTCTCTGTCTCTGTCTCTGTCTCTGTCTCTGTCTCTGGCTCTGTCTCTGCCTCTGTCTCCGTCTCTGTCTCTGTCTCTGTCTCTATCTCCGTCTCTGTCTCTGTCTCTGTCTCTCTCTCCGTCTCTGTCTGTGTCTCTGTCTCTGTCTCTGGCTCTGTCTCTGCCTCTGTCTCCGTCTCTCTCTCTGTCTCTGTCACTATCTCCGTCTCTGTCTCTGTCTCTGTCTCTGCCTCTGTCCCCGTCTCTGTTTCTGTTTCTGCCTCTGTCTCTGTCTCTGTCTGTGTCTCTGCCTCTGCCTCGGTCTTTGTCTCCGTCTCTGTCTCTGTCTGTGTCGCTGTCTCTGTCTCTGTCTCTGTCTCTGTCTCTGTCTCTGTCTCTGCCTCTGTCTCTGTCTCTGTCTCTATCTCTGTCTCTGTCTCTGTCTCTGTCTCTGTCTCTGTCTCTGTCTCTGTCTCTGTCTCTGTCTCTGTGTCAGTCTCTGTCTCTGTCTCTGCCTCTGCCTCTGTCTCTGTCTCCGTCTCTGTCTCTGTCTCTGTCTCCGTATCTGTCTCTGTCTCCGTTTCTGTCTCCGTCTCTCTCGCTGTCTCACCCTCTGTCTCTGTCCCCGTCTCTGTCTCTGTCTCTGTCTCTGTCTCTGTCTCTGTCTCTGTCTCTCTCTATGTCTCTGTCTCTGTCTCTGTCTCTGTCTCTGTCTCTGCCACTGTCTCTGTCTCTGTCTCTGTCTCTGTCTCTGTCTCTGTCTCTGTCTCTGTCTCTGTCGCTGTCTCTGTCTCTGTCTCTGTCTCTGTCTCTGTCTCTGTCTCTGTCTCCGTCTCTGTCTCTGTCTCTGTCTCTGCCTCTGTCGCTGTCTCCGTATCTGTCTCTGTCTCTGTCTCTGTCTCTGCCTCTGTCCCCGTCTCTGTTTCTGTTTCTGTCTCTGTCTCTGTCTCTGTCTGTGTCTCTGCCTCTGCCTCGGTCTTTGTCTCCGTCTCTGTCTCTGTCTGTGTCGCTGTCTCTGTCTCTGTCTCTGTCTCTGTCTCTGTCTCTGTCTCTGTCTCTGCCTCTGTCTCTGTCTCTGTCTCTATCTCTGTCTCTGTCTCTGTCTCTGTCTCTGTCTCTGTCTCTGTCTCTGTCTCTGTCTCTGTGTCAGTCTCTGTCTCTGTCTCTGCCTCTGCCTCTGTCTCTGTCTCCGTCTCTGTCTCTGTCTCTGTCTCCGTATCTGTCTCTGTCTCCGTTTCTGTCTCCGTCTCTCTCGCTGTCTCACCCTCTGTCTCTGTCCCCGTCTCTGTCTCTGTCTCTGTCTCTGTCTCTGTCTCTGTCTCTGTCTCTCTCTATGTCTCTGTCTCTGTCTCTGTCTCTGTCTCTGTCTCTGCCACTGTCTCTGTCTCTGTCTCTGTCTCTGTCTCTGTCTCTGTCTCTGTCTCTGTCTCTGTCTCTGTCGCTGTCTCTGTCTCTGTCTCTGTCTCTGTCTCTGTCTCTGTCTCCGTCTCTGTCTCTGTCTCTGTCTCTGCCTCTGTCGCTGTCTCCGTATCTGTCTCTGTCTCTGTTTCTGTCTCTGCCTCTCTCGCTGTCTCTCCCTCTGTCTCTGTCTCCGTCTCTGTTCCTGGCTCTGTCTCTGCCTCTGTCTCCGTCTCTGTCTCTGTCTCGGTCTTTGTCTCCGTCTCTGTCTCCGTCTCTGTCTCTGTCTCTGTCTCTATCTCCGTCTATGTCTCTGTCTCTGTCTCTGCCTCTGTGCCTATCTCTGCCTCTGACTCTGTCGCTGTCCCTGTCTATGTCTCTGTCTCTGTCTCCGTCTGCGTCTCTGTCTCTGTTTCTGTCTCTGTCTCTGTTTCTGTCTCTGTCTCTGTCCCTGGCTCTGTCTCTGCCTCTGTCTCCGTCTCTGTCTCTGTCTCGGTCTTTGTCTCCCTCTCTGTCTCCGTCTCTGTCTCTGTCTCTGTCTCTATCTCCGCCTATGTCTCTGTCTCTGTCTCTGTCTCTGTCTCTGTCTCTGTCTCTGTCTCTGTCTCTGTCTCTGTCTCTGTCTCTGTCTCTGTCTCTGTCTCTGTCTCTATCTCCGTCTATGTCTCTGTCTCTGTCTGTGTCTCTGCCTCTGTCTCGGTCTTTGTCTCCGTCTCTGTCTCTGTCTCTGTCTCTGTCTCTGTCTCTGTCTCTGTCTCTGTCTCTGTCTCTGTCTCTGTCTCTGTCTCTGCCTCTGTCTCTGTCTCTGTCTCTATCTCTGTCTCTGTCTCTGGCTCTGTATCTGCCTCTGTCTCCGTCTCCGTCTCTGTCTCTGTCTCTGTCTCTCTCTCCGTCTCTGTCTCTGTCTCTATCTCCGTCTCTGTCTCTGTCTCTGTCTCTCTCTCCGTCTGTGTCTGTGTCTCTGCCTCTGTCTCGGTCTTTGTCTCCGTCTCTGTCTCCGTCTCTGTCTCTGTCTCTGTCTCTGTCTCTGTCTCCGTCTCTGTCTCTGTCTCTGTCTCTGCCTCTGTCTCTGTCTCCGTATCTGTCTCTGTCTCTGTTTCTGTCTCTGTCTCTCTCGCTGTCTCTCCCTCTGTCTCTGTCTCCGTCTCTGCCTCTGCCTCTGCCTCTGTCTCTGTCTCTGTCTCTGTCGCTGTCTCTCCCTCTGTCCCTGTCTCCGTCTCTGTCCCTGGCCCTGTCTCTGCCTCTGTCTCCGTCACTGTCTCCGTCTCGGTCTTTGTCTCCGTCTCTGTCTCTGTCTCTGTCTCTGTCTCTGCCTCTGTCTCTGTCTCTGTCTCTGTCTCTGTTTCTGTCTCTGTCTCTGTCTCTGTTTCTGTCCCTGTCTCTGTCTCTGTCTCTGTCTCTGTCTCTGTCTCTGTCTGTGTCTCTGCCTCTGTCTCGGTCTTTGTCTCCGTTTCTGTCTCTGTCTCTGTCTCTGTTTCTGCCTCTGTCTCCGTCTGCGTCTCTGTCTCTGTCTCTGTCTCTGTCTCTGTCTCTGTTTCTGTCTCTGTCTCTGTCTCTGTCTCTGTTTCTGTTTCTGTCTCTGTCTCTGTCTCTGACTCTGTCTGTGTCTCTGCCTCTGTCTCCGTCTCTGTCTCTGTCTCGGTCTTTGTCTCCGTCTCTGTCTCCGTCCCTGTCGCTGTCTCTCCCACTGTCTCTGTCTCTGTCTCTGTCTCTGTCTCTGTCTCTGTCTCTGTCTCTGTCTCTGTCTCTGTCTCTGTGTCTGTCTCTGTCTCTGTCTCTGTCTCTGTCTCTGTCTTTGTCTCAGTCTCTGACTCTGTCTCTGTGTCTATCTCTGCCTCTGACTCTGTCGCTGTCCCTGTCTGCGTCTCTGCCTCTGTCTCTGTCTCCGTCTCTGTCTCTGTTTCTGTCTCTGTCTCTGTATCTGTCTCTGTTTCTGTTTCTGTCTCTGTCTCTGTCTCTGTCTCTGTCTCTGTCTCTGTCTGTGTCTCTGCCTCTGTCTCGGTCTTTGTCTCCGTCTCTGTCGCTGTCTCTGTCTCTGTCTGTGTCTCTGCCTCTGTCTCGGACTTTGTCTCCGTCTCTGTCTCTGCCTCTGTTTCTGTCCCTGTCTCTGTCTCTGTCTCTGTCTCTGTCTCTGTCTCTGTCTGTGTCTCTGCCTCTGTCTCGGTCTTTGTCGCCGTTTCTGTCTCTGTCTCTGTCTCTGTTTCTGCCTCTGTCTCCGTCTTTGTCTCTGTCTCTGTCTCTGTCTCTGTTTCTGTCTCTGTCTCTGTCTCTGTCTCTGTTTCTGTTTCTGTCTCTGTCTCTGTCTCTGTCTGTGTCTCTGCCTCTGTCTCGGTCTTTGTCTCTGTCTCTGTCTCTATCTCTGTCTCTGTCTCTGTCTCTGTCTCTGGCTCTGTATCTGCCTCTGTCTCCGTCTCTGTCTCTGTCTCTGTCTCTATCTCCGTCTCTGTCTCTGTCTCTGTCTCTCTCTCCGTCTCTGTCTGTGTCTCTGCCTCTGTCTCGGTCTTTGTCTCCGTCTCTGTCTCCGTCTCTGTCTCTGTCTCTGTCTCTGTCTCCGTCTCTGTCTCTGTCTCTGTCTCTGCCTCTGTCTCTGTCTCCGTATCTGTCTCTGTCTCTGTTTCTGTCTCTGTCTCTCTCGCTGTCTCTCCCGCTGTCTCTGTCTCCGTCTCTGTCCCTGGCTCTGTCTCTGCCTCTGTCTCCGTCTCTGTCTCTGTCTCGGTCTTTGTCTCCGTCTCTGTCCCCGTCTCTGTCTCTGTCCCTGTCTCTATCTCCGTCTATGTCTCTGTCTCTGTCTCTGTCTCTGTCTCTGTCTCTGCCTCTGTCTCTGTCTCTGTCTCTGTCTCTGTCTCTGCCTCTGTCTCCGTCTCTGTATCTGCCTCTGTCTCTATCTCCGTCTCCGTCTCTGTCTCTGTCTCTGTCTCTGTCTCTGTCTCTGGCTCTGTCTCTGCCTCTGTCTCCGTCTCTGTCTCTGTCTCTGTCTCTATCTCCGTCTCTGTCTCTGTCTCTGTCTCTCTCTCCGTCTCTGTCTGTGTCTCTGTCTCTGTCTCTGGCTCTGTCTCTACCTCTGTCTCCGTCTCTCTCTCTGTCTCTGTCACTATCTCCGTCTCTGTCTCTGTCTCTGTCTCTGCCTCTGTCCCCGTCTCTGTTTCTGTTTCTGTCTCTGTCTCTGTCTCTGTCTGTGTCTCTGCCTCTGCCTCGGTCTTTGTCTCCGTCTCTGTCTCTGTCTGTGTCGCTGTCTCTGTCTCTGTCTCTGTCTCTGTCTCTGTCTCTGTCTCTGCCTCTGTCTCTGTCTCTGTCTCTATCTCTGTCTCTGTCTCTGTCTCTGTCTCTGTCTCTGTCTCTGTCTCTGTCTCTGTCTCTGTCTCTGTCTCTGTCTCTGTCTCTGTCTCTGTCTCTGCCTCTGTCTCTGTCTCTGTCTCTGTCTCTGTCTCTGTCTCTGTCTCCGTCTCTGTCTCTGTTTCTGTCTCTGTCTCTGTCTCTGTCTGTGTCTCTGTCTCTGTCTCTGTCTCTGCCTCCGTCTCTGTCTCTGCCTCTGTCTCTGTCTCTGTCTCTGTCTCTGTCTCTGTCTCTGTCTCTGTCTCTGTCTCTGTCTCTGTCTCTGTCTCTGTCTCTTTGTCTGTCTCTGTCTCTGTCTCTGTCTCTGTCTCTGTCTCTGTCTCTGTCTCCGTCTCTGTCTCTGTCTCTGTCTCTGTCTTTGCCTCTGGCTCTGTCTCCGTATCTGTCTCTGTCTCTGTTTCTGTCTCTGCCTCTCTCGCTGTCTCTCCCTCTGTCTCTGTCTCCGTCTCTGTCCCTGGCTCTGTCTCTGCCTCTGTCTCCGTCTCTGTCTCTGCCTCTGTCTCTGTCTCTGTCTCTGTCTCTGTCTCTGTCTCTGTCTCTGTCTCTGTCTCCGTCTGTTTCTCTGTCTCTGCCTCTGCCTCTGCCTCTGTCTCTGTCTCTGTCTCTGTCGCTGTCTCTCCCTCTGTCCCTGTCTCCGTCTCTGTCCCTGGCCATGTCTCTGCCTCTGTCTCCGTCACTGTCTCCGTCTCGGTTTTTGTCTCCGTCTCTGTCTCTGTCTCTGTCTCTGTCTCTGTTTCTGTTTCTGTCTCTGTCTCTGTTTCTGTTTCTGTCTCTGTCTCTGTCTCTGTCTGTGTCTCTGCCTCTGTCTCGGTCTTTGTCTCCGTCTCTGTCTCTGTCTCTGTCTCTGTCTCTGTCTCTGCCTCTGTCTCTGTCTCTGTCTCTGTCTCTGTCTCTGTCTCTGGCTCTGTATCTGCCTCTGTCTCCGTCTCTGTCTCTGTCTCTGTCTCTATCTCCGTCTCTGTCTCTGTCTCTGTCTCTCTGTCCGTCTCTGTCTGTGTCTCTGCCTCTGTCTCGGTCTTTGTCTCCGTCTCTGTCTCCGTCTCTGTTTCTGCCTCTGTCTCCGTCTGCGTCTCTGTCTCTGTCTCCGTCTGCGTCTCTGTCTCTGTCTCTGTCTCTGTCTCTGTCTCTGTCTCTGTCTCTGTCTCTGTCTCTGTCTCTGTCTCTGTCTCTGTCTCTGTCTCTGTCTCTGTCTCTGTCTCTGTCTCTGTCTCTGTCTCCGTCTGTTTCTCTGTCTCTGCCTCTGCCTCTGTCTCTGTCTCTGTCTCTGTCTCTGTCCCTGTCTCTGTCTCTGTCTCTGTCTCTGTCTCTGTCTCTGTCTCTGTCTCTGTCTCTGTCTCTGTCTCTGTCTCTGTCTCTGTCTCTGTCTCTGTTTCTGTCTCTGTCCCTGTCTCCGTCTCTGTCCCTGGCCCTGTCTCTGCCTCTGTCTCCGTCACTGTCTCCGTCTCGATCTTTGTCTCCGTCTCTGTCTCTGTCTCTATCTCCGTCTATGTCTCTGTCTCTGTCTCTGTCTCTGTGTCTATCTCTGCCTCTGACTCTGTCGCTGTCCCTGTCTATGTCTCTGTCTCTGTCTCCGTCTGCGTCTCTGTCTCTGTCTCTGTCTCTGTCTCTGTCTCTGTTTCTGTCTCTGTCTCTGTCTCTGTCTCTGTTTCTGTTTCTGTCTCTGTCTCTGTCTCTGTCTCTGTCTGTGTCTCTGCCTCTGTCTCGGTCTTTGTCTCCGTCTCTGTCTCTGTCTCTGTCTCTGTCTGTGTCTCTGCCTCTGTCTCGGACTTTGTCTCCGTCTCTGTCTCTCCCTCTGTCTCTGTCTCTGTCTCTGTCTCTGTCTCTGTCTCTGTCTCTGTCTCTGCCTCTGTCTCTGTCTCTGTCTCTATCTCTGTCTCTGTCTCTGGCTCTGTATCTGCCTCTGTCTCCGTCTCTGTCTCTGTCTCTGTCTCTGTCTCTGTCTCTGTCTCTGTCTCTGTCTCTGTCTCTGTCTCTGTCTCTGTCTCCGTCTGTTTCTCTGTCTCTGCCTCTGCCTCTGTCTCTGTCTCTGTCTCTGTCTCTGTCTCTGTCTCTGTCTCTGTCTCTGTCTCTGTCTCTGTCTCTGTCTCTGTCTCTGTCTCTGTCTCTGTCTCTGTCTCTGTCTCTGTCTCTGTCTCTGTCTCTGTCTCTGTCTCTGTCTCTGTCTCTGTCTCTGTCTCTGTCTCTGTCTCTGTCTCTGTCTCTGCCTCGGTCTCCGTCTCTGTCTCCGTCTCGGTCTTTGTCTCCGTCTCTGTCTCTGTCTCTGTCTCTGTCTCTGCCTCTGTCTCTGTCTGCGTATCTGTCCCTGTCTCTGTTTCTGTCTCTGTCTCTCTCGCTGTCTCTCCTTCTGTCTCTGTCTCCGTCTCTGTCCCTGGCGCTGTCTCTGCCTCTGTCTCCGTCTCTGTCTCTGTCTCGGTCTTTGTCTCCGTCTCTGTCCCCGTCTCTGTCTCTGTCTCTGTCTCTATCTCCGTCTATGTCTCTGTCTCTGTCTCTGTCTCTGTCTCTGTCTCTGTCTCTGCCTCTGTCTCTGTCTCTGCCTCTGTCTCTGTCTCTGTCTCTGTCTCTGTCTCTGTCTCTGCCTCTGTCGCTGTCTCTCCCCCTGTCTCTGTCTCTGTCTCTGTCTCTGGCTCTGTCTCTGTCTCCGTCTGCGTCTCTGTCTCTGTTTCTGTCTCTGTCTCTGTTTCTGTCTCTGTCTCTGTCTCTGTCTCTGACTCTGTCTCTGCCTCTGTCTCCGTCTCTGTCTCTGTCTCTGTCTCTGTCTCTGTCTCTGTCTCTGTTTCTGTCTCTGTCCCTGTCTCCGTCTCTGTCCCTGGCCCTGTCTCTGCCTCTGTCTCCGTCACTGTCTCCGTCTCGATCTTTGTCTCCGTCTCTGTCTCTGTCTCTATCTCCGTCTATGTCTCTGTCTCTGTCTCTGTCTCTGTGTCTATCTCTGCCTCTGACTCTGTCGCTGTCCCTGTCTATGTCTCTGTCTCTGTCTCCGTCTGCGTCTCTGTCTCTGTCTCTGTCTCTGTCTCTGTCTCTGTTTCTGTCTCTGTCTCTGTCTCTGTCTCTGTTTCTGTTTCTGTCTCTGTCTCTGTCTCTGTCTCTGTCTGTGTCTCTGCCTCTGTCTCGGTCTTTGTCTCGGTCTCTGTCTCTGTCTCTGTCTCTGTCTGTGTCTCTGCCTCTGTCTCGGACTTTGTCTCCGTCTCTGTCTCTGCCTCTGTCTCTGTCTCTGTCTCTGTCTCTGTCTCTGTCTCTGTCTCTGGCTCTGTATCTGTCTCTGTCTCTGTCTCTATCTCTGTCTCTGTCTCTGGCTCTGTATCTGCCTCTGTCTCCGTCTCTGTCTCTGTCTCTGTCTCTGTCTCTGTCTCTGTCTCTGTCTCTGTCTCTGTCTCTGTCTCTGTCTCTGTCTCTGTCTCTGTCTCTGTCTCTGTCTCTGTCTCTGTCTCTGTCTCTGTCTCTGTCTCTGTCTCTGTCTCTGTCTCTGTCTCTGCCTCTGTCTTAGTCTCTGTCTCTGTCTCTGTCTCTGTGTCTATCTCTGCCTCTGACTCTGTCGCTGTCCCTGTCTATGTCTCTGTCTCTGTCTCCGTCTGCGTCTCTGTCTCTGTCTCTGTTTCTGTCTCTGTTTCTGTCTCTGTCTCTGTCTCTGTCTGTGTCTCTGTCTCTGTCTCTGTCTCTGCCTCTGTCTCTGTCTCTGTCTCTGTCTCCGTCTCTGTCTCTGTCTCTGTCTCTGTCTCTTTGTCTGTCTCTGTCTCTGTCTCTGTCTCTGTCTCTGTCTCTGTCGCTGTGTCTCCCTCTGTCCCTGTCTCCGTCTCTGTCCCTGGCCCTGTCTCTGCCTCTGTCTCCGTCACTGTCTCCGTCTCGATCTTTGTCTCCGTCTCTGTCTCTGTCTCTATCTCCGTCTATGTCTCTGTCTCTGTCTCTGTATCTGTCTCTGTCTCTGTCTCTGTTTCTGTCTCTGTCTCTGTCTCTGTCTGTGTCTCTGTTTCTGCCTCTGTCTCCGTCTGCGTCTCTGTCTCTGTCTCTGTCTCTGTCTTTGTCTCTGTTTCTGACTCTGTCTCTGTCTCTGTCTCTGTTTCTGTTTCTGTCTCTGTCTCTCTCTCTGTCTGTGTCTCTGCCTCTGTCTCGGTCTTTGTCGCCGTCTCTAACTCTGTCTCTGTCTCTGTCTCTGTCTCTGTCTCTGTCTCTGTCTCTGTCTCTGTCTCTGTCTCCGTATCTGTCTCTGTCTCTATCTCCGTCTCTGTCTCTGTCTCTGTCTCTGGCTCTGTCTCTGCCTCTGTCTCCGTCTCTGTCTCTGTCTCTGTCTCTATCTCCGTCTCTGTCTCTGTCTCTGTCTCTCTCTCCGTCTCTGTCTGTGTCTCTGCCTCTGTCTCGATCTTTGTCTCCGTCTCTGTCTCTGTCTCTATCTCCGTCTATGTCTCTGTCTCTGTCTCTGTCTCTGTGTCTATCTCTGCCTCTGACTCTGTCGCTGTCCCTGTCTATGTCTCTGTCTCTGTCTCCGTCTGCGTCTCTGTCTCTGTCTCTGTCTCTGTCTCTGTCTCTGTTTCTGTCTCTGTCTCTGTATCTGTCTCTGTTTCTGTTTCTGTCTCTGTCTCTGTCTCTGTCTCTGTCTGTGTCTCTGCCTCTGTCTCGGTCTTTGTCTCCGTCTCTGTCGCTGTCTCTGTCTCTGTCTGTGTCTCTGCCTCTGTCTCGGACTTTGTCTCCGTCTCTGTCTCTGCCTCTGTCTCTGTCTCTGTCTCTGTCTCTGTCTCTGTCTCTGTCTCTGCCTCTGTCTCTGTCTCTGTCTCTATCTCTGTCTCTGTCTCTGGCTCTGTATCTGCCTCTGTCTCCGTCTCTGTCTCCGTCTCTGTCTCTGTCTCTGTCTCTGTCTCCGTCTCTGTCTCTGTCTCTGTCTCTGCCTCTGTCTCTGTCTCCGTATCTGTCTCTGTCTCTGTTTCTGTCTCTGTCTCTCTCGCAGTCTCTCCCTCTGTCTCTGTCTCCGTCTCTGCCTCTGCCTCTGCCTCTGTCTCTGTCTCTGTCTCTGTCGCTGTCTCTCCCTCTGTCCCTGTCTCCGTCTCTGTCCCTGGCCCTGTCTCTGCCTCTGTCTCCGTCACTGTCTCCGTCTCGGTCTTTGTCTCCGTCTCTGTCTCTGTCTCTGTCTCTGTCTCTGTCTCTGTCTCTGTCTCTGTCTCTGTTTCTGTCTCTGTCTCTGTCTCTGTTTCTGTCCCTGTCTCTGTCTCTGTCCCTGTCTCTGTCTCTGTCTCTGTCTGTGTCTCTGCCTCTGTCTCGGTCTTTGTCTCCGTTTCTGTCTCTGTCTCTGTCTCTGTTTCTGCCTCTGTCTCCGTCTTTGTCTCTGTCTCTGTCTCTGTCTCTGTTTCTGTCTCTGTCTCTGTCTCTGTCTCTGTTTCTGTTTCTGTCTCTGTCTCTGTCTCTGTCTGTGTCTCTGCCTCTGTCTCGGTCTTTGTCTCTTTCTCTGTCTCTATCTCTGTCTCTGTCTCTGTCTCTGTCTCTGGCTCTGTATCTGCCTCTGTCTCCGACTCTGTCTCTGTCTCTGTCTCTATCTCCGTCTCTGTCTCTGTCTCTGTCTCTCTCTCCGTCTCTGTCTGTGTCTCTGCCTCTGTCTCGGTCTTTGTCTCCGTCTCTGTCTCCGTCTCTGTCTCTGTCTCTGTCTCTGTCTCCGTCTCTGTCTCTGTCTCTGTCTCTGCCTCTGTCTCTGTCTCCGTATCTGTCTCTGTCTCTGTTTCTGTCTCTGTCTCTCTCGCTGTCTCTCCCTCTGTCTCTGTCTCCGTCTCTGTCCCTGGCTCTGTCTCTGCCTCTGTCTCCGTCTCTGTCTCTGTCTCGGTCTTTGTCTCCGTCTCTGTCCCCGTCTCTGTCTCTGTCCCTGTCTCTATCTCCGTCTATGTCTCTGTCTCTGTCTCTGTCTCTGTCTCTGTCTCTGCCTCTGTCTCTGTCTCTGTCTCTGTCTCTGTCTCTGCCTCTGTCTCCGTCTCTGTATCTGCCTCTGTCTCTATCTCCGTCTCCGTCTCTGTCTCTGTCTCTGTCTCTGTCTCTGTCTCTGTCTCTGTCTCTGTCTCTGCCTCTGTCTCTGTCTCTGTCTCTGTCTCTGTCTCTGTCTCTGTCTCCGTCTCTGTCTCTGTTTCTGTCTCTGTCTCTGTCTCTGTCTGTGTCTCTGTCTCTGTCTCTGTCTCTGCCTCCGTCTCTGTCTCTGCCTCTGTCTCTGTCTCTGTCTCTGTCTCTGTCTCTGTCTCTGTCTCTGTCTCTGTCTCTGTCTCTGTCTCTGTCTCTTTGTCTGTCTCTGTCTCTGTCTCTGTCTCTGTCTCTGTCTCTGTCTCTGTCTCTGTCTCCGTCTCTGTCTCTGTCTCTGTCTCTGTCTTTGCCTCTGGCTCTGTCTCCGTATCTGTCTCTGTCTCTGTTTCTGTCTCTGCCTCTCTCGCTGTCTCTCCCTCTGTCTCTGTCTCCGTCTCTGTCCCTGGCTCTGTCTCTGCCTCTGTCTCCGTCTCTGTCTCTGTCTCTGTCTCTGTCTCTGTCTCTGTCTCTGTCTCTGTCTCTGTCTCTGTCTCTGTCTCTGTCTCCGTCTGTTTCTCTGTCTCTGCCTCTGCCTCTGCCTCTGTCTCTGTCTCTGTCTCTGTCGCTGTCTCTCCCTCTGTCCCTGTCTCCGTCTCTGTCCCTGGCCCTGTCTCTGCCTCTGTCTCCGTCACTGTCTCCGTCTCGGTCTTTGTCTCCGTCTCTGTCTCTGTCTCTGTCTCTGTCTCTGTTTCTGTCTCTGTCTCTGTCTCTGTTTCTGTTTCTGTCTCTGTCTCTGTCTCTGTCTGTGTCTCTGCCTCTGTCTCGGTCTTTGTCTCCGTCTCTGTCTCTGTCTCTGTCTCTGTCTCTGTCTCTGCCTCTGTCTCTGTCTCTGTCTCTGTCTCTGTCTCTGTCTCTGGCTCTGTATCTGCCTCTGTCTCCGTCTCTGTCTCTGTCTCTGTCTCTATCTCCGTCTCTGTCTCTGTCTCTGTCTCTCTGTCCGTCTCTGTCTGTGTCTCTGCCTCTGTCTCGGTCTTTGTCTCCGTCTCTGTCTCCGTCTCTGTTTCTGCCTCTGTCTCCGTCTGCGTCTCTGTCTCTGTCTCCGTCTGCGTCTCTGTCTCTGTCTCTGTCTCTGTCTCTGTCTCTGTCTCTGTCTCTGTCTCTGTCTCTGTCTCTGTCTCTGTCTCTGTCTCTGTCTCTGTCTCTGTCTCTGTCTCTGCCTCTGTCTCTGTCTCTGTCTCTATCTCTGTCTCTGTCTCTGGCTCTGTATCTGCCTCTGTCTCCGTCTCTGTCTCTGTCTCTGTCTCTGTCTCTGTCTCTGTCTCTGTCTCTGTCTCTGTCTCCGTCTGTTTCTCTGTCTCTGCCTCTGCCTCTGTCTCTGTCTCTGTCTCTGTCTCTGTCTCTGTCTCTGTCTCTGTCTCTGTCTCTGTCTCTGTCTCTGTCTCTGTCTCTGTCTCTGTCTCTGTCTCTGTCTCTGTCTCTGTCTCTGTCTCTGTCTCTGTCTCTGTCTCTGTCTCTGTCTCTGTCTCTGCCTCGGTCTCCGTCTCTGTCTCCGTCTCGGTCTTTGTCTCCGTCTCTGTCTCTGTCTCTGTCTCTGTCTCTGCCTCTGTCTCTGTCTGCGTATCTGTCCCTGTCTCTGTTTCTGTCTCTGTCTCTCTCGCTGTCTCTCCGTCTGTCTCTGTCTCCGTCTCTGTCCCTGGCGCTGTCTCTGCCTCTGTCTCCGTCTCTGTCTCTGTCTCGGTCTTTGTCTCCGTCTCTGTCCCCGTCTCTGTCTCTGTCTCTGTCTCTATCTCCGTCTATGTCTCTGTCTCTGTCTCTGTCTCTGTCTCTGTCTCTGCCTCTGTCTCTGTCTCTGCCTCTGTCTCTGTCTCTGTCTCTGTCTCTGTCTCTGTCTCTGCCTCTGTCGCTGTCTCTCCCCCTGTCTCTGTCTCTGTCTCTGTCTCTGGCTCTGTCTCTGTCTCTGTCTCTGTCTCTGTCTCTGTCTCTGTCTCT
>CAMAOD020000054.1:255000-282500 GCA_945859595.2 Megachile willughbiella | reverse complement strand
GTCTCTGCCTCTGTCTCGGTCTTTGTCTCCGTCTCTGTCTCTGCCTCTGACTCTGTCGCTGTCCCTGTCTATGTCTCTATCTCTGTCTCCGTCTGCGTCTCTGTCTCTGTTTCTGTATCTGCCTCTGTCTCTGTCTCTGTCTCCGTCTCTGTCTCTGTCTCTGTCTCCGTATCTGTCTCCGTCTCTGTCTCTGTCTCTGTCTCTATCTCCGTCTATGTCTCTGTCTCTGTGTCTATCTCTGCCTCTGACTCTGTCGCTGTCCCTGTCTATGTCTCTATCTCTGTCTCCGTCTGCGTCTCTGTCTCTGTTTCTGTATCTGTCTCTATTTCTGTCTCTGTCTCCGTTTCTGTCTCTGTCTCTGTCTCTGTCTCTGTCTCTGTCTCTGTCTCTGTCTCTGTCTCTGTCTCTGTCTCTGCCTCTGTCTCTGTCTCTGTCTCTGTCTCTGTCTCTGTCTCTGTCTCTGTCTCTGTCTCTGTCTCCGTCGCTGTCTCTCCCTCTGTCCCTGTCTCCGTCTCTGTCCCTGGCCCTGTCTCTGCCTCTGTCTCCGTCACTGTCTCTGTCTCTGTCTCTGTCTCTGTCTCTGTCTCTGTCTCTGTTTCTGTCTCTGTCTCTGTCTCTGTCTCTGTCTCTGTCTCTGCCTCTGTCTCCGTCTCTGTCTCCGTCTCGGTCTTTGTCTCCGTCTCTGTCTCTGCCTCTGTCTCTGTGTCCGTCTCTGTCCCTGGCTCTGTCTCTGCCTCTGTCTCCGTCTCTGTCTCCGTCTCGGTCTTTGTCTCCGTCTCTGTCTCCGTCTCTGTCTCTGTCTCTGTCTCTATCTCCGTCTATGTCTCTGTCTCTGTCTCTGTCTCTGTGTCTATCTCTGCCTCTGACTCTGTCGCTGTCCCTGTCTATGTCTCTATCTCTGTCTCCGTCTGCGTCTCTGTCTCTGTCTCTGTTTCTGTATCTGTCTCTGTTTCTGTCTCTGTCTCCGTTTCTGTCTCTGTCTCTGTCCCTGGCTCTGTCTCTGCCTCCGTCTCCGTCTCTGTCTCTGTCTCGGACTTTGTCTCCGTCTCTGTCTCCGTCACTGTCTCTGTCTCTGTCTCTATCTCCGTCTATGTCTCTGTCTCTGTCTCTGTCTCTGTCTCTGTCTCTGTCTCTGTCTCTGTCTCTGTCTCTGTCTCTGTCTCTGTCTCTGTCTCTGTCTCCGTCTCTGTCTCTGTCTCTGTCTCTGCCTCTGTCTCTGTCTCCGTATCTGTCTCTGTCTCCGTTTCTGTCTCTGTCTCTCTCGCTGTCTCTGTCTCTGTCTCTGTCTCTGTCTCTGTCTCTGTCTCTGTCTCTGTCTCTGTCTCTGTCTCTGTCTCTGTCTCTGTCTCTGTCTCTGTCTCTGTCTCTGTCTCTGTCTCTGTCTCTGTCTCTGTCTCTGTCTCTGTCTCTGTCTCTGTCTCTGTCTCTGTCTCTGTTTCTGTTTCTGTTTCTGTCTCTGTCTCTGTCTCTGTCTGTGTCTCTGCCTCTGTCTCGGTCTTTGTCTCCGTCTCTGTCTCTGCCTCTGACTCTGTCGCTGTCCCTGTCTATGTCTCTATCTCTGTCTCCGTCTGCGTCTCTGTCTCTGTTTCTGTATCTGCCTCTGTCTCTGTCTCTGTCTCCGTCTCTGTCTCTGTCTCTGTCTCCGTATCTGTCTCCGTCTCTGTCTCTGTCTCTGTCTCTATCTCCGTCTATGTCTCTGTCTCTGTGTCTATCTCTGCCTCTGACTCTGTCGCTGTCCCTGTCTATGTCTCTATCTCTGTCTCCGTCTGCGTCTCTGTCTCTGTTTCTGTATCTGTCTCTGTTTCTGTCTCTGTCTCCGTTTCTGTCTCTGTCTCTGTCTCTGTCTCTGTCTCTGTCTCTGTCTCTGTCTCTGTCTCTGTCTCTGCCTCTGTCTCTGTCTCTGTCTCTGTCTCTGTCTCTGTCTCTGTCTCTGTCTCTGTCTCCGTCGCTGTCTCTCCCTCTGTCCCTGTCTCCGTCTCTGTCCCTGGCCCTGTCTCTGCCTCTGTCTCCGTCACTGTCTCTGTCTCTGTCTCTGTCTCTGTCTCTGTCTCTGTCTCTGTTTCTGTCTCTGTCTCTGTCTCTGTCTCTGTCTCTGTCTCTGCCTCTGTCTCCGTCTCTGTCTCCGTCTCGGTCTTTGTCTCCGTCTCTGTCTCTGCCTCTGTCTCTGTGTCCGTCTCTGTCCCTGGCTCTGTCTCTGCCTCTGTCTCCGTCTCTGTCTCTGTCTCGGTCTTTGTCTCCGTCTCTGTCTCCGTCTCTGTCTCTGTCTCTGTCTCTATCTCCGTCTGCGTCTCTGTCTCTGTCTCTGTTTCTGTATCTGTCTCTGTTTCTGTCTCTGTCTCCGTTTCTGTCTCTGTCTCTGTCCATGGCTCTGTCTCTGCCTCCGTCTCCGTCTCTGTCTCTGTCTCGGCCTTTGTCTCCGTCTCTGTCTCCGTCACTGTCTCTGTCTCTGTCTCTATCTCCGTCTATGTCTCTGTCTCTGTCTCTGTCTCTGTCTCCGTATCTGTCTCCGTCTCTGTCTCTGTCTCTGTCTCTATCTCCGTCTATGACTCTGTCTCTGTCTCTGTCTCTGTGTCTATCTCTGCCTCTGACTCTGTCGCTGTCCCTGTCTATGTCTCTATCTCTGTCTCCGTCTGCGTCTCTGTCTCTGTTTCTGTATCTGCCTCTGTCTCTGTCTCTGTCTCCGTCTCTGTCTCTGTCTCTGTCTCCGTATCTGTCTCCGTCTCTGTCTCTGTCTCTGTCTCTATCTCCGTCTATGTCTCTGTCTCTGTGTCTATCTCTGCCTCTGACTCTGTCGCTGTCCCTGTCTATGTCTCTATCTCTGTCTCCGTCTGCGTCTCTGTCTCTGTTTCTGTATCTGTCTCTGTTTCTGTCTCTGTCTCCGTTTCTGTCTCTGTCTCTGTCTCTGTCTCTGTCTCTGTCTCTGTCTCTGTCTCTGTCTCTGCCTCTGTCTCTGTCTCTGTCTCTGTCTCTGTCTCTGTCTCTGTCTCTGTCTCTGTCTCTGTCTCTGTCTCCGTCGCTGTCTCTCCCTCTGTCCCTGTCTCCGTCTCTGTCCCTGGCCCTGTCTCTGCCTCTGTCTCCGTCACTGTCTCTGTCTCTGTCTCTGTCTCTGTCTCTGTCTCTGTCTCTGTCTCTGTTTCTGTCTCTGTCTCTGTCTCTGTCTCTGTCTCTGTCTCTGTCTCTGTCTCTGTCTCTGTCTCTGTCTCTGTCTCTGTCTCTGTCTCTGTCTCTGTCTCTGTCTCTGTCTCTGTCTCTGTCTCTGTCTCGGTCTCTGTCTCTGTCTCTGTCCCTGCCTCTGTCTCTGTCTCCGTATCTGTCTCTGTCTCTGTTTCTGTCTCTGCCTCTCTCGCTGTCTCTCCCTCTGTCTCTGTCTCCGTCTCTATCCCTGGCTCTGTCTCTGCCTCTGTCTCCGTCTCTGTCTCTGTCTCGGTCTTTGTCTCTGTTTCTGTCTCTGTCTCTGTCTCTGTCTCTGTCTCTGTCTCTGTCTCTGTCTCTGTCTCTGTCTCTGTCTCTGTCTCTGTCTCTGTCTCTGTCTCTGTTTCTGTCTCTGTCTCTGTCTCTGTCTCTGTCTCTGTCTCTGCCTCTGTCTCCGTCTCTTTCTCCGTCTCGGTCTTTGTCTCCGTCTCTGTCTCTGCCTCTGTCTCTGTCTCTGTCTCTGTCTCTGTCTCTGTCTCTGTCTCTGTCTCTGTCTCTGTCTCTGTCTCTGTCTCTGTCTCTGTCTCTGTCTCTGTCTCTGTCTCTGTCTCTGTCTCTGTTTCTGTCTCTGTCTCTGTCTCTGTCTCTGTCTCTGTCTCTGCCTCTGTCTCCGTCTCTTTCTCCGTTTCGGTCTTTGTCTCCGTCTCTGCCTCTGCCTCTGTCTCTGTCTCTGTCTTTGTCTTCGTCTCTGTCTCTGTCTCTGTCTCTGTCTCTGTCTCTGTCTCTGTCTCTGTCTCTGTCTCTGTCTCTGTCTCTGTCTCTGTCTCTGTCTCTGCCTCTGTCTCTGTCTCCGTATCTGTCTCTGTCTCTGTTTCTGTCTCTGCCTCTCTCGCTGTCTCTCCCTCTGTCTCTGTGTCCGTCTCTGTCCCTGGCTCTGTCTCTGCCTCTGTCTCCGTCTCTGTCTCTGTCTCGGTCTTTGTCTCCGTCTCTGTCTCCGTCTCTGTCTCTGTCTCTGTCTCCATCTCCGTCTATGTCTCTGTCTCTGTCTCTGTCTCTGTGTCTATCTCTGCCTCTGACTCTGTCGCTGTCCCTGTCTATGTCTCTGTCTCTGTCTCCGTCTGCGTCTCTGTCTCTGTTTCTGTATCTGTCTCTGTTTCTGTCTCTGTCTCCGTTTCTGTCTCTGTCTCTGTCCCTGGCTCTGTCTCTGCCTCTGTCTCCGTCTCTGTCTCTGTCTCGGTCTTTGTCTCCGTCTCTGTCTCCGTCACTGTCTCTGTCTCTGTCTCTATCTCCGTCTATGTCTCTGTCTCTGTCTCTGCCTCTGTCTCTGTCTCTGTCTCTGTCTCTGTCTCTGTCTCTGTCTCTGTCTCTGTCTCTGCCTCTGTCTCTGTCTCTGTCTCTGTCTCTGTCTCTGTCTCTGTCTCTGTCTCTGTCTCTGTCTCGGTCTCTGTCTCTGTCTCTGTCTCTGTCTCTGTCTCTGTCTCCGTCTCTGTCTCTGTCTCTGTCTCTGCCTCTGTCTCTGTCTCTGTCTCCGTCTCTGTCTCTGTCTCTGTCTCCGTATCTGTCTCTGTCTCCGTTTCTGTCTCCGTCTCTCTCGCTGTCTCTCCCTCTGTTTCTGTCTCTGTCTCTGTCTCTGTCTCTGCCTCTGTCTCCGTCTCTTTCTCCGTCTCGGCCTTGTCTCCGTCTCTGTCTCTGCCTCTGTCTCTGTCTCTGTCTCTGTCTCTGTCTCTGTCTCTGTCTCTGTCTCTGTCTCTGTCTCTGTCTCTGTCTCTGTCTCTGTCTCTGTCTCTGTCTCTGTCTCTGTCTCTGTCTCTGTATCTGTCTCTGTCTCTGTCTCTGTCTCTGTCTCTGTCTCTGTCTCTGTCTCTGTCTCTGTCTCTGTCTCTGTCTCTGTCTCTGTCTCTGTCTCTGTCTCTGTCTCTGTCTCTGTCTCTGTCTCTGTCTCTGTCTCTGTCTCTGTCTCTGTCTCTGTCTCTGCCTCTGTCTCTGTCTCCGTATCTGTCTCTGTCTCTGTTTCTGTCTCTGTCTCTCTCGCTGTCTCTCCCTCTGTCTCCGTCTCTGTCCCTGGCTCTGTCTCTGCCTCTGTCTCCGTCTCTGTCTCTGTCTCGGTCTCGGTCTTCGTCTCCGTCTCTGTCTCCGTCCCTGTCTCTGTCTCTGTCTCCATCTCCGTCTATGTCTCTGTCTCTGTCTCTGTCTCTGTCTCTGTGTCTGCCACTGTCTCTGTCTCTGTCTCTGTCTCTGTCTCTGTCTCTGTCTCTGTCTCTGTCTCTATTGCTGTCTCTGTCTCTGTCTCTGTCTCTGTCTCTATCTCTGTCTCCGTCTCTGTCTCTGTCTCTGTCTCTGCCTCTGTCTCTGTCTCCGTATCTGTCTCTGTCTCCGTTTCTGTCTCTGTCTCTCTCGCTGTCTCTGTCTCTGTCTCTGTCTCTGTCTCTGTCTCTGTCTCTGTCTCTGTCTCTGTCTCTGTCTCTGTCTCTGTCTCTGTCTCTGTCTCTGTCTCTGTCTCTGTCTCTGTCTCTGTCTCTGTCTCTGTCTCTGTCTCTGTCTCTGTCTCTGTCTCTGTCTCTGCCTCTGCCTCTGTGTCTGTCTCCGTATCTGTCTCTGTCTCTGTTTCTGTCTCTGTCTCTCTCGCTGTCTCTCCCTCTGTCTCTGTCTCCGTCTCTGTCCCTGGCTCTGTCTCTGCCTCTGTCTCCGTCTCTGTCTCTGTCTCGGTCTTTGTCTCCGTCTCTGTCTCCGTCCCTGTCTCTGTCTCTGTCTCTATCTCCGTCTATGTCTCTGTCTCTGTGTCTGCCACTGTCTCTGTCTCTGTCTCTGTCTCTGTCTCTGTATCTGTCTCTATTGCTGTCTCTGTCTCTGTCTCTGTCTCTGTCTCTGTCTCCGCCTCTGTCTCTGTCTCTGTCTCTGCCTCTGTCTCTGTCTCCGTATCTGTCTCTGTCTCCGTTTCCGTCTCTGTCTCTGTGTCCGTCTCTGTCCCTGGCTCTGTCTCTGCCTCTGTCTCCGTCTTTGTCTCTGTCTCGGTCTTTGTCTCCGTCTCTGTCTCCGTCTCTGTCTCTGTCTCTGTCTCTATCTCCGTCTATGTCTCTGTCTCTGTCTCTGTCTCTGTCTCTGTCTCTGTCTCTGTCTCTGTCTCTGTCTCTGTCTCCGTTTCTGTCTCTGTCTCTCTCGCTGTCTCTGTCTCTGTCTCTGTCTCTGTCTCTGTCTCTGTTTCTGTCTCTGTCTCTGTCTCTGTCTCTGTCTCTGCCTCTGTCTCCGTCTCTGTCTCCGTCTCGGTCTTTGTCTCCGTCTCTGTCTCTGTCTCTGTCTCAGTCTCTGTCTATGTCTCTGTCTCTGCCTCTGTCTCTGTCTCTGTCTCTGTCTCTGTCGCTGTCTCTGTCTCTGTCTCTGTCTCTGTCTCTGTCTCTGTCTCCGTCTCTGTCTCTGTCTCTGTCTCTGCCTCTGTCTCTGTCTCTGCCTCTGTCTCTGTCTCTGTCTCTGTCTCTGTCTCTGTCTCTGTCTCGGTCTCTGTCTCTGTCTCTGTCTCTGTCTCTGTCCCTGTCCCTGTCTCTGCCTCTGTCTCTGTCTCTGTCTCTGTCTCTGTCTCTGTCTCTGTCTCTGTCTCTGTCTCTGTCTCTGTCTCTGTCTCTGTCTCTGTCTCTGTCTCTGTCTCTGTCTCTGTCTCTGTCGCTGTCTCTGTCTCTGTCTCTGTCTCAGTCTCTGTCTCTGTCTCTGTCTCTGTCTCTGTCTCTGTCTCTGTCTCTGTCTCTGTCTCTGTCTCTGTCTCTGTCTCTGTCTCTGTCTCTGTCTCTGTCTCTGTCTCTGTCTCTGTCTCTGTCTCTGTCTCGGTCTTTGTCTCCGTCTCTGTCTCCGACCCTGTCACTGTCTCTCCCTCTGTCTCTGTCTCCGTCTCTGTCTCTGTCTCTGTCTCTGTCTCTGTCTCTTTGTCTGTCTCTGTCTCTGTCTCTGTCTCTGTCTCCGTCGCTGTCTCTCCCTCTGTCCCTGTCTCCGTCTCTGTCCCTGGCCCTGTCTCTGCCTCTGTCTCCGTCACTGTCTCCGTCTCGATCTTTGTCTCCGTCTCTGTCTCTGTCTCTGTCTCTGTCTCTGTCTCTGTCTCTGTCTCTGTCTCTGTCTCTGTTTCTGTCTCTGTCTCTGTCTCTGTCTCTGTCTCTGTCTCTGCCTCTGTCTCCGTCTCTGTCTCCGTCTCTGTCTTTGTCTCCGTCTCTGTCTCTGCCTCTGTCTCTGTCTCTGTCGCTGTCTCTGTCTCTGTCTCTGTCTCTGTCTCTGTCTCCGTCTCTGTCTCTGTCTCTGTCTCTGTCTCTGTATCTGTCTATGTCTCTGTCTCTGTCTCTGCCTCTGTCTCTGTCTCTGTCTCTGTCTCTGTCTCTGTCTCTGTCTCTGTCTCTGTCTCTGTCTCTGTCTCTGTCTCTGTCTCTGTCTCTGTCTCTGTCTCTGTCTCTGTCTCTGTCTCTGTCTCTGTCTCTGTCTCTGTCTCTGTCTCTGTCTCGGTCTCTGTCTCTGTCTCTGTCTCTGTCTCTGTCTCCGTCTCCGTCTCTGTCTCTGTCTCTGTCTCTGCCTCTGTCTCTGTCTCTGTCTCCGTCTCTGTCTCTCCCTCTGTCCCTGTCTCCGTCTCTGTCCCTGGCCCTGTCTCTGCCTCTGTCTCCGTCACTGTCTCTGTCTCTGTCTCTGTCTCTGTCTCTGTCTCTGTCTCTGTTTCTGTCTCTGTCTCTGTCTCTGTCTCTGTCTCTGTCTCTGTCTCTGCCTCTGTCTCCGTCTCTGTCTCCGTCTCGGTCTTTGTCTCCGTCTCTGTCTCTGCCTCTGTCTCTGCCTCTGTCTCCGTCTCTGTCTCTGTCTCGGTCTTTGTCTCCGTCTCTGTCTCCGTCTCTGTCTCTGTCTCTGTCTCTATCTCCGTCTATGTCTCTGTCTCTGTCTCTGTCTCTGTCTCTGCCTCTGTCTCTGTCTCTGCCTCTGTCTCTGTCTCTGTCTCTGTCTCTGTCTCTGTCTCCGTATCTGTCTCTGTCTCCGTTTCTGTCTCTGTCTCTCTCGCTGTCTCTGTCTCTGTCTCTGCCTCCGTCTCTGTCTCTGTCTCTGTCTCTGCCTCTGCCTCTGTCTCTGTCTCCGTATCTGTCTCTGTCTCCGTTTCTGTCTCTGTCTCTCTCGCTGTCTCTGTCTCTGTCTCTGTCTCTGTCTCTGTCTCTGCCTCTGTCTCTGTCTCTGTCGCTGTCTCTGTCTCTGTCTCTGTCTCTGTCTCTGTCTCCGTCTCTGTCTCTGTCTCTGTCTCTGTCTCTGTATCTGTCTATGTCTCTGTCTCTGTCTCTGCCTCTGTCTCTGTCTCTGTCTCTGTCTCTGTCTCTGTCTCTGTCTCTGTCTCTGTCTCTGTCTCTGTCTCTGTCTCTGTCTCTGTCTCTGTCTCTGTCTCTGTCTCTGTCTCTGTCTCTGTCTCGGTCTCTGTCTCTGTCTCTGCCTCTGTCTCTGTCTCCGTCTCCGTCTCTGTCTCTGTCTCTGTCTCTGCCTCTGTCTCTGTCTCTGTCTCCGTCTCTGTCTCTCCCTCTGTCCCTGTCTCCGTCTCTGTCCCTGGCCCTGTCTCTGCCTCTGTCTCCGTCACTGTCTCTGTCTCTGTCTCTGTCTCTGTCTCTGTCTCTGTCTCTGTTTCTGTCTCTGTCTCTGTCTCTGTCTCTGTCTCTGTCTCTGTCTCTGCCTCTGTCTCCGTCTCTGTCTCCGTCTCGGTCTTTGTCTTTGTCTCCGTCTCTGTCTCTGCCTCTGTCTCTGCCTCTGTCTCCGTCTCTGTATCTGTCTCGGTCTTTGTCTCCGTCTCTGTCTCCGTCTCTGTCTCTGTCTCTGTCTCTATCTCCGTCTATGTCTCTGTCTCTGTCTCTGTCTCTGTGTCTATCTCTGCCTCTGACTCTGTCGCTGTCCCTGTCTATGTCTCTATCTCTGTCTCCGTCTGCGTCTCTGTCTCTGTCTCTGTTTCTGTATCTGTCTCTGTTTCTGTCTCTGTCTCCGTTTCTGTCTCTGTCTCTGTCCCTGGCTCTGTCTCTGCCTCCGTCTCCGTCTCTGTCTCTGTCTCGGTCTTTGTCTCCGTCTCTGTCTCCGTCACTGTCTCTGTCTCTGTCTCTATCTCCGTCTATGTCTCTGTCTCTGTCTCTGTCTCTGTCTCTGTCTCTGTCTCTGTCTCTGTCTCTGTCTCTGTCTCTGTCTCTGTCTCTGTCTCTGTCTCTGTCTCTGTCTCTGTCTCTGTCTCTGTCTCTGTCTCTGTCTCTGTCTCTGTCTCTGTCTCTGTCTCCGTTTCTGTCTCTGTCTCTCTCGCTGTCTCTGTCTCTGTCTCTGTCTCTGTCTCTGTCTCTGTTTCTGTCTCTGTCTCTGTCTCTGTCTCTGTCTCTGCCTCTGTCTCCGTCTCTGTCTCCGTCTCGGTCTTTGTCTCCGTCTCTGTCTCTGTCTCTGTCTCAGTCTCTGTCTATGTCTCTGTCTCTGCCTCTGTCTCTGTCTCTGTCTCTGTCTCTGTCGCTGTCTCTGTCTCTGTCTCTGTCTCTGTCTCTGTCTCTGTCTCCGTCTCTGTCTCTGTCTCTGTCTCTGCCTCTGTCTCTGTCTCTGTCTCTGTCTCTGTCTCTGTCTCTGTCTCTGTCTCTGTCTCTGCCTCTGTCTCTGTCTCTGTCTCTGTCTCTGTCTCTGTCTCTGTCTCTGTCTCTGTCTCTGTTTCTGTTTCTGTTTCTGTCTCTGTCTCTGTCTCTGTCTGTGTCTCTGCCTCTGTCTCGGTCTTTGTCTCCGTCTCTGTCTCTGCCTCTGACTCTGTCGCTGTCCCTGTCTATGTCTCTATCTCTGTCTCCGTCTGCGTCTCTGTCTCTGTTTCTGTATCTGCCTCTGTCTCTGTCTCTGTCTCCGTCTCTGTCTCTGTCTCTGTCTCCGTATCTGTCTCCGTCTCTGTCTCTGTCTCTGTCTCTATCTCCGTCTATGTCTCTGTCTCTGTGTCTATCTCTGCCTCTGACTCTGTCGCTGTCCCTGTCTCTGTCTCTGTCTCTGTCTCTGTCTCTGTCTCTGTCTCTGTCTCTGTCTCCGTCGCTGTCTCTCCCTCTGTCCCTGTCTCCGTCTCTGTCCCTGGCCCTGTCTCTGCCTCTGTCTCTGTCTCTGTCTCTGTCTCTGTCTCTGTCTCTGTTTCTGTCCCTGGCCCTGTCTCTGCCTCTGTCTCCGTCACTGTCTCTGTCTCTGTCTCTGTCTCTGTCTCTGTCTCTGCCTCTGTCTCTGCCTCCGTCTCCGTCTCTGTCTCTGTCTCGGCCTTTGTCTCCGTCTCTGTCTCCGTCACTGTCTCTGTCTCTGTCTCTATCTCCGTCTATGTCTCTGTCTCTGTCTCTGTCTCTGTCTCCGTATCTGTCTCCGTCTCTGTCTCTGTCTCTGTCTCTATCTCCGTCTATGTCTCTGTCTCTGTCTCTGTCTCTGTGTCTATCTCTGCCTCTGACTCTGTCGCTGTCCCTGTCTATGTCTCTATCTCTGTCTCCGTCTGCGTCTCTGTCTCTGTTTCTGTATCTGCCTCTGTCTCTGTCTCTGTCTCCGTCTCTGTCTCTGTCTCTGTCTCCGTATCTGTCTCCGTCTCTGTCTCTGTCTCTGTCTCTATCTCCGTCTATGTCTCTGTCTCTGTGTCTATCTCTGCCTCTGACTCTGTCGCTGTCCCTGTCTGTGTCTCTATCTCTGTCTCCGTCTGCGTCTCTGTCTCTGTTTCTGTATCTGTCTCTGTTTCTGTCTCTGTCTCCGTTTCTGTCTCTGTCTCTGTCTCTGTCTCTGTCTCTGTCTCTGTCTCTGTCTCTGTCTCTGTCTCTGTCTCTGCCTCTGTCTCTGTCTCTGTCTCTGTCTCTGTCTCTGTCTCTGTCTCTGTCTCTGTCTCTGTCTCTGTCTCCGTCGCTGTCTCTCCCTCTGTCCCTGTCTCCGTCTCTGTCCCTGGCCCTGTCTCTGCCTCTGTCTCCGTCACTGTCTCTGTCTCTGTCTCTGTCTCTGTCTCTGTCTCTGCCTCTGTCTCTGTCTCTGTCTCCGTCTCTGTCTCTGTCTCTGTCTCCGTATCTGTCTCCGTCTCTGTCTCTGTCTCTGTCTCTATCTCCGTCTATGTCTCTGTCTCTGTCTCTGTCTCTGTGTCTATCTCTGCCTCTGACTCTGTCGCTGTCCCTGTCTATGTCTCTATCTCTGTCTCCGTCTGCGTCTCTGTCTCTGTTTCTGTATCTGTCTCTGTTTCTGTCTCTGTCTCCGTTTCTGTCTCTGTCTCTGTCCCTCGCTCTGTCTCTGCCTCCGTCTCCGTCTCTGTCTCTGTCTCGGTCTTTGTCTCCGTCTCTGTCTCCGTCACTGTCTCTGTCTCTGTCTCTATCTCCGTCTATGTCTCTGTCTCTGTCACTGTCTCTGTCTCCGTCCCTGTCGCTGTCTCTCCCTCTGTCTCTGTCTCCGTCTCTGTCTCTGTCTCTGTCTCTGTCTCTTTGTCTGTCTCTGTCTCTGTCTCTGTCTCTGTCTCTGTCTCTGTCGCTGTCTCTCCCTCTGTCCCTGTCTCCGTCTCTGTCCCTGGCCCTGTCTCTGCCTCTGTCTCCGTCACTGTCTCCGTCTCGGTCTCTGTCTCCGTCTCTGTCTCTGTCTCTGTCTCTGTCTCTGTCTCTGTCTCTGTCTCTGTCTCTGTCTCTGTCTCTGTCTCTGTCTCTGTCTCTGTCTCTGTCTCTGTCTCTGTCTCTGTCTCTGTCTCTGTTTCTGTCTCTGTCTCTGTCTCTGTCTCTGTCTCTGTCTCTGTGTCTGCCTCTGTCTCCGTCTCTTTCTCCGTCTCGGTCTTTGTCTCCGTCTCTGTCTCTGCCTCTGTCTCTGTCTCTGTCTCTGTCTCTGTCTCTGTCTCTGTCTCTGTCTCTGTCTCTGTCTCTGTCTCTGTCTCTGTCTCTGTCTCTGTCTCTGTCTCTGTTTCTGTCTCTGTCTCTGTCTCTGTCTCTGTCTCTGTCTCTGCCTCTGTCTCCGTCTCTTTCTCCGTCTCGGTCTTTGTCTCCGTCTCTGTCTCTGCCTCTGTCTCTGTCTCTGTCTTTGTCTCCGTCTCTGTCTCTGTCTCTGTCTCTGTCTCTGTCTCTGTCTCTGTCTCTGTCTCTGTCTCTGTCTCTGTCTCTGTTTCTGTCTCTGTCTCTGTCTCTGTCTCTGTCTCTGTCTCTGCCTCTGTCTCTGTCTCCGTATCTGTCTCTGTCTCTGTTTCTGTCTCTGCCTCTCTCGCTGTCTCTCCCTCTGTCTCTGTGTCCGTCTCTGTCCCTGGCTCTGTCTCTGCCTCTGTC
Organism: Megachile willughbiella; assembly: GCA_945859595.2. Classification (NCBI taxonomy): domain Eukaryota; kingdom Metazoa; phylum Arthropoda; class Insecta; order Hymenoptera; family Megachilidae; genus Megachile; species Megachile willughbiella. Next base: position 270,132 of record CAMAOD020000054.1, on the reverse strand, counting down.
TCCGTCTTTGTCTCTGTCTCGGTCTTTGTCTGCGTCTCTGTCTCCGTCTCTGTCTCTGTCTCTGTCTCTATCTCCGTCTATGTCTCTGTCTCTGTCTCTGTCTCTGTCTCTGTCTCTGCCACTGTCTCTGTCTCTGTGTCTGTCTCTGTCTCTGTCTCTGTCTCTGTCTCGGTCTTTGTCTCCGTCTCTGTCTCCGTCCGTGTCGCTGTCTCTCCCTCTGTCTCTGTCTCCGTCTCTGTCTCTGTCTCTGTCTCTGTCTCTGTCTCTGTCTCTGTCTCTGTCTCTGTCGCTGTCTCTCCCTCTGTCCCTGTCTCCGTCTCTGTCCCTGGCCCTGTCTCTGCCTCTGTCTCCGTCACTGTCTCCGTCTCGGTCTTTGTCTGCGTCTCTGCCTCTGTCTCTGTCTCTGTCTCTGTCTCTGTCTCTGTCTCTGTCTCTGTTTCTGTCTCTGTCTCTGTCTCTGTCTCTGTCTCTGTCTCTGCCTCTGTCTCCGTCTCTGTCTCCGTCTCGGTCTTTGTCTCCGTCTCTGTCTCTGCCTCTGTCTCTGTCTCTGTCTCTGTCTCTGCCTCTGTCTCTGTCTCCGTCTCTGTCTCTGTCTCTGTCTCTGTCTCTGCCTCTGTCTCTGTCTCCGTATCTGTCTCTGTCTCTGTTTCTGTCTCTGTCTCTCTCGCTGTCTCTCCCTCTGTCTCTGTCTCCGTCTCTGTCCCTGGCTCTGTCTCTGTCTCTGTCTCTGTCTCCGTCTCTGTCTCTGTCTCTGTCTCTGTCTCTGTCTATGTCTCTGTCTCTGCCTCTGTCTCTGTCTCTGTCTCTGCCTCTGTCGCTGTCTCTGTCTCTGTCTCTGTCTCTGTCTCTGTCTCTGTCTCTGTCTCTGTCTCTGTCTCCGTCTCTGTCTCTGTCTCTGTCTCTGCCTCTGTCTCTGTCTCCGTATCTGTCTCTGTCTCTGTTTCTGTCTCTGCCTCTCTCGCTGTCTCTCCCTCTGTCTCTGTGTCCGTCTCTGTCCCTGGCTCTGTCTCTGCCTCTGTCTCCGTCTCTGTCTCTGTCTCGGTCTTTGTCTCCGTCTCTGTCTCCGTCTCTGTCTCTGTCTCTGTCTCTATCTCCGTCTATGTCTCTGTCTCTGTCTCTGTCTCTGTGTCTATCTCTGCCTCTGACTCTGTCGCTGTCCCTGTCTATGTCTCTACCTCTGTCTCCGTCTGCGTCTCTGTCTCTGTTTCTGTATCTGTCTCTGTTTCTGTCTCTGTCTCCGTTTCTGTCTCTGTCTCTGTCCCTGGCTCTGTCTCTGCCTCCGTCTCCGTCTCTGTCTCTGTCTCGGTCTTTGTCTCCGTCTCTGTCTCCGTCACTGTCTCTGTCTCTGTCTCTATCTCCGTCTATGTCTCTGTCTCTGTCTCTGTCTCTGTCTCTGTCTCTGTCTCTGTCTCTGTCTCTGTCTCTGTCTCTGTCTCTGTCTCTGTCTCTGTCTCTGTCTCTGTCTCTGTCTCTGTCTCTGTCTCTGCCTCTGTCTCCGTCTCTGTCTCTGTCTCTGTCTCTGTCTCTGTCTCTGTCTCTGTCTCTGTCTCTGTCTCTGTCTCGGTCTCTGTCTCTGTCTCTGTCTCTGTCTCTGTCTGCGTCTCTGTCTCTGTCTCTGCCTCTGTCTCTGTCTCTGTCTCCGTCTCTGTCTCTGTCTCTGTCTCCGTATCTGTCTCCGTCTCTGTCTCTGTCTCTGTCTCTATCTCCGTCTATGTCTCTGTCTCTGTCTCTGTCTCTGTGTCTATCTCTGCCTCTGACTCTGTCGCTGTCCCTGTCTATGTCTCTATCTCTGTCTCCGTCTGCGTCTCTGTCTCTGTTTCTGTATCTGTCTCTGTTTCTGTCTCTGTCTCCGTTTCTGTCTCTGTCTCTGTCCCTGGCTCTGTCTCTGCCTCCGTCTCCGTCTCTGTCTCTGTCTCGGTCTTTGTCTCCGTCTCTGTCTCCGTCACTGTCTCTGTCTCTGTCTCTATCTCCGTCTATGTCTCTGTCTCTGTCTCTGTCTCTGTCTCCGTCCCTGTCGCTGTCTCTCCCTCTGTCTCTGTCTCCGTCTCTGTCTCTGTCTCTGTCACTGTCTCTTTGTCTGTCTCTGTCTCTGTCTCTGTCTCAATCTCTGTCTCTGTCGCTGTCTCTCCCTCTGTCCCTGTCTCCGTCTCTGTCCCTGGCCCTGTCTCTGCCTCTGTCTCCGTCACTGTCTCCGTCTCTGTCTTTGTCTCCGTCTCTGTCTCTGTCTCTGTCTCTGTCTCTGTCTCTGTCTCTGTCTCTGTCTCTGTCTCTGTCTCTGTGTCCGTCTCTGTCCCTGGCTCTGTCTCTGCCTCTGTCTCCGTCTTTGTCTCTGTCTCGGTCTTTGTGTCCGTCTCTGTCTCCGTCTCTGTCTCTGTCTCTGTCTCTATCTCCGTCTATGTCTCTGTCTCTGTCTCTGTCTCTGTCTCTGTCTCTGCCACAGTCTCTGTCTTTGTCTCTGTCTCTGTCTCTGTCTCTGTCTCTGTCTCTGTCTCGGTCTTTGTCTCCGTCTCTGTCTCCGTCCCTGTCGCTGTCTCTCCCTCTGTCTCTGTCTCCGTCTCTGTCTCTGTCTCTGTCTCTGTCTCTGTCTCTGTCTCTGTCTCTGTCGCTGTCTCTCCCTCTGTCCCTGTCTCCGCCTCTGTCCCTGGCCCTGTCTCTGCCTCTGTCTCCGTCACTGTCTCCGTCTCGGTCTTTGTCTCCGTCTCTGTCTCTGTCTCTGTCTCTGTCTCTGTCTCTGTCTCTGTCTCTGTCTCTGCCTCTGTCTCTGTCTCTGTCTCTGTCTCTGTCTCTGTCTCTGTCTCTGTCTCTGTCTCTGTCTCTGTCTTTGTCTCTGTCTCTGTCTCCGTCGCTGTCTCTCCCTCTGTCCCTGTCTCCGTCTCTGTCCCTGGCCCTGTCTCTGCCTCTGTCTCCGTCACTGTCTCCGTCTCGGTCTTTGTCTCCGTCTCTGTCTCTGTCTCTGTCTCTGTCTCTGTCTCTGTCTCTGTCTCTGTCTCTGTCTCTGTCTCTGTCTCCGCCTCTGTCTCTGTCTCTGTCTCTGCCTCTGTCTCTGTCTCCGTATCTGTCTCTGTCTCCGTTTCCGTCTCTGTCTCTGTGTCCGTCTCTGTCCCTGGCTCTGTCTCTGCCTCTGTCTCCGTCTTTGTCTCTGTCTCGGTCTTTGTCTCCGTCTCTGTCTCCGTCTCTGTCTCTGTCTCTGTCTCTATCTCCGTCTATGTCTCTGTCTCTGTCTCTGTCTCTGTCTCTGTCTCTGTCTCTGTCTCTGTCTCTGTCTCTGTCTCCGTTTCTGTCTCTGTCTCTCTCGCTGTCTCTGTCTCTGTCTCTGTCTCTGTCTCTGTCTCTGTTTCTGTCTCTGTCTCTGTCTCTGTCTCTGTCTCTGCCTCTGTCTCCGTCTCTGTCTCCGTCTCGGTCTTTGTCTCCGTCTCTGTCTCTGTCTCTGTCTCAGTCTCTGTCTATGTCTCTGTCTCTGCCTCTGTCTCTGTCTCTGTCTCTGTCTCTGTCGCTGTCTCTGTCTCTGTCTCTGTCTCTGTCTCTGTCTCTGTCTCCGTCTCTGTCTCTGTCTCTGTCTCTGCCTCTGTCTCTGTCTCTGCCTCTGTCTCTGTCTCTGTCTCTGTCTCTGTCTCTGTCTCTGTCTCGGTCTCTGTCTCTGTCTCTGTCTCTGTCTCTGTCCCTGTCCCTGTCTCTGCCTCTGTCTCTGTCTCTGTCTCTGTCTCTGTCTCTGTCTCTGTCTCTGTCTCTGTCTCTGTCTCTGTCTCTGTCTCTGTCTCTGTCGCTGTCTCTGTCTCTGTCTCTGTCTCAGTCTCTGTCTCTGTCTCTGTCTCTGTCTCTGTCTCTGTCTCTGTCTCTGTCTCTGTCTCTGTCTCTGTCTCTGTCTCTGTCTCTGTCTCTGTCTCTGTCTCTGTCTCTGTCTCTGTCTCTGTCTCGGTCTTTGTCTCCGTCTCTGTCTCCGACCCTGTCACTGTCTCTCCCTCTGTCTCTGTCTCCGTCTCTGTCTCTGTCTCTGTCTCTGTCTCTGTCTCTTTGTCTGTCTCTGTCTCTGTCTCTGTCTCTGTCTCCGTCGCTGTCTCTCCCTCTGTCCCTGTCTCCGTCTCTGTCCCTGGCCCTGTCTCTGCCTCTGTCTCCGTCACTGTCTCCGTCTCGATCTTTGTCTCCGTCTCTGTCTCTGTCTCTGTCTCTGTCTCTGTCTCTGTCTCTGTCTCTGTCTCTGTCTCTGTTTCTGTCTCTGTCTCTGTCTCTGTCTCTGTCTCTGTCTCTGCCTCTGTCTCCGTCTCTGTCTCCGTCTCTGTCTTTGTCTCCGTCTCTGTCTCTGCCTCTGTCTCTGTCTCTGTCGCTGTCTCTGTCTCTGTCTCTGTCTCTGTCTCTGTCTCCGTCTCTGTCTCTGTCTCTGTCTCTGTCTCTGTATCTGTCTATGTCTCTGTCTCTGTCTCTGCCTCTGTCTCTGTCTCTGTCTCTGTCTCTGTCTCTGTCTCTGTCTCTGTCTCTGTCTCTGTCTCTGTCTCTGTCTCTGTCTCTGTCTCTGTCTCTGTCTCTGTCTCTGTCTCTGTCTCTGTCTCTGTCTCGGTCTCTGTCTCTGTCTCTGTCTCTGTCTCTGTCTCCGTCTCCGTCTCTGTCTCTGTCTCTGTCTCTGCCTCTGTCTCTGTCTCTGTCTCCGTCTCTGTCTCTCCCTCTGTCCCTGTCTCCGTCTCTGTCCCTGGCCCTGTCTCTGCCTCTGTCTCCGTCACTGTCTCTGTCTCTGTCTCTGTCTCTGTCTCTGTCTCTGTCTCTGTTTCTGTCTCTGTCTCTGTCTCTGTCTCTGTCTCTGTCTCTGTCTCTGCCTCTGTCTCCGTCTCTGTCTCCGTCTCGGTCTTTGTCTCCGTCTCTGTCTCTGCCTCTGTCTCTGCCTCTGTCTCCGTCTCTGTCTCTGTCTCGGTCTTTGTCTCCGTCTCTGTCTCCGTCTCTGTCTCTGTCTCTGTCTCTATCTCCGTCTATGTCTCTGTCTCTGTCTCTGTCTCTGTCTCTGCCTCTGTCTCTGTCTCTGCCTCTGTCTCTGTCTCTGTCTCTGTCTCTGTCTCTGTCTCCGTATCTGTCTCTGTCTCCGTTTCTGTCTCTGTCTCTCTCGCTGTCTCTGTCTCTGTCTCTGCCTCCGTCTCTGTCTCTGTCTCTGTCTCTGCCTCTGTCTCTGTCTCCGTATCTGTCTCTGTCTCCGTTTCTGTCTCTGTCTCTCTCGCTGTCTCTGTCTCTGTCTCTGTCTCTGTCTCTGTCTCTGCCTCTGTCTCTGTCTCTGTCGCTGTCTCTGTCTCTGTCTCTGTCTCTGTCTCTGTCTCCGTCTCTGTCTCTGTCTCTGTCTCTGTCTCTGTATCTGTCTATGTCTCTGTCTCTGTCTCTGCCTCTGTCTCTGTCTCTGTCTCTGTCTCTGTCTCTGTCTCTGTCTCTGTCTCTGTCTCTGTCTCTGTCTCTGTCTCTGTCTCTGTCTCTGTCTCTGTCTCTGTCTCTGTCTCTGTCTCTGTCTCTGTCTCTGTCTCGGTCTCTGTCTCTGTCTCTGCCTCTGTCTCTGTCTCCGTCTCCGTCTCTGTCTCTGTCTCTGTCTCTGCCTCTGTCTCTGTCTCTGTCTCCGTCTCTGTCTCTCCCTCTGTCCCTGTCTCCGTCTCTGTCCCTGGCCCTGTCTCTGCCTCTGTCTCCGTCACTGTCTCTGTCTCTGTCTCTGTCTCTGTCTCTGTCTCTGTCTCTGTTTCTGTCTCTGTCTCTGTCTCTGTCTCTGTCTCTGTCTCTGTCTCTGCCTCTGTCTCCGTCTCTGTCTCCGTCTCGGTCTTTGTCTTTGTCTCCGTCTCTGTCTCTGCCTCTGTCTCTGCCTCTGTCTCCGTCTCTGTATCTGTCTCGGTCTTTGTCTCCGTCTCTGTCTCCGTCTCTGTCTCTGTCTCTGTCTCTATCTCCGTCTATGTCTCTGTCTCTGTCTCTGTCTCTGTGTCTATCTCTGCCTCTGACTCTGTCGCTGTCCCTGTCTATGTCTCTATCTCTGTCTCCGTCTGCGTCTCTGTCTCTGTCTCTGTTTCTGTATCTGTCTCTGTTTCTGTCTCTGTCTCCGTTTCTGTCTCTGTCTCTGTCCCTGGCTCTGTCTCTGCCTCCGTCTCCGTCTCTGTCTCTGTCTCGGTCTTTGTCTCCGTCTCTGTCTCCGTCACTGTCTCTGTCTCTGTCTCTATCTCCGTCTATGTCTCTGTCTCTGTCTCTGTCTCTGTCTCTGTCTCTGTCTCTGTCTCTGTCTCTGTCTCTGTCTCTGTCTCTGTCTCTGTCTCTGTCTCTGTCTCTGCCTCTGTCTCTGTCTCTGCCTCTGTCTCTGTCTCTGTCTCTGTCTCTGTCTCTGTCTCTGTCTCCGTATCTGTCTCTGTCTCCGTTTCTGTCTCTGTCTCTCTCGCTGTCTCTGTCTCTGTCTCTGCCTCCGTCTCTGTCTCTGTCTCTGTCTCTGCCTCTGTCTCTGTCTCCGTATCTGTCTCTGTCTCCGTTTCTGTCTCTGTCTCTCTCGCTGTCTCTGTCTCTGTCTCTGTCTCTGTCTCTGTCTCTGTCTCTGTCTCTGTCTCTGTCTCTGTCTCTGTCTCTGTTTCTGTCTCTGTCTCTGTCTCTGTCTCTGTCTCTGTCTCTGTCTCTGTCTCTGTCTCTGTCTCTGTCTCTGTCTCTGTTTCTGTTTCTGTTTCTGTCTCTGTCTCTGTCTCTGTCTGTGTCTCTGCCTCTGTCTCGGTCTTTGTCTCCGTCTCTGTCTCTGCCTCTGACTCTGTCGCTGTCCCTGTCTATGTCTCTATCTCTGTCTCCGTCTGCGTCTCTGTCTCTGTTTCTGTATCTGCCTCTGTCTCTGTCTCTGTCTCCGTCTCTGTCTCTGTCTCTGTCTCCGTATCTGTCTCCGTCTCTGTCTCTGTCTCTGTCTCTATCTCCGTCTATGTCTCTGTCTCTGTGTCTATCTCTGCCTCTGACTCTGTCGCTGTCCCTGTCTATGTCTCTATCTCTGTCTCCGTCTGCGTCTCTGTCTCTGTTTCTGTATCTGTCTCTGTTTCTGTCTCTGTCTCCGTTTCTGTCTCTGTCTCTGTCTCTGTCTCTGTCTCTCTCTCTGTCTCTGTCTCTGTCTCTGTCTCTGTCTCTGTCTCTGTCTCTGTCTCTGCCTCTGTCTCTGTCTCTGTCTCTGTCTCTGTCTCTGTCTCTGTCTCTGTCTCTGTCTCTGTCTCCGTCGCTGTCTCTCCCTCTGTCCCTGTCTCCGTCTCTGTCCCTGGCCCTGTCTCTGCCTCTGTCTCTGTCTCTGTCTCTGTCTCTGTCTCTGTCTCTGTTTCTGTCCCTGGCCCTGTCTCTGCCTCTGTCTCCGTCACTGTCTCTGTCTCTGTCTCTGTCTCTGTCTCTGTCTCTGCCTCTGTCTCTGCCTCCGTCTCCGTCTCTGTCTCTGTCTCGGCCTTTGTCTCCGTCTCTGTCTCCGTCACTGTCTCTGTCTCTGTCTCTATCTCCGTCTATGTCTCTGTCTCTGTCTCTGTCTCTGTCTCCGTATCTGTCTCCGTCTCTGTCTCTGTCTCTGTCTCTATCTCCGTCTATGTCTCTGTCTCTGTCTCTGTCTCTGTGTCTATCTCTGCCTCTGACTCTGTCGCTGTCCCTGTCTATGTCTCTATCTCTGTCTCCGTCTGCGTCTCTGTCTCTGTTTCTGTATCTGCCTCTGTCTCTGTCTCTGTCTCCGTCTCTGTCTCTGTCTCTGTCTCCGTATCTGTCTCCGTCTCTGTCTCTGTCTCTGTCTCTATCTCCGTCTATGTCTCTGTCTCTGTGTCTATCTCTGCCTCTGACTCTGTCGCTGTCCCTGTCTATGTCTCTATCTCTGTCTCCGTCTGCGTCTCTGTCTCTGTTTCTGTATCTGTCTCTGTTTCTGTCTCTGTCTCCGTTTCTGTCTCTGTCTCTGTCTCTGTCTCTGTCTCTGTCTCTGTCTCTGTCTCTGTCTCTGTCTCTGTCTCTGCCTCTGTCTCTGTCTCTGTCTCTGTCTCTGTCTCTGTCTCTGTCTCTGTCTCTGTCTCCGTCGCTGTCTCTCCCTCTGTCCCTGTCTCCGTCTCTGTCCCTGGCCCTGTCTCTGCCTCTGTCTCCGTCACTGTCTCTGTCTCTGTCTCTGTCTCTGTCTCTGTCTCTGCCTCTGTCTCTGTCTCTGTCTCCGTCTCTGTCTCTGTCTCTGTCTCCGTATCTGTCTCCGTCTCTGTCTCTGTCTCTGTCTCTATCTCCGTCTATGTCTCTGTCTCTGTCTCTGTCTCTGTGTCTATCTCTGCCTCTGACTCTGTCGCTGTCCCTGTCTATGTCTCTATCTCTGTCTCCGTCTGCGTCTCTGTCTCTGTTTCTGTATCTGTCTCTGTTTCTGTCTCTGTCTCTGTCTCTGTCTCTGTCTCTGTCTCTGTCTCTGTCTCTGTCTCTGTCTCTGTTTCTGTCTCTGTCTCTGTCTCTGTCTCTGTCTCTGTGTCTGCCTCTGTCTCCGTCTCTTTCTCCGTCTCGGTCTTTGTCTCCGTCTCTGTCTCTGCCTCTGTCTCTGTCTCTGTCTCTGTCTCTGTCTCTGTCTCTGTCTCTGTCTCTGTCTCTGTCTCTGTCTCTGTCTCTGTCTCTGTCTCTGTCTCTGTCTCTGTTTCTGTCTCTGTCTCTGTCTCTGTCTCTGTCTCTGTCTCTGCCTCTGTCTCCGTCTCTTTCTCCGTCTCGGTCTTTGTCTCCGTCTCTGTCTCTGCCTCTGTCTCTGTCTCTGTCTTTGTCTCCGTCTCTGTCTCTGTCTCTGTCTCTGTCTCTGTCTCTGTCTCTGTCTCTGTCTCTGTCTCTGTCTCTGTCTCTGTTTCTGTCTCTGTCTCTGTCTCTGTCTCTGTCTCTGTCTCTGCCTCTGTCTCTGTCTCCGTATCTGTCTCTGTCTCTGTTTCTGTCTCTGCCTCTCTCGCTGTCTCTCCCTCTGTCTCTGTGTCCGTCTCTGTCCCTGGCTCTGTCTCTGCCTCTGTCTCCGTCTTTGTCTCTGTCTCGGTCTTTGTCTGCGTCTCTGTCTCCGTCTCTGTCTCTGTCTCTGTCTCTATCTCCGTCTATGTCTCTGTCTCTGTCTCTGTCTCTGTCTCTGTCTCTGCCACTGTCTCTGTCTCTGTGTCTGTCTCTGTCTCTGTCTCTGTCTCTGTCTCGGTCTTTGTCTCCGTCTCTGTCTCCGTCCCTGTCGCTGTCTCTCCCTCTGTCTCTGTCTCCGTCTCTGTCTCTGTCTCTGTCTCTGTCTCTGTCTCTGTCTCTGTCTCTGTCGCTGTCTCTCCCTCTGTCCCTGTCTCCGTCTCTGTCCCTGGCCCTGTCTCTGCCTCTGTCTCCGTCACTGTCTCCGTCTCGGTCTTTGTCTGCGTCTCTGCCTCTGTCTCTGTCTCTGTCTCTGTCTCTGTCTCTGTCTCTGTCTCTGTTTCTGTCTCTGTCTCTGTCTCTGTCTCTGTCTCTGTCTCTGCCTCTGTCTCCGTCTCTGTCTCCGTCTCGGTCTTTGTCTCCGTCTCTGTCTCTGCCTCTGTCTCTGTCTCTGTCTCTGTCTCTGCCTCTGTCTCTGTCTCTGTCTCTGTCTCTGTCTCTGTCTCTGTCTCTGCCTCTGTCTCTGTCTCCGTATCTGTCTCTGTCTCTGTTTCTGTCTCTGTCTCTCTCGCTGTCTCTCCCTCTGTCTCTGTCTCCGTCTCTGTCCCTGGCTCTGTCTCTGTCTCTGTCTCTGTCTCCGTCTCTGTCTCTGTCTCTGTCTCTGTCTCTGTCTATGTCTCTGTCTCTGCCTCTGTCTCTGTCTCTGTCTCTGCCTCTGTCGCTGTCTCTGTCTCTGTCTCTGTCTCTGTCTCTGTCTCTGTCTCTGTCTCTGTCTCTGTCTCCGTCTCTGTCTCTGTCTCTGTCTCTGCCTCTGTCTCTGTCTCCGTATCTGTCTCTGTCTCTGTTTCTGTCTCTGCCTCTCTCGCTGTCTCTCCCTCTGTCTCTGTGTCCGTCTCTGTCCCTGGCTCTGTCTCTGCCTCTGTCTCCGTCTCTGTCTCTGTCTCGGTCTTTGTCTCCGTCTCTGTCTCCGTCTCTGTCTCTGTCTCTGTCTCTATCTCCGTCTATGTCTCTGTCTCTGTCTCTGTCTCTGTGTCTATCTCTGCCTCTGACTCTGTCGCTGTCCCTGTCTATGTCTCTACCTCTGTCTCCGTCTGCGTCTCTGTCTCTGTTTCTGTATCTGTCTCTGTTTCTGTCTCTGTCTCCGTTTCTGTCTCTGTCTCTGTCCCTGGCTCTGTCTCTGCCTCCGTCTCCGTCTCTGTCTCTGTCTCGGTCTTTGTCTCCGTCTCTGTCTCCGTCACTGTCTCTGTCTCTGTCTCTATCTCCGTCTATGTCTCTGTCTCTGTCTCTGTCTCTGTCTCTGTCTCTGTCTCTGTCTCTGTCTCTGTCTCTGTCTCTGTCTCTGTCTCTGTCTCTGTCTCTGTCTCTGTCTCTGCCTCTGTCTCCGTCTCTGTCTCTGTCTCTGTCTCTGTCTCTGTCTCTGTCTCTGTCTCTGTCTCTGTCTCTGTCTCGGTCTCTGTCTCTGTCTCTGTCTCTGTCTCTGTCTCTGTCTCCGTCTCTGTCTCTGTCTCTGCCTCTGTCTCTGTCTCCGTCTTTGTCTCTGTCTCGGTCTTTGTGTCCGTCTCTGTCTCTGTCTCTGTCTCTGTCTCTGTCTCTGTCTCTGTCTCTGTCGCTGTCTCTCCCTCTGTCCCTGTCTCCGCCTCTGTCCCTGGCCCTGTCTCTGCCTCTGTCTCCGTCACTGTCTCCGTCTCGGTCTTTGTCTCCGTCTCTGTCTCTGTCTCTGTCTCTGTCTCTGTCTCTGTCTCTGCCTCTGTCTCTGTCTCTGTCTCTGTCTCTGTCTCTGTCTCTGTCTCTGTCTCTGTCTCTGTCTCTGTCTCTGTCTCTGTCTCTGTCTCCGTCGCTGTCTCTCCCTCTGTCCCTGTCTCCGTCTCTGTCCCTGGCCCTGTCTCTGCCTCTGTCTCCGTCACTGTCTCCGTCTCGATCTTTGTCTCCGTCTCTGTCTCTGTCTCTGTCTCTGTCTCTGTCTCTGTCTCTGTCTCTGTCTCTGTCTCTGTTTCTGTCTCTGTCTCTGTCTCTGTCTCTGTCTCTGTCTCTGTCTCTGTCTCTGCCTCTGTCTCCGTCTCTGTCTCCGTCTCGGTCTTTGTCTCCGTCTCTGTCTCTGCCTCTGTCTCTGTCTCTGTCTCTGTCTCTGTCTCTGTCTCTGCCTCTGTCTCTGTCTCTGTCTCTGTCTCTGTCTCTGTCTCTGTCTCTGTCTCTGTCTCTGTCTCTGTCTCTGTCTCTGTCTCTGTCTCTGCCTCTGTCTCTGTCTCCGTATCTGTCTCTGTCTCTGTTTCTGTCTCTGTCTCTCTCGCTGTCTCTCCCTCTGTCTCTGTCTCCGTCTCTGTCCCTGGCTCTGTCTCTGCCTCTGTCTCCGTCTCTGTCTCTGTCTCGGTCTTTGTCTCCGTCTCTGTCTCCGTCTCTGTCTCTATCTCTGTCTCTATCTCCGTCTATGTCTCTGTCTCTGTCTCTGTCTCTGTGTCTATCTCTGCCTCTGACTCTGTCGCTGTCCCTGTCTATGTCTCTATCTCTGTCTCCGTCTGCGTCTCTGTCTCTGTTTCTGTATCTGTCTCCGTTTCTGTCTCTGTCTCCGTTTCTGTCTCTGTCTCTGTCCCTGGCTCTGTCTCTGCCTCCGTCTCCGTCTCTGTCTCTGTCTCGGTCTTTGTCTCCGTCTCTGTCTCCGTCACTGTCTCTGTCTCTGTCTCTATCTCCGTCTATGTCTCTGTCTCTGTCTCTGTCTCTGTCTCCGTCCCGGTCGCTGTCTCTCCCTCTGTCTCTCTCTCCGTCTCTGTCTCTGTCTCTGTCTCTGTCTCTTTGTCTGTCTCTGTCTCTGTCTCTGTCTCTGTCTCTGTCTCTGTCGCTGTCTCTCCCTCTGTCCCTGTCTCCGTCTCTGTCCCTGGCCCTGTCTCTGCCTCTGTCTCCGTCACTGTCTCCGTCTCTGTCTTTGTCTCCGTCTCTGTCTCTGTCTCTGTCTCTGTCTCTGTCTCTGTCTCTGTCTCTGTCTCTGTCTCTGTGTCCGTCTCTGTCCCTGGCTCTGTCTCTGCCTCTGTCTCCGTCTTTGTCTCTGTCTCGGTCTTTGTCTCCGTCTCTGTCTCCGTCTCTGTCTCTGTCTCTGTCTCTATCTCCGTCTATGTCTCTGTCTCTGTCTCTGTCTCTGTCTCTGTCTCTGTCCCTGGCTCTGTCTCTGCCTCTGTCTCCGTCTCTGTCTCTGTCTCGGTCTTTGTCTCCGTCTCTGTCTCCGTCCCTGTCTCTATCTCTGTCTCTATCTCCGTCTATGTCTCTGTCTCTGTCTCTGTCTCTGTCTCTGTCTCTGCCACTGTCTCTGTCTCTGTCTCTGTCTCTGTCTCTGTCTCTGTCTCTGTCTCTGTCTCTGTCTCTGTCTCTGTCTCTGTCTCTGTCTCTGTCTCTGTCTCTGTCTCTGTCTCTGTCTCTGTCTCTGTCTCTGTCTCTGTCTCTGTCTCTGTCTCTGTCTCTGTCTCTGTCTCTGTCTCTGTCTCTGTCTCTGTCTCTGTCTCTGTCTCTGTCTCTGTCTCTGCCTCTGTCTCTGTCTCTGTCTCCGTATCTGTCTCTGTCTCTGTTTCTGTCTCTGTCTCTCTCGCTGTCTCTCCCTCTGTCTCTGTCTCCGTCTCTGTCCCTGGCTCTGTCTCTGTCTCTGTCTCTGTCTCCGTCTCTGTCTCTGTCTCTGTCTCTGTCTCTGTCTCTGTCTCTGTCTATGTCTCTGTCTCTGCCTCTGTCTCTGTCTCTGTCTCTGCCTCTGTCGCTGTCTCTGTCTCTGTCTCTGTCTCTGTCTCTGTCTCTGTCTCTGTCTCTGTCTCTGTCTCTGTCTCCGTCTCTGTCTCTGTCTCTGTCTCTGCCTCTGTCTCTGTCTCCGTATCTGTCTCTGTCTCTGTTTCTGTCTCTGCCTCTCTCGCTGTCTCTCCCTCTGTCTCTGTGTCCGACTCTGTCCCTGGCTCTGTCTCTGCCTCTGTCTCCGTCTCTGTCTCTGTCTCGGTCTTTGTCTCCGTCTCTGTCTCCGTCTCTGTCTCTGTCTCTGTCTCTATCTCCGTCTATGTCTCTGTCTCTGTCTCTGTCTCTGTGTCTATCTCTGCCTCTGACTCTGTCGCTGTCCCTGTCTATGTCTCTACCTCTGTCTCCGTCTGCGTCTCTGTCTCTGTTTCTGTATCTGTCTCTGTTTCTGTCTCTGTCTCCGTTTCTGTCTCTGTCTCTGTCCCTGGCTCTGTCTCTGTCTCTATCTCCGTCTATGTCTCTGTCTCTGTCTCTGTCTCTGTCTCTGTCTCTGCCACTGTCTCTGTCTCTGTCTCTGTCTCTGTCTCTGTCTCTGTCTCTGTCTCTGTCTCTGTCTCGGTCTTTGTCTCCGTCTCTGTCTCCGTCCCTGTCGCTGTCTCTCCCTCTGTCTCTGTCTCCGTCTCTGTCTCTGTCTCTGTCTCTGTCTCTGTCTCTGTCTCTGTCTCTGTCTCTGTCGCTGTCTCTCCCTCTGTCCCTGTCTCCGCCTCTGTCCCTGGCCCTGTCTCTGCCTCTGTCTCCGTCACTGTCTCCGTCTCGGTCTTTGTATCCGTCTCTGTCTCTGTCTCTGTCTCTGTCTCTGTCTCTGTCTCTGTCTCTGTCTCTGTCTCTGTCTCTGTTTCTGTCTCTGTCTCTGTCTCTCTCTCTGTCTCTGCCTCTGTCTCTGTCTCTGTCTCTGTCTCTGTCTCTGTCTCTGTCTCTGTCTCTGTCTCTGTCTCTGTCTCTGTCTCTGTCTCTGTCTCTGTCTCCGTCGCTGTCTCTCCCTCTGTCCCTGTCTCCGTCTCTGTCCCTGGCCCTGTCTCTGCCTCTGTCTCCGTCTCGATCTTTGTCTCCGTCTCTGTCTCTGTCTCTGTCTCTGTCTCTGTCTCTGTGTCTGTCTCTGTCTCTGTCTCTGTCTCTGTCTCTGTCTCTGTCTCTGTCTCTGTCTCTGTCTCTGTGTCTATCTCTGCCTCTGACTCTGTCGCTGTCCCTGTCTATGTCTCTATCTCTGTCTCCGTCTGCGTCTCTGTCTCTGTTTCTGTATCTGTCTCTGTCTCTGTCTCTGTCTCCGTTTCTGTCTCTGTCTCTGTCCCTGGCTCTGTCTCTGCCTCCGTCTCCGTCTCAGTCTCTGTCTCGGTCTTTGTCTCCGTCTCTGTCTCCGTCACTGTCTCTGTCTCTGTCTCTATCTCCGTCTATGTCTCTGTCTCTGTCTCTGTCTCTGTCTCTGTCTCTGTCTCTGTCTCTGTCTCTGTCTCTGTCTCTGTCTCTGTCTCTGTCTCTGTCTCTGCCTCTGTCTCTGTCTCTGTCTCTGTCTCTGTCTCTGCCTCTGTCTCTGTCTCTGTCTCTGTCTCTGTCTCTGTCTCTGTCTCTGTCTCGGTCTCTGTCTCTGTCTCTGTCTCTGTCTCTGTCTCTGTCTCCGTCTCTGTCTCTGTCTCTGTCTCTGTCTCTGCCTCTGTCTCTGTCTCTGTCTCCGTCTCTGTCTCTGTCTCTGTCTCTGTCTCCGTATCTGTCTCCGTCTCTGTCTCTGTCTCTGTCTCTGTCTCTATCTCCGTCTATGTCTCTGTCTCTGTCTCTGTCTCTGTGTCTATCTCTGCCTCTGACTCTGTCGCTGTCCCTGTCTATGTCTCTATCTCTGTCTCCGTCTGCGTCTCTGTCTCTGTTTCTGTATCTGTCTCTGTTTCTGTCTCTGTCTCCGTTTCTGTCTCTGTCTCTGTCCCTGGCTCTGTCTTTGCCTCCGTCTCCGTCTCTGTCTCTGTCTCGGTCTTTGTCTCCGTCTCTGTCTCCGTCACTGTCTCTGTCTCTGTCTCTATCTCCGTCTATGTCTCTGTCTCTGTCTCTGTCTCTGTCTCCGTCCCGGTCGCTGTCTCTCCCTCTGTCTCTCTCTCCGTCTCTGTCTCTGTCTCTGTCTCTGCCTCTGCCTCTGTCTCCGTCTTTGTCTCTGTCTCGGTCTTTGTTTCCGTCTCTGTCTCCGTCTCTGTATCAGTCTCTGTCTCTATCTCCGTCTATGTCTCTGTCTCTGTCTCTGTCTCTGTCTCTGTCTCTGCCACTGTCTCTGTCTCTGTCTCTGTCTCTGTCTCTGTCTCTGTCTCGGTCTTTGTCTCCGTCTCTGTCTCCGTCCCTGTCGCTGTCTCTCCCTCTGTC